>CAVLEH010000080.1:185766-310930 GCA_963662125.1 Diplazon laetatorius | reverse complement strand
AAAGACCCTAACACAGAGACTTTTTAATTTTAATTTGAACCATAGCTAGACCAGATTTAACTATATAGCTATTTTGTATGTGTAGGCGGACATGGTCGATCATTTGGACATAGATGTCCTACTGAACGAATTTATCATCAAAAATTCGAAACGAGCGGCAACTGTCGTGGTTGTGGAATAAAACATCGTATCGTAAAATCGTAGTTATTTTATTCTCATTTGTCACCTCCCCTCCTTTTACCTCCTCTTCTTTGGCCCTCTGCCCCTTGCCACCGCTCTCCCAGCTCACACCCGGATCCAAGCTCTTCCGCCGGCCTTACTTTCTCTCTCTCTCTCACTCGCGCTCCACCCCCCCCCCCACACACACCTACATACACACACACACACACACACACACACAAACACACGGACGCACACACATTTTCTCTCAACTATGAATTGCTCGCATCCACTTTCTTGTAAACGTCAGAATTGTTACCTGTAATCTTCCCAATCGTCGCGATCGAGTTGAATCTGTGCTTTTCGAAGTTGAACGCATACTTCAAATGGGTTTTTTCCCAAAGCTTTTGCGACATCCATTCTTGCCACAAATCGGGCTTAAACCCCATGCCCTTACGTTCGTATATTTTTTTTCGAGATAGTTCCCGACGACGATACAATTTATGTTCGAGCAGAGCCATAAATTCGTTTTTGTCTACGGTAAATACGTAACGACCGTCCTCGTCGATGTCACTTGATTTCTCGTCGATATCACCTGAACTCTCTCTAAATTCGTTCGAGTCGGATTTGTCGATACTACCCACGCTCAAATCGAATTTTGGGCCCCAGAGGTGGTCTTGAATTTTTTTTGACACGTCATTGAGTATAACGTACGCGAAGAAATTCGGCATTCCAAGTCGACTGGAATCGATTTCCAAATTGGGTCGAACTTAGATTTAAGTTTATTATTCGGGCGACGAATCAAATGTTTTTTATTTTGTAAGGCACGCAAAATTTCTCCACGATCTGCTTTGCAGGGACGTCCTGGTAGACGATCCATCTCGTAGAAGAAAAAATTGCAACTGAATTTGGTTTGTTATGGTTAACCGACGACTGGCCGATCGAGCGCTCAGTGGCAGCGCCGCGTCGACCTCTACAGAGCCGTAACACGCGTCCTCTACGACGTCGTTTATCGTCGATTCATGATTTTCAAAACAAGGGCTACGACAAGGATTGGGAATGGGTTTTTTCATTATCATCTAGATTGAACGGAGGCACATCATTGTACATTCGGAACAGTCATCCGTTATTGGATTTTTTTCTTAAAAAAATTGCGAAGATAAATGATTATGGAACTTTTTCAGGTAGAACTTTTGTGGCGGCTATAGGGATAATTTCGTGATAATCTACGCGAAAAAAACACGAAAAAACCGTGTGTGTGTGTGTGTGTGCGCGCGCGCGCGTGCAAGAGAGAAGGAGAGAGAGAAAGAGAGACAGAGAGAGAGAGAGAGAGAGAGAGAGAGAGAGAGAGAGAGAGAGAGAGAGAGAGAGAGAGAGAGCGCGCACGAGCGCGAGCGAGCGAACGTCGACAAATGTAAACAACGAGCGAACAAAGTGTCGTCGCTGTAGTCGCGGCATCTTATATATAGGTATAGTGGCGTAGCATCTCGTACAACCGTGTGAAGATTGCCGCTTCTGAAACCTTAACGCCAATACACCTATCTATACGTTTTCGACATTTCGATCCTTCGAAGCATTGCCAGTCGGAACATTGGTGAAGTCGTGGTCCTTCGAATGATTGAACGGTCGATAACATTGCATTTCGATTTTTTGAAAACGTGCACGGTCGAAACATTGACAGTCGAAAGATACATTTTCGAAATTATGAACTGTCCAAACATTAATCATTCGACATTTCGAGACCCACCCATCTCGAAAAATACTACTTCGATCAAGTATTGAGTATAATAAAACTTGAAGGGCTCGGCGAGGGACGTACAAAAAAAAATTTTCTTTGGTCCAAAATTCAAAGGGCGGTGTTAAGGTGGCTGAAATGTGCTTTTAGCTTAATTGAAATACATACATATATATGAGGTGTTCCACCCCATTTCGAACGGTCAAAAAGTTTTGCATTCCCGAAAAAATTGAAATTTGGTCAAATTATTCAATTAGACGAAAAAAAGTAGTGTGAATTTTTTCAGATTTTTTGGATCGCATTTTTTTGAGTTTTTCAACATTTCAAAATTTTCTAAATAACGTTATATATTGAAAGCATACGATTAAACAGAAAAATGTTTCAGACAAAAAAGTTGCAGTTTTCCATAAACTTTGTGAAAACATTTTTCTTGGAATTTTTCGAGTTCAAAAAATGACCATTTTCATCAAAAATATACGAAAATAATTTTTTTCGGTCGGTATGTCACCTTCGATTTATCTCAAAAAATTCCTGAAAATACTCTGAAATGTGTAAAATACACACGTATTTTTTTTGTCATGGCTCGATTAGTTGTTCCTAAGCTATGCTTTGGTTTATTAATAATATTTATTAAAGTTTTTTTAGAAAAATCCATTATTATGGAAAATCATAATCTCCCGAATTGTTTTTCTCAAATTTACAGATGAAAGAACATTTACAATGATGATATTAATGTTTTGGAGCTTATTGGAGCATAGATAATCGATAACGTATGGAATCGAGATTTAAGCGAGTGAAAGCTGTACCGAAGACCCAAAAACACCTTTGCATTATACCAGGACCGGATGGGATTCTCCAATGCAAAATATATTCGCTCGCCACGGACTTCGTAACTCACCGAGTCTGGAAAAATAAATAACTCGAAACGATCTGTTTATGCTTCACTTTTTCCCAGTTCTTACGTTGTGATCCATTTACACAACAATAATAAAAAAATATGATGTTAGGACAGAAAATTATTCACTTAATCATTGAATTTTTTGAACGAGTGATTATAGAGCGTAGCTTTCGAACGAGTTCAATGGAGTTCCATCTACGTTATCGATTATCCAATAAGCTCAAAAACATTAATATTATTATTGTAAATGTTCTCTCATCTGTGAATTTGAGAAAAACAATTCGGGAGATTATGATTTTCCATAATAATGGATTTTTCTAAAAAAACTTAAATAAATATTATTAATAAACCAAAGCATAGCTTAGGAACAACTAATCGAGCCATGACAAAAAAAATACGTGTGTATTTTACACATTTCAGAGTATTTTCAGGAATTTTTTGAGATAAATCGAAGGTGACATACCGACCGAAAAAAATTATTTTCGTATATTTTTGATGAAAATGGTCATATTTTGAACTCGAAAAATTCCAAGAAAAATGTTTTCACAAAGTTTATGGAAAACTGCAACTTTTTTGTCTGAAACATTTTTCTGTTTAATCGTATGCTTTCAATATATAACGTTATTTAGAAAATTTTGAAATGTTGAAAAACTCAAAAAAATGCGATCCAAAAAATCTGAAAAAATTCACACTACTTTTTTTCGTCTAATTGAATAATTTGACCAAATTTCAATTTTTTCGGGAATGCAAAACTTTTTGACCGTTCGAAATGGGGTGGAACACCTCATATATATACAGGGTGCCCCAGAAAAGGCGCACGTGAGATATACCACCGGATTCCTCGCGAAATTCTAAGAAATACGTACATCCTCAGTTTTTTCAGATACCGCTTAGTTTCTGAGATATGAGGCTTAGAAGATGCGAGATGAGAACCAATCAGGGGCGAGATATAGATGTTGATTTGGTCATTGTTATATTCAAACTCTCGCCGCGGCAGTATCGCGATAAAAGAGCATCGTCGCTACCAGTGGGGTGACACTTCATGGCTCCCCACCACTTTTTACGTGCCAGCACAGCTCTTCCCCGCAATGGGCAGCCAACCGAAGAAAAAAATATGATTCCAAATGTAGCTATGTTCAGACCGATTTCGTTATTCAGCTATTTCAGACATTCAGACTGTTTCAGTCTGTTTCGGACATCTCACCATGGCGCTGTCACCATGGTGATATTGGGCGACATATTCAAATAAAGCCGCGATGTGTAACTGCTGTAACCTGCCGTAACCTATTATCCACAAAGATTTACGCTAATTTGAAGTCAACAGATTTGCGGTGAATTCAAAGTTTTCTGTATTTTTATATGAATATATAAATACATTTTTGTTCGTTTCGTATGAGAGTATGAATGAATTGCGACCTCAACGCAAGCAATTTCTCGTGAAAAATTATCAACGTTGCCAAGCTTGCGAGCACAACGTCAGCAAACCGGAATATTGTCCACAATCCATTAAATTCAAGATTTAATGTATAATATGTATATAATAAACAACAACGGTTATAATATACTCGAGTTTCATTATTCATTATTTTTATATCAATAAATTTAAATACCAGCCAAGCGTGACGAAAATTCATTTCATGAAGGTAGCAACAGAATTCGGTATCTCAATCAGCAGGAATACCAACAACGCACTGAAATTCATGTTTGTTCCGCGATGTTGGCAGAACTACCGGGGGAGAGCTTGCTCAGCCAATCAGAGCGGTAGTCAAGGCGGCTAATAAAGCCGTCTCGTTTAGCATTGAGTTTCAGACCACTGGTCGCTACTTTGAACAAATGCACGTGTTTGGTCGGTGGTTAATCGATGAACGACAGCGCTTGCCCAGCCACTGCGTCGAGCGCTGTCGAATCAGTTTGATCCACTACAAATAATATAAATTCCTTTATTTATTTCTTCCGAGAGCGAATTAAATGTTTAAAAATCGCTGATTTACGATTAAAGTATAGGTCAAGGTTACGTCTTGAACTTATGGGTAATAATTTTGATAATTATTATCAAAATTGATGACGACGACGAAGACGAAGAAGACGACGACGACGACGAAGACGACGATGACGGTAACTACGACAAAGACGAAGAAGACGACGACGACGACGATGACGACGACGACGATGACGACGACGACGACGACGAAGACGACGATGACGATGACGGTAACTGCGACGAAGACGAAGAAGAAGACGACGACGACGATGACAACGACGACGACGACGACTATGACGTCGTCAACGACGACGACGAGGACGGTAACTATGACGAATAAGACGACGACGACTATGACGACGACGACGATGACGGAAACGACGACGGCGATGTCGGAAACGACGACGGCGATGACGGAAACGACAACGACGAGGGCGAAGATGACGACGAGAGCGATGACGAGAGCAATGCAAAAATGCGTTGCTCGTGCGTTGCAGATGCGTTGCGTGTGCGCTGCTCGTGCGTTGCTCGGGCGTTGCAGGTGCGTTGCAAGTGCGCTGTGTGCACATGCACAGGCACACGAACACGCAAACGCACACGGGTGCACGCGGGTGCACGCGGCGCACTCGCAACGCATCCGCAACGCCCGCGCAACGCACATGCAACGCACGAGCAGCGCACACGCAACGCATTTTTGATTTGCTCTCGTCATCGCTCTCGTCGTCGTCTTCGCCCTCGTCGTTGTCGTCGTCATCGTCGTCGTCGTCGTCATCGCCCTCGTCGTCGTCATCGTCATCGTCATCGTCGTCGTCGTCGTCGTCGTCTTCTTCGTCTTCTTCGTCTTCTTCGTCTTCGTCGTAGTTACCATCATCGTCGTCTTCGTCGTCGTCGTCGTCGTCGTCTTCGTCGTCGTCGTCGTCTTCGTCGTCGTCGTCGTCATCGTCGTCGTCGTCGTCTTCTTCGTCTTCGTCGTCTTCTTCGTCGTAGTTACCGTTATCGTCGTCTTCGTCGTCGTCGTCGTCATCGTCGTCGTCTTCGTCGTCGTCTTCTTCGTCTTCGTCGTCTTCGTCGTAGTTACCGACATCGTCGTCGTCGTCGTCATCGTCGTCATCAATTTTAATAATAATTATCAAAATTATTACCCACAAGTTCAAGACGTAACCTTGACCGTATACTTCAATCGTAAATTAACCACCGACCAAACGTGCATTTGTTCAAAGTAGCGACGATGCTCTTTTATCGCGATACTGCCGCGGCGAGAGTTTGAATATAACAATGACCAAATCAACTTCTATATCTCGCGCCTGATTGGTTCTTATCTCGCATCTTCTAAGCCTCATATCTCAGAAACTAAGCGGTATCTGAAAAAACTGAGGATGTACGTATTTCTTAGAATTTCGCGAGGAATCCGGTGGTATATCTCACGTGCGCCTTTCCTGGGGCACCCTGTATATATATATATATATATATATATATATATATATATATATATATATATATATCAGCGATGTCCAACCACGACTTCGGGAGCGTCTTCTAGCTTGCTTCCCCTTCTCCGTCCAATTCTCTTCTCCTCGATCGCATTGTAGCGTACGTACAAGATTCCGAACGCCTACCAGTCGCCGCGGTTTTCAACATTTCCCGACTTTCGAGCTTTCCCACGCGTAAATTATCAAAGTTAGATATATGCCGGGGCTGACGTTTTTATAGGAAATTTAATTCTCTACAACATTGTTTATGTGAAATTTTGGTCTATAAAGCGTTGTTCAGCCAGCGTTTGGACAGAAATAAAATAAAACGATAAGAAAATCGATGCGATTTTACGTTCCCGTCAAAACGCTGGTTAAACAACGCTATATAGACCAAAAGTTCACATGAACAATGTTATAGGGAATTGAATTTCCTATCAAAAAGTCAGTGACGGCATATATCTAACTGTAATAATTTGCGCTATTTTTTAAATTAACGAAAATTGGAAAAAATTAAAAACCGCCGCGGTTTTTAACATTCCCTGACTTTCGAGCTTTCCCGCACGTAAATTATCACAGACAGATATATGCCGTTACTGACTTTTTTATAGGAAATTCAATGCTCTACAACATTGTTTATGTGAACTTTTGATCTATTAAGCGTTGTTTAACCAGCGTTTTGACGGGAAAGTAAAAATGCATCAATTTTCTTATCGTTTTATTTTTTTCTGTCCAAACGCTGGATAAACAACGCTACATAGACCAAAAGTTCACATAAACAATGTTGTAGAGAATTAAATTTCCTATAAAAAAGTCAGTGACGGCATATATCTATCTGTGATAATTTACGTGTGAGAAAGCTGGAAAGTCAGGAAATCTTGAAAAACGCGGCTCGGCCATGCAGCCGAGCGGAGCCGACCCCTTACCACTGCGACGCGGCTACTGCATGCTGGCCTTACGGTGGGTAAGAGAGGAGATTGACGAGTTGACAGGTTTTGGCTCTTTGCTCCGCGGTTGGACATCGCTAATATATATATATATATATATATATATATATATATATATATATATATATATATATATATTAGCCTGGTCGTTGAAAAATCGATTTTCGATTTGTGTCCCGGAATCGAAAGTTGAGCTCATAAAACTAAAGTTCTCGAAATTTGAGCCCCTCATCATAACGCTAAGGGGTGCCTCAATAATGTTTATTGTGATTTTTATCGACTTGAAAAAAAATGTTCTTTGTTTTTTTTTCAAGTTGAACAATCTGGAGTTGATCTCAAAGAGAACAAGTTCCTCAAATTACAGCTCTCTATCTCAATATTGAGGCGCGCTCGTGAATTTTTTTTTTTCATTTTTTTTATTAACTTTGATTTTTCTTTTTTTTCTTTTTTTTTAAGTTGAACAATCTGAAGTTGACCCCAAGAAAATA
The DNA here is from genome assembly GCA_963662125.1 of Diplazon laetatorius. Taxonomy (NCBI): domain Eukaryota; kingdom Metazoa; phylum Arthropoda; class Insecta; order Hymenoptera; family Ichneumonidae; genus Diplazon; species Diplazon laetatorius. The sequence continues at coordinate 303,253 of CAVLEH010000080.1, read as the reverse complement.
GGATGCCCCAAATTACAGATCTCTAGCTTTATATTAGAGCGTGCCCGTGAATTTTTTGGTTTATTCAATTATTTAATTTGTATTTTTGTTTCATTTTAAATAATACGATTTCTCGGTAGTAAACGATTCATAAGACGTAAAAAGATAGTTTTTACAAATATAGCTTTTGTTTGAGAATGAATTCGAATTTTTACGCAAATAAGATTTTTTGTAAAAATTCGAATAAGCAGATAGCTCCAAAGTAACTATCGGATTCATAGGCAAATAAATAAAAAAGTTACACGTGTTTTTTCTTAGCCGATTGCAATCGTTTATAAAAAATTATTTGAACAAATTGTTTTGAAAATCATTATTTCGATAAAGCCAATCGATTCTACGCAAAAAAGCATGCAAAAAATGTATGGCGCACTTTTTCGCCAGAGTCCAATTTATTTGTGTAAAACCGTTATAAACAAATTCACCCCATCAGATCCCATGCCAAGCCTAGGGCAGATCCTATCCATCGGATTTTTGGATTCCTACGGTAATCAAAAGAGAAATGTTGGATGAATTCGATAGTTACTGTAGAGCTATCTGCTCTAGGCTTGACATGGGATTTGATGGGGTCAATTCGTTTATAACGGTTTTACACTAACAAATTGAACTCTGACGAAAAAGTGCGCCATACATTTTTTGCATATTTTTTTGCGTAGAATCGATTGGCATACTTACCTTATCGGAATAATGATTTTCAAAACAATTTGTTTGAATAATTTTTTAAAAACAATTGCAATTGGCAAAAGAAAAAACACGTGTAATTTCTTTTTTGATTTGCATATGAATCCGATAGTTACTTCGGAGTTATCTGCTCAAGGGTTGGCGTGGGATTTAATGGGTTTGTTTACAGAACATTGAGATGTAAAATATTTATAAGAATTCGTTCACTCTCTAGGCCCTATTTATTTAGTGAAATCACCTGGAAATACGCTCGGGTTTGTTATAATAATAACACATAATATCGTAATGAGCTGTCATGATAGACGAGAGATGCTAAATCGGAACGACAGGTCTTGCTCGCTCAACGGGACACACAGCTTAGTGGCCCAGATCTGAATCTTTTAATCTTTGAAACAGCATACTAGTGTAGAAGTGTAATATCTTCAAAATGATTTTAAAAATATTAGAGAATAACTATATTGTAAGGTAAACATTTTTCAGTAGAAAAAAAAGGAAAGAGATAAAATTATTCGAGATATTATCTGAGTTGATTTATAGCTTGAGTTAAGATCGGTATTTTCGGTGAATTCAATATTTGAAATTACAGTAATGTTCTCACTGCCCTGAATGCAGCCAGGAGACGCTCTCGTTTGCATGGTCAAACGTCTATATTGAATATCGTCTCCCTGTCGAACTAGTAACGTCCTTGCTGTCAAACGTCAATATTAAATATCTTTCCGCCCAATTAATGAAGTCCGCACCGTCAAGCATTTACAATGAATATCATCTTTCTGTCAAACGGTGACTGTCGGCTGCATTCCGGGCAGTAAGGGAATTAACTGGCCATATCCCCATAATCTCAAAGAGCAGGAAATTCTGAAATGACCTTAAAATTATCATTGATGTTATTGCTTTCAATAGTCGCTATTCGCTAATTAAATGCTCCAACCCCTAACGTCAAAACTACCCCCAAAAAGCTCAAACTCCCCATATTCACAGGACCTCGACGAGCTGCAAATTCTATTATTGTCTCTTGAAATTCTCGTCGATGTTATGACCTTTAATTATTGCTGGTCGCGAATTAATTGCTTAAATTTTTTATAACGAAACTACCCTTCATTGTAGTCTTTTCATTTGACTCGTCGCGAAAGGCGCCCACGCTCATAAACGTATCGTCATGGACGTTTTCTTTGAACTGTTAGCTCTCAGTTTGTATTTGAGACGCATATATGACCAGGGCTTCATTGCTTGATAAAAAAAAAATAAAAAAAATTATTTTCGAAATTTCGAAAAACCTCGATATCTCGGAATCTGTTGGACCGAATCGATCGGTTCTTCTTCCATCCAAGAGCCTTTAATGAGCCTTTAATTATGGCCTAGTTCAATTTTCGATTACATCACAAGTAGGAACTGTGGTGCCGCCAGTTCGATCTCAAGCTAGCGGCACCACAGGTTAAAAAAAAAGAGCCAAAAATTCGGGAATAGAGCATTTAATTAGCCTTTAATGAGCCTTAAATTATTTTATGCGTTTCGAGTAGATTTTCAACCCCTAACGTCAAAACTACCCCCAAAAAGCTCAACTTCCCATATTCACAGGATCGCGACGAGCTGCAAATTCTATTATTGTCCCTTAAAATTCTCGTCGATGTTATGACCTTTAATTATTGCTGGTCGCGAATGAATTGCTTAAATTTTTCATAACGAAACTACCCTTCATTGTAGTCTTTTCATTTGACTCGTCGCGAAAGGCGCCCAAGCTCATAAACGTATCGTCATGGACGTTTTCTTTGAACTGTTAGCTCTCAGCTTGTATTTGAGACGCATATATGACCAGGGCTTTATTGCTTGATAAAAAAAAAAAAAAAAATTATTTTCGAAATTTCGAAAAACCTCGATATCTCGGAATCTGTTGGACCGAATCGATCGGTTCTTCTTCCATTCAAGAGCCTTTAATGAGCCTTTAATTATGGCCTAGTTCAATTTTCGATTACATTACAAGTAGGAACTGTGGTGCCGCCAGCTCGATCTCAAGCTAGCGGCACCACAGGTTTTTTGAAAAAAAAAGAGCCCAAAATTCGGGAATAGAGCATTTAATTAGCCTTCAATGAGCCTTAAATTATTTTATGGGTTTTAAGTAGATTCGGCTTTGTGGTGCCGCCAGCTTGAGTGACGTGGTTCCATGGCTTCATTTGTCAGAAGGATGTCGATTGAATACCCAGCGTAACTATCAATTGCTTTGCGTATGATGCATGGGAAGTACAAATGTGTTTAGTTATCATTGTTAGCTAAGCATCCCAATTTAATAATAATAATAATAAATATAACAATAAAAACATTCTACATGATAACGAACAAATGTGTCTACCTGTGATGGAAAACGACAACACACGATAGCATATTTTCGTATAATACTGACCGTCGTTGATTATTATTTTTGTCTATTAATCACGTTTTGTCCGTGTCAAATTCTGGAAAGTAAGTGCAATGACGCCACAGAGTGAGATACAGAATTAATATCGATTGTAACGCTATTTCTTTGTCACTTAATTTTTAGAGGGTCTTGAGCACGCAAAGAAATGTTTTTACACGGGCAATAGGTAAAAGTAGGGTTTATTTTCCAAACAGGTGAAATTACAGACAAAATATTCTCGTTCTTCTCACATTCATGCGTTACGCCGGGGAAATTCGAAAGATCGTCGCGCTCCCTATTGGATATCTTTCGCATACAATTTGCCGTGCTTCGCTAACACGGGCTTTTCGCGCTTACTCTCGCTCGATCGTGGTTCGCTCACGTGGTCTAGTACGCCCGGCAAAGATGTCCCTCTGTAAGCTCGGCGGAGGTTGCGCGCGCGTGCTCTCGACGCGGTACGGTGCCGCCCTCAGGTACCTCGTCGATCAATCAATCGATAGCGGTCGATCTCGATGGCTCTCCCCTCCTCGCGGGAGCTTGCGCGGCGGGTCACGCGTGACGCGGGGCGCTTTCGTCGTGATACGGGACGTCGCGGTAACTGCCGTGAGTGATGAGCAGATTCCGACAGTCGCCAAGATGGCGGGGATTACGTTGGGTCGGATCCGCGTCGCTCGTGTTTTCACACCCGAAAGTTCGCGTTTTTTCGGGATTTCGCTCTTCTTTCGGGTGTTTTTTCGGCCGTTCGGGGTCCTCCGGGTACCTTTCCGTCGATGACTCTAATCTCGGAGTTTGTTGGCGTCCCGGGACTCCGGTAACGTGAATATCTCCTCCGTGCCGGACTGCGCCTGCGCGGTGATGTTGTGACAGCTCGGTGCCGACGTTTCGATGCTTCAACGGTCGGTGGCCGGTGGCTGTCTACGCGATGCGCTATCGGGCTTCGTGTGAATTTTCTTCCTTTCCACCGTCGCGTCTCGTGGTGGGAAAATCCCTCCCCCTGCCCAAGGTTTCTTTGTTCGTTTTCTGAAAAAGACGAATCAAAGAAATTCGGACATTGTCCGGCATGTGTGTGTGGCTCCGGTGGATTTCTCGGCCCCTCGGCTTCTCGTGTCTCCCTTCGTTTTCGTGATGCTCGTGCACCGTTGCTCGTTGGAACCCAATGCTTATCTCTCAGTTCCTCCTCGGGTTTTCCTGGTCGGCGGCTGGCTGCTGGCTGGAGATCCTGGGGCTGTGGACAGAGAAAATCTGATCCTCGGCTCCTCCGGTGGTGGTTTTTTATACCCCACCGGGAGCTTCCCTCTCTTTCGCTTTTTCAGAGTGACGCACACCGGCACGAGCAGTGATTGGCTCAGGTGCATTGACGACACCGCTCTCATCCGTCATTGGTCCTTTTTTTATGTTTTTCCCGCCTCCCGCAGGCCTTGTTTCGCCGTTTTGTTCCAGGTGTCGCTACAGTCGCCGAAGGATGTCGGAGGATCGCAGTACGGCTGCGCGTTAGCGTTGTGTGGGGTGGGGGGTGAGGCTCGGTGTAGCTGCTACCGTTACACGATACAATTACATAATGCAGGAATTTTTTATGTCAAAAAAATATCTAATTAATTCGGTGATCATAATTCATTCACCATTAGCATGGAATATTCATACCAGCCCGAGATTCAATAACGTACAAAACAATTATATACACAGGAAGCCAGTGGAATCGCATCACAATTAATTGTATAACGATTAAAGTTACCCGAGTTCTCAGAAAATAACTGGCTTAAAAAATAATGTTTAATATCTTCAGAATTGTCTTTAGAATTGTACCCGATCTAACTCAACCTTACATCACGAAGTTCATATATCAACTTTGCAAAAACTAGTTGAAGCTCTCCAGAAAACCCAATGTGTAAAAAAATCGAGACAACTACATTTACTGAGCGCGGTCCACTTTGTACAAAAAGGTGTCAGATAAAATCGATCAATTGAGGGCATGTATTTCCACCAAGTAGAAATTGCATTGAGAAGAGATTTAAAAAATTCATAAATTTGAATTTTTCAAAAATCACAGCAGTACTTGGCGAGTTTTTTCAAAGTCAAGGTAGACCTTCATTGAGATCATTGAATAGTGGTGGTAACATATTAACTCGCCGAATACTGCTGTGATTTTTTTTTAAATTCAAATTTATGAATTTTTCAAATATCTTTATAATGTAATTTGTAACCGGTGGAAATACATCCGCTCAATTGATCGATTTTATATGACACTTTTTTGTACAAAGTGTACCACGCTCAGTAAATAGACTTGTCTAGATTTTTTTACTCATTGTGTTCTTCGGGGGGATATTAAATTTTTTTATACATCGTTATGTATCTGTTTCGCATTTTTCATCTGGACATTTTGTTTCAACCCTAGTTTTCGACATTTCGTGTATTCTATGTGTATATGTATATATATATATACGTCCATGTATATATCGCTCTAACGCACTTTTTTCTCGAGACACATGAGCAATGGTCTCTCGCAAGGTTTTTCGCAAACTTTTTTGTTGATTCTGCGCCCGCCCCGCGCACCGAGTGCTCTCGGGTTCCACGAGTTGCAGAACGGAGGGAGTTGCAGAATAGAATGAAACGAATTTATAGGGAGCAATAGAGGAAAAATAAAGAGAAAGCGTGTGTGCATATGTGTGTGTGTGTGTGTGCGAAAGACTGCGAGAGAGAGACGGAGAGAGCTCGGTCAGGTACAGTGCGGGTCCGCAAACCTTGTAACTCGTCGGCATTCGGCCAATTAAGATGAAGCATGGACGAAACTTTTGTTCCAACGAAACGACGAGAATGTTTGCCCCCCCCCCTTCATCCCTCGTGGGCGAAAAACCATAGGAATTCCGACAGATTTGTTGGTGGCGGATTTTTTTTCTTTTTTTTGGGAGACCAAACTTTTATTTCGATTCACGCATGCAATCCCAGTATGTGTGTGTGTACGTGCCGTGGTGACAATGTTTCCTGACCACAATCCGAAATTTCGCGATTATCGTTGTTGCATAAATGTTTGAAAATAGAAACCTTCATTGACAAAGAAATGTCGAATTGTTTACGATATTTATAAACCAAAGATGGACCATAGAACACGATGTGAGCTATAACTAATGATAAAATTACCATTCTATCGTTAGTTATAAAAGGCAAAAAAATATAACTCGAAATGCGATGATCGTAAATGGGGGTTGAAAATACGTTCGAGGCGTTGCGATTCGAAGCATAGATCGTTCTGAATTTTTGACCCCCCCCCCTCCACCTGACCGCAGTTTTCAGGCACGAGGTAAAATAAAAATCTTTTTCCATAACTAGGCTGAAAAACGTTTTTTTCAATCCTCAATAATGCTTCCGGCAAATATTTTAAATTCAACGAACATTTGTTATAAAAGAAACAAGCTGCAAGTTGAAACTTGCAAATTGCTTTCTCATAATTTTAAGCAAGGGGCAAGTTGAACATTGCAATTTGCTTTCTCTGAATCGTAGGTATTGAACGAAGAATCCTTTATGAGGAACCAGGAATAAAGGCGCTATGAGGAAGCATTTTATGTTTTGGCTTCCTCATAAAGGATTCTTCGTTCACTATCTACGATTCAGAGAAAGCAAATTGCAATGTTCCCCTTGCACCTTGCTTTGAATTATGAGGAAGCAATTTGCAAGTTTCAACTTGCAGCTTGTTTGAAAAATTCAAAAAATCATAAAATCTAAAGATACTCATGGATTCGGCTAAATGCAATACCAACCGTCCTTGTGCCCATTTTTATATGTGAAAAACTATTTAGACAAACATCTCGAAATTTGCGGACGCTAGCGTAGCTGCAGACATTTTTGAAAAAATTCAAAAGTTAAAGTTTGGTAAATTTTAACGCGTCATTCATTATCTGCCAAATTAAGTCGCAAATAAAGGTAAGCGTTGGTATGTGAACGTCTATAAGTTTTAGCACGTGGGGTCAAGTGGTTTTGAATTTTCAGGGGTTGGAATTTTGAAATTTCGAATTGCTCTGGAACTCGATCCGTTTGTCCGATCTTAGCCAAATTTAGTATGTATCATAACACAATGACATCCTATACTTTCAGAGAATTATGGTTTGATTGGTTGAAGTTAACGATAAGAACAGCGATAAAGTTGATTTTTTGAAAAATTCGAAAATCGTAAAATCTAAAGATATCGATGGATTCAGCTGAAATGCAATACCATCCGTCCTTGTACCCAACTCTATATATGAAAAACTATTTAGCCGAATATGTCAAAATTTGCGGACGCTAGCGTGGCTACAGACATTTTTGGAAAAATTCAAAACGCTTTTAAGGCCGATTAAATGCGTCAATAACTGCGAAAATTATACATTAAATAGATATTTGGAGGCACCACGTGTGTGCAAAATTTGAGTACGGTCGCTTGAACCGTTCTCGAGTTATGAACATTTGAATTTTAGTGGCCGGTTACATACATACACACACACACACACACACACACACACACACACACACACACACACTGGGGGTGTGTGCATCCGGACATATTCTCCAAATACAGACGTTTCAGGACATTCTGAACCTATTGACATCGAAATCCCGAAAAAAAAAATTCGGACCGTCACGAAGCTTCCTTTATGAGGAAACAAAATCAATCGAAAATCGAATGAATTTTTTTAAAAGTAATAATAACGGAAGAACGGAGAATGGAAGCTAGATTTCTCCAAATTTTGTCTCTGACTCGTATTCCCCGAAGGCATAGAAAACTCGCTGTCAGTCGGGGCTGCGGTCGGTCATTAATTTCGTGGTATTGTTTGAAGTTCGTGGGGTCCGTGTAGGGCGAACAGGGGGTGGGGAGATAGGGTCAGGTGGGGAAGGGGGAAGTGAAGGGAGATGCATTATTAGTTTTGGCTGTCGCGCTCGGTAATTAGAGAGCAAAGAGCTTGGGGTTCTCGACGTGAACGACGTCGCTTTTAGTCGATGCGAAGCATACCAAGGGTCACCGAACTCCATCGTCCCTTGATACAAAATCGTTTGGCCGTGTACTGGGCTTCGTCGCAGTACCGCTTTCGCGGTTTCGACCAAACGATGCAATTCCCATTGAAACGATTGTTCGGAGAACGTGAATAGTTTTGAAGTGACTGTCGGAAAATTTCGTCCCGAGTCGGAGGGACACGTGGAAAATCAATTTTACGTTGATCGAACGTCTGTGAATGATTTTCCAATGTAAGTTGTGAAAAACTTTATTTTTTCGCTCGAAATTGCAAGGGATGTGGATGGGCAGAATAACGGACTACATGGAGGTTGAAATTTGAAAATTTTCGGAACACGTACAATCGTAGACAAAAGTACGACAGTCTAAGGAGTCGAGATTATAACTGCTTTGTAAATGCTGGGGAAATTCGTCATCAACGCATATCGCTTAAGATATGTCGTTATCTTGTATCGTGTATTTTTTCAACTTTTTCTAATCGCTAATATCGAATATTAAATTTTTTTGCGTGTGAGTTTTTTTATTGCATTCCCCTGAGGTTACATGAGCTCACGTTTCCTCCCTCGCTTTTGTTCAATCATCACCTCCTTCTTTCTCGCATCTCCTAAATTTTCCAAGTATTTTCGATATTTTATGATTTTCAAAACAATTTAATATTATTTTTAACATTTTCCATGAAATATTTTCGAATTCATTTTTATATCGCATTTTTACATAAAAAGAAAAATCTCGAATACTTGAAATATTTTATCATTATTTTTGAAATAACTCATCACAATTCAAAAATAATTACGAATACATAAAAATCAAAATCAATAAAAATAAGAAAATTTCGTGTTTATTTTCTCTTTTTTTCATCGTTTCGCTGCTGATTTGATTTCATTGTCGGAAAGCATCGACGTTTCATCTTACAAACAGTTCAAAGCCATTCGCGTTTCTCTCGAGTTACTTCCGGTCTCTCGTCTCTTGATTCGTAACCGTTTGAAAATCGTTCGAGGGAACAACGATCGAGCAACGCAAGCGCAAACCCAAAGCTCGCATGGTCCACCGTGCCCCCCCCCCCTCTTGACCCAACGTGTGTGGCAACGTTTTCACGTACGAGGCTCATTCAACGACGACTATCTGGCCGTCACTTCCGGTTAGTTAACCCGGTTCAGAAACCCGCGAGTCACCCTCGCCCCGTTTCCGTTCAACCTGACCACCCCCCCCCCTTTCTCTTCCGCGCAAACGAATTCCACGGCTATCGACTATTTCTGACTCCGTCGAATCTTTTAGCGTCGTAAATTTCACGGAATTTCATAAAAAAATTCGTCGAACAAACGAAATCCCGCGCAACGGCAGCAAAAATTGCAAATAATTTCGGTTAAGAGCGATTTTTCCAATCGGAGAATTTTTATGTCGCCAGCTCGTAGCTCACTAATTTTTCAATGGAAATTTAAAGTATTATTATTATTATTATTATTATTATTATTATTATTATTATTATTATTATTATTATTATTATTATTATTATTATTATTATTATTATTATTATTATTATTATTATTATTATTATTATTATTATTATTATTATTGTTGTTGTTGTTGTTGTTGTTGTTGTTGTTGTTGTTGTTGTTATTATTATTATTATTATTAACTTCCCGATTATAGGGAAGCTATTGTAATGACAAAAATCGAAGATCGTTTTCGAAAGTCGAAAATCGTTTTTTTGTCAGATCTCTACGTTTCGAGGTCATTGGGGTCATCCCGAGTAGGAAATTGATCGGGCTAGCCTCACGTACATCAGGGCCCGATCAGGTTTTGGTAATGCCTGCCTGAGTAAGGCTGCCTCATCGGGGCCTGGTCATGATTTAATAAGGCATGCCTTGCAAGGTCGCCTACATCAGGGCCCCATCAGGATTCGGTAATGCCTGCCTGAGTAAGGCTGCCTACATCAGGGCCCGATCAGGATTTGGTAATGCCTGCCTGAGTAAGGCTGCTTACATCAGGGCCCGATCAGGTTCGCCTGAGCAAGGTCGCCTAGATCAGGGCCCGATCAGGTTTGCTTGAGCAAGGTCGCCTACATCAGGGCCCGATCAGGTTTTGGTAATGCCTGCCTGATCATGCAGCCTTATCGGTGCCCGGTTAGAGGGTATTTCAAGCGGTATGTCTAAGTAGGGTCGCCTGATCAGTGCCTTATCGGTACCTCGTAAGGTTGGCCTTTCACTAAATGTGAGGCTAATACATAAAGTCTGACCTCGTTACCGAACATAACCAAGAATTCTTTTTTAATCGACTGTTCGTGCGTTTAGTGATGTTCTCAGTTCTTTATTGTGTGTTTAAAAAATGTGTGATTCTTCAAGTAATTCGACGAGGAGTTTCGTCGTCACTACCTGAAAATGCATTAGAATGCAATCTGTGCAACAAGCTCAACCTTTAAATTCTTTAAACCTCCGGACTGCCGAGAGCAACAATGGAAATATGATTGTGCGTGATGATGAAGGAGATGAACATTTGGACTCCGGTGATAATATATCTCCTTATAACAGTGCTGATAATAGTGATAATGAAGAATGCTTCAATCAATGATCATTCCCCGATCGGGCCAGAAACATAAGGGCATGGCATGACAAACGTGTTACCAAAATCATAAGGCCATGATCAGGCTGCCTTATCATGGCCTCATGATTTTGGTAACACGTTTGTCATGTCATGCCCTTATGTTTCTGGCCCGATCGGGGAATGATCGGGCAACCGGCGCGTTACCCGATCGGGGCATGGTCGGGGAATGATCGGGCAACCGGCGGGCTACCCGATCATGCTTTGATACGGTTGCCCGATCATTCCCCGATCGGGCCAGAAACATAAGGGCATGACGCAACATATGCGTTACACAAATTCTGAAGGCCATGATCGGGCTGCCTGATCCGGGCCTTGTTATCGATCAGGCCTTCCTCATCACGGCGCCTTATTTCATTTTCTACTCGCGATTTTAGCCTATTTTGAGCAAATGTTTGTGTGTTTGTATGTGTGTGTGTGTGCGTATTTACGTACGTACGTATGTGATCAATTTTTCGTTAACGTTTTCTCCAAAACTAATGACGCGATCGGCATGATCGATGATGCAATCGATGTGTCTCGTTGAAACTTAGAGCTGACTAGATTTTAGTACAAGTCGGTCGAACCGTTTTTTAGTTTTTTAACAAAAATCATAATTCAAGAACGGAATTTATACTGGAGGGTAGCAATTTACATGTGGCAATAATATAAATACGTTCTTGTTGTTATTTTTTTTTGCCGTGAATAATGCATGTAATCTTGTACCGTTTCAAAATTATTAAGATGTAAACTAGAACCCTGCTCATTGCTTTCTCATCATTTTACACATTTGCCAAAGATTCCTCTACAAGAAACTAAATGTAATAAGAAATGTATATTTCACAAAGTCCAACATGAAAAAAAAGGCGGCGTCAAATATAGCAACATTGTTGATAAGCAGAAAACTATCATATTTCCCCGAACACGGATAATCTCATTATCGACAATCGATAATGATAATAATAAATTGCAACTCGCGAATCGGGAAGTTACCTGTGGGGCCCGTCAATGGTCATAAACACCAAATAAACATGAATAGGCATTACTAGCCGTAGGCACTACTAACCATGGGCACAACTAACCATGGATACTACTAACCATGAGCGCTACTAGATTTATTTTTATTTTTCATTTTATTTCAAAAGCGTGTAAATGTACGCTCGTAGAAGCGATTGGCCGTCGCTAAATAGGGAGTACAACACGCGTTGCGTTTTACTATTGTACAGCTCACTGGGAGTACCGGTTGGGTGTTTCGAGAGAACAATGATTTGTCATCCCGAACAGAGTGGTCGCGAGTTACGACGTGGTGCGAGCGCGGTAGACCAGTATTTATTCACATTCTCGCTCGTGCTTCTATGGAGGGGGAGGAAAGGGGTGCGGGGGAGGGTGGTCTCGATCGTCCCTACATTGTTGTTCCCGAACAGGCCGAATAAATAATTACCGGTAGCCGGGTAACAAGGGTGGATCACCAGAGCGACGACCGGATGAGCGATACGCCTCCTCCCTCCTCTTCCAGCTGCCCATCGCAGGAGCCTATGCTCAGTAACTGGACGCTCATACGCCCGCCGATTTATCGATAAAAAAATCTTGCTTTTTCGGAAACGGATATTTTTCAAACTTCCTTTTTCTATTTGTTTCTACAATATTTTTTGTTTTTTTTTTCAGACTGAAAGCTGATGGTTTCCCGGGAGAATTTCTGTCGAGGACGGGAAATAGTTGGCGGGAAAAATAATTGGTTGGTGGGAAATGTTTGAGGAATCGAATACCATTGGAGTGGTATTTGATGATTGTAGTATCTTATCTTATTTTACATTTTTTTAAACTAAAAGCTGCTGGTTTTCAGAAGGAATTTCAAATTCATTTCCATTGTAATTAAATATTCCACTATATTTTTATATTCAAGAGTAAAGCAAATGAATATATGTCCAATTTCTGTCTCAGAGCTGACAGTTTCACGCAAATGGAATATTCGTCGGGAGATTAAAAAAAAAAGTATATCAGCAGTTGGAAGACAATTTGTTGTTTCGACAAAACGATTTTTCCAAATGTTTCCCAATGTTGCGATACCGAATTCACTGATACACGCGAGAAATAACACCCACGAGCAGTGAGACAATATTATTCCGATGAACCGTCAGATCGTACCGTTTCCGCGGTGATAACGGCGGAATGGAGTCCGAATTTCATGTAAATTTTTCCGTAAATGATGTTTCGCGGTAAATCGTTTGGGATCTCGGATGAGAGCGGACGTGGAATGAGCTTGTTCGCGAATTAGACGTGGCACATTAATGCGAAAACGGAAACGGCGCAATTGCACATGGCTGCATTGTATACGAGGGTGGGAGATGGGCAAGAGGAATGATACGAGAGGCGATCGTTGCATCGGGCAGGCTGGAACACGAACAGAATATGGTTATGTGCGATTTGTATTATAGCGGAGAAACGTCAGTGAACGGCAGTACGCATGAACTGTATGAGGATTGAAAAGGGGGGCGGGAAGGAGGTGTCTCATCGGTGTTCAAATCACAATTATTCCAAAGTGACACGAGTTAGAAAATTTTACATAGGAATTGAAATGACGAATTTCTCGAATTTCGTAAAGTTAAAATTGAAAAATGTTATATTTGGTTCGGGACAGACAGTGTTGCGATATATAAAAGCACGAACGATCAAAATAATTTCCCGATAAAAGTTCTAATTTTCTTTATACGAACTGAAATTACGAATTTCGAATTTCGGAAAGTTCGAATTGCCAAATTTTATTTTTGAATCCGAACGGTTAATTTTTGCGGATATTCAAAAGCTCGAACTATCAAATTAAGTTTCAGATAGAGGAGTTCCAAATGATAATGGTTTTAAAAAGACATGAGTGTAAAATTTATTTTTCATACGTTTTGATATTACGATACTCAAATCTCGTAAAGTTCCAATTGACAAATATTAGAACTAATTCAGGACGAATAATTCCGCGAACAAATTAGGTTCCCGGTATAAGTTTAAAATGATTAATTGTCTGACGACAGGACTCAAGTTTGAATTTTTTCTTATACGTTATTAAAAATTCCAGAACTTCCAAATATCGAAATTTTCAACATTGAACGTGAGCCGTCTGAGACTTTTTCCTAGGTACTTTAATTTCCTCAACATACTGCATATATAATATTTCTTTATGCGTCGTTATTTAGGCAGTATACAAAGAAGAAGAAAATAATACATCAATTTTTTTATTGTTTCAATTATTTTTTCAAGCTGAATTGATATTGAACATAAAAATACGGAATTCCCGGTGTTATCAACGCTTATCGGAACGGCGGGGTGGGGGAGGGGAGGAGGGGTAAGGGCACTGGAGACCATTCTGCAACAGAAACGACCGACCCGGCTTCGGAATACAATAATCTCGGACACTTGCGAATCGACCTTCCACAAATTTATGGTTTTGTGCAATTAAGCGAGAACAGCAGCTGCGAGTTGGGTATCCCACCCCTAAATATATCTGTATATTGGTATATCGTCGTGAGGTCATATAGTTTCTCTGTGGGTTGGTCAGATAGCTGTGCGAAGATTCTCGGTTGGTTGCTTCGTTTCACCGTAGTTCTAATCGATCTGATGGCATCCGGTGTGCTCCTGATACCACCATTTCCATCCGTGCAATTCGGTACTTTTGGCTCGCCATCCAAGAACCATTGTCTTCTTCAACGGAAAGCATTACTTCTGGTTTTTTTTTTTACAATTCTACTTCGTAACACATTTGTCTTTTCGGGGACTTAGTATGGCTCTTCTCGGTCTCATTCTTTCTTTTGCTAAAAATCTTCTTTCTGTTTTCTTTCTTTTTTTTGTTGAATTTATTGTAAGTTTGCATGAAATTGGCGTACATCAAACTGTTGTTGAGAAGTATTCTGAGTGTATTGTATTTGTTACACCGATCTCCGAAGAGTTACGGGCGCCTCACTTGTCCGTTGTTTCCGAGTTCTCTTCCACGATACCGGAGCAAGTCCTTGCGATAGCTGACTGTAAACAACGCCGGGCGCACAGCTACAGTCGTAGGTCGTACGTCCTGTATCTGGAGCTTCGTCGTTGCCCAGCCGCTTATCGTTAGCCACGCTATTCGGCATCGGGAATCGAACCCGAAAACTCGCTTAGTGATCATATTGACATGTTCAATATGCATCATGGACCTCCAATTTTTTTCCAACGGTGGATTCCGAACCACCGGGAGAACACAGAAAACAAGGGTGCAAAGTAGAACATTGCACATTGCTTCCTCATAAATTTGTACCGTTTTTAAATTATTGAGATGTAAAGTAGAACCTTGATCATGGCTTCCTTATCATTTTACACATTTGCCAAAAATTCCTCTATGAGGAACCATGTGTCGATCAATTTCGGCTTCCTCATAGAGGAAGCTTTGGCAGATGTGTAAAATGATAAGGAAGCCATGATCAAGGTTCTACTTTACATTTCAATAATTTAAAAACGGTACAAATTTATGAGGAAGCAATGTGCAAGGTTCTACTTTGCACCCTTGTTTACTTTTGTGACGTTGAGGGCTCTTTGTAAGTGTGATGTAAGTCGAAATCAATATACATGGGGTAATTCATGTGAATTTCGAAAAATTCTAATTCCCATACAATCTGAACGTCTCGTTCGATTTTGTCCAAATTTGATACGAAACCTCTTTTGATGAAAGTGCAACATCGTACTAAATTTCAGCCGGATATCTGAAAAATTATGGAAGCTAGAGCACTTACATTGATTTCTGGAACAATTTCAAAACGCTATAAAATCTGAACGTCTTGTTGGATTTCGTCCAAATTCAATACGAAATCTCTTTCGATGGTAGTGCAACTTCGTACTAAATTTCAGCCAGATATCTCAAAAATTATGGAAGCTAGAACACTTACATCGATTTTTGGAAAATTTTCAAAGTGCCATAAAATATGAATGGCTTGGTGGATTTCGCCCAAATTCAATCGGGTATCTCTTCGGATAATAGCGCAACTTTGTACCAAATTTGAGTCCGATATCTCAGAAATTGCGCCAGTTAGAGTGTAAAGACCGTTTTTTTCACACTTAAAAATGCTTTAAAACAAAAGCAATGCGTGGATTTTTTCCAAATTCGGTATCGAGCATCTCCCTGGACTCGTACAACATTATACTGAATTTGAGCTTGATATCTCTAAAATTGTGGGAGCTAGAGACCGAAAATAAATTTTTGAATTTTCAAAAAATGCTGTAAAAACAAACGAACTTGATAGATTTTTCCAAAAATTAAATTGTGCTATGTGCCGTGAACCCTTCACATGTGTGACAAATTTCAGCTTGATATCTCGAGCCGTTCTCAAGTTGTGAGCGTTCAACCAATGTTACACACATACATACATACATACACACACACACACACACACACACACATACATACATCCGGACATTTTTTCTAAATGTGTTTTTTAGATGTTTTAAGACATACTGAACACGTTTTCATGAACATCTCGAAAAAAAAAAATTTCACGAAAACAAAGCTTCCTCTATGAGGAAGCAAAAACACATAGAAAAAATCTTACATTGGTGTCGACGCCAGCATTCGAACCCGGGACCCTTGGGTCGGGAACCGGGCACGAAACCAACCGGGTCACTGTGTCTCTTTTGTTGTTGAAAAGTATTTGTCACGTTTAACAAGACTTTGCCGTTGTAATCAAACGAAAAAGGGTGCAAAGTAGAACCTTGCACATTGCTTCCTCATAGTTTTGTACCGTTTTTAAATTATTGAGATGTAAAGTAGAACCTTGTGTCGATCAATTTTGGCTTCCTCATAGAGGAAGCTTTGGCAAATGTGTAAGAAGATAATTCATGTGAAATTTAAAAAATTATAATTCGCATAAAATCTGAACTCCTTGTTAGATGTTATCCAAATTCAATAGGAAATCCCTTTGGATGATAGTGCAACTTCGTACTAAATTTCAGCCGGATATCTAGAAAATTATGGAAGCTAGAGCACTTACATTGAATTTTGGAAAAATTTCAAAACGCCATAAAATCTGAACGTCTTGTTGGATTTTGTCCAAATTCAATACGAAACCTCTTTCGATGGTAGTGCAACTTCGTACTAAATTCCAGCCAGATATCTCAAAAATTATGGAAGCTAGAGCAGTTACATTGATTTTTGGAAAAATTTCAAAACGCCATAAAATATGAATGGCTTGATGGATTTCGCCCAAATTCAATCGGGTTTCTCTTTGGATAATTGCGCAACTTCGTACCAAATTTAAGTCCGATGTCTCAAAAATTGCTCCAGTTAGAGTGTAAAGATCGTTTTTTTCACATTAAAAAACGCTTTAAAAGTAAAGCAATGCGTGGATTTTTTCAAAATTCGGTATCGAGCATCTCCCTGTACTCGTACAACATTATACTGAATTTAAGCTCGATATCTCTAAAATTGTGGGAGCTAGAGACCAAAAATAATTTATTGAATTTTGAAAAAATGCTGTGAAAACAAAATAACTTGATAGATTTTTCCAAAAATTAAATTGTGCTATGCGCCGTGAACCCTTCACATGTGTGACAAATGTCAGCTTGATATCTCGAGCCGTTCTCAAGTTGTGAGCGGTCAACCATGACTACACACACACACACACACACACACACACACATACATACATCCGGACATTTTTTCTAAATGTGTTTTTTAGGTGTTTTGAGACATACTGAACACGTTTTCATGAACATCTCGAAAAAAAAAAATTTCACGAAAACAAAGCTTCCTCTATGAGGAAGCAAAATTAGAACATTTTTCACAAAAAAAAAAAAAATTAGGAACTTTTAAAAATTCCTGACTGCTTCAAAAACTCTGGCGTAAAAAATAGATTTAGAAAATATTTCTGTTTTTAAAAAATGTGAATAGAAAAATAATTGGTTGAACTAAAATAATTCCAACCTTTTCATTCAATAAACAAAATTATTTATCAGCCGTAACCCGATTCATAATGGCCGTGGATGAATTGTTAATAAATCATGAAAATGCAAATAAATAAATTTTGAAGAATATCCATTCATTATTAAAGAAATTGATAATTTGATAGATAATAAAACAAGCTGCAAGTTGAAACTTGCAAATCGCTTCTTCATAATTTAAGGCAATTTGCAAGTTGAATCTTGCAATTTCCTCCCTCTGAATTGTATGTAGGGGAGACCGGTGTCGGTCGTAACAATTTTTGCAAAATTTTTTTTTCTAGCTCAATATTTTTAGTTCCCAAATAATTTTTTTTCCAACAGGTTTGTTGATATTTAGTCTTGCTGATTTAATTTGTTGAGTTCGAAAACACGTTCAGTATTATCAATAAAAACCAATATTGGGCATTGCTACACATGTTACAATTGACACCTTTCCGGTGTCGATTGTAACAGCTTCACTTTCAATTGTAACACAGAAGCAATATGACACAATTGATTGGTAAATATTTACTTACTCCTCGAGAACTGGTTTCAAAGGCCACAGTAACAGTCAGGAAAATACTACATTGTTATTAATATTTTTTATAAAAAAAGAGACAAATATTTTTAATCTCACCGTAACAACTATTACATATCTCTGTCATAAAAAGAATAACGGAAATTCAACAATTAATAAAACGATCTATTGATCTTTAGAACAGTTATCACAGATAAAGAATGCAAATTGTTGTAAGATATGGAAATGGAAAGGAAATTGGAATAATTCATAGGATTTTTATAGTGTTACAATCGACACCGATCGACGTGTTACAATTGACACCTGCGACATTTTTCAGTAAATAAATTAGATATTATCCTTCGCGTCGTGATATACAAATCCTAATTGGCATCATTCATAGTCGAACCATCATAGATCAATATAGATTAGACCAATTATAAAAGTAATCATTGTTTAGATACTAGACCAAAACATAGTGGGAGGGATATACTTACTCACGGGAGCGAAAAACCATAAAAACGGACACAGTTAAAGGATGGAGCGCATAAAATTTTGCAAAACGTTGAATAATAGTAGCGAAACGGACATTGCTATGGGGATGTCCAAACAGTTTGGGCATTTTCCTCGCCATGGCGGCGTCATCGTCGTTGTAACAATTGACACGGTGTTATAACCGCACCAGTCTCCTCTAGTGAACGAAGATTCTTTTATGAGGAAGCGAGAATGAGTGAGCTATGACGGAGCACTTATCTTTTGGCTTCCTCATAAAGGAATCTTCGTTCACTACTTACAATTCAGAGGAAGCAAATTGCAAGATTCAATTTGCAGCTTGCCTTAAATTATGAGGAAGCGATTTGCAAGTTTCAACTTGCAGCTTGCCTTAAATAATGAGGAAGCGATTTGCAAGTTTCAACTTGCAGCTTGTTTCATTTCTAATCGATCATAGTATTCAATATTCTAAGCAGTTTTTCAGTTTGAATATCATTCAAACTGAAAAACTGCTTAGGAACTGACAAAGTGTTCAGATTTAGAAATATTGCGTCCACGTCACGAGTTCCGGTTCAATTAAAGCAGCTCGTTCATTCTACTGTTTATTGACACTAGACCGTGAATAAAAAATTGAAGTTTTCTAAAATTTTGAAGCGTCGTTCAATGTCTACCAAATTTAGTCACGAATAAACGTCAGCTTAGAGGTAAACGTCAGCTTATGCACGTCTACAAATTTCAGCACGGTCCGTAAATTATTTTTGAACTTGCAGAGGTTGGAACTTCAAAATTTCGAATTGCTCTAAAATGCGATTCGTTTGGCCGATCTTCGCCGAATTTGATATGTATCACAGGTCAATGATACTCCATACTTGTAGACAATTGGGGTTCGATTGGTTGAAGTTGGCGGCAAATAAAGCGACAAAGGTCATTTTTTGAAAAATTCAAAATATTATACAATCCGAACTTCTTGACGGATTCGGCTCAAATGCAATACCATACATCCTTGGGTATAACTCTATATTTCAAGAACTATTTAGACGAATATCTCAAAATTTGCGGACGCTACAGTGGTACAGACATTTTTTGAAAAATTCAAAACGCTGTAAAATCCGAACAGATGCGCCGATTATTGCAAAAATTACAGATGACATAGAGATTGTATGGCACCACATGTGTGCAAAATCTGAGCGCTGTAGCTTGAGCCGTTCTCGAGTTATAGACGTTTGAATTTTGGAGGGTCGATCCACACGCACACACACACACACACACACACACACACATACATCCAGACAATTTTTGGACCGTCACATAGCTTCCTTCATGAGGAAGCAAAATGAATATTTTTCATTTAAGAATTCACAATAGTAATTATAATTTTCAAAATCGGTTCATAAGATTTAGCTCCGAATAAATTTGACAAATTCGTCAGTAACCGTAATGTTTCATTTCAAAGCGCGCCTGGTGTAGGAATGCGATTTCCGAGAAAAACTCTTCCCCTTGGAGGCTTTTGGTCTCTTATTCCAAGGTCGGACTGTAATGAGACTTCAACAAGTCTTACCCAGCTTCGGCAGATGCTGGTTCTGCTTAGCCACAGCGGAGTATTGCTCCTGAGTATTGCTGAGCGAGAGAGAAGGAGAGAGTTCGTGTAGTCTATCGTGTGAAGTCGAGTACTGAACGGCGAGCGGCGATAAATTGTTCAGGAGACATATCGCATTTGGCGATATGTCTCTCCTTCGAATTTGTGGATATTTCAGACATCAAAAATCTTTACGAGTTTGCTTCCGATCATAAATATCATGATCTATAAACCTTCTCTGTAATCCACAGAATTGATATGCCAAAATATCCCAGGCGGGAATTAGCCGTTTGGCCAAACACTTTGGCCTAAATTAAAATGTCCGCTATTTCGCGTGCAGCCGGTGAAACCCATAACTTCCATTTTTGCCCTGTGGGCAGTCGGGAGTTAAAAAAGGTATCATGGATCCCGATACCTGATACCATGGTGTAGTCAGCATGGTCTCATGGTAACTGATACCTGATCCTGATACTCGATACGTGATACCTGATCCTGATACTCGATACCTGATACCTGACACCGAATACCTGATAGCTGATATCTAATACCTGATATCTGATACCCGATATTTGATACCCGATCACGGTATCGTCATCACGGTATCACGGATCCTGATACCTGTGACCTGATACCACGGTATCCCGGATCCTGATACCTGATGCCGCGGTACTGTCAACACGGCATCTCAGATCCTGATATCCGATTCGCGATACCTGATGGCACGGTATTGCCAGCACAATATCACGAATGCGGATACTTGATCCTGATACCATGGTAACGGCGGCACGGTATCACGGATCCCGAAACACACGTCTAGCCACATTGAGGGAATTTGAATAAAATAGAAACAACTTGTTAAGATAATCACATCCCCGACATGTGACGTAACGAATGACGTGCATCTTCATGACGCCGCGCGTCCTTATCCACTCTCGCTTGCCACCGAAAGTTTGTATGCGCGCGACCACGGGCGACGGCAGTCGACGCATCGCCTCGCTTGCTCGCCCCCCCCCCCCCCCTTCGCCGCCAACTTTCATGTTTCCGTAAAATTGAACTTTACGATAGTGCGAACGGGAGACGGAAAATTGTTGGTGGAAAAGTTTTACTACTCGCGAAACTATAGAGACAGAAACGAGATACAGACCGAGAGCGGAGTACCGAGCGGGGTGTGTATAAAGTATGCTTGGGGTCGCGGGACAAGGGGGAATGGGAAGCAAGGAGAGGGATGGAGGATAAGGCCAAATGGAAATCGACGCATCCGGTATGTCGAGAGTTCCGGAAGGGTTGCAAGGATTGTGGATAGCTCTGTCGGTGGGTAGCTTTTCTGGGCTCAAGTAGGACGAAGTGCCACCAAGCGGACCGAGGAGAGGTGGCGGGAGGGAGAGAACGAGGATAGGTTGGATTGCAAGAAGGGTTTGCGCAAATCTCGTTGAAACTTGGAGCGTCGAGACGAGCGGCCGAGAGTGAAGCTCGCTAAGAAAATTCTATCGAACGAATTTTCTTACGCGAGGTAAAGAAAGAGCCGAAAACTCGGGGAAGAAGGTGAGAGGGAGGGGGTGCGAGATAAGCGTGGGTTGTCTAAGAAGGGAATGAGAGTGGTTTGAATAAGAGGCCGGGAGGGTGGGATTGCGGGTGAAGGATCTGGATGCGTGGGTACGAAGGCTTCTTCGATCGGCTTCATTGGAACTATTTTTTTCAATTTGACGTCTTTTTGGGTGAGCGGAACATTTTTCTGGGGTTATATTTTGGTCGCTCGAGGCACGGTTTGATATGCGAAAAGTGTTTGAGGGAGGGTAAGGTATTTCGTTTATTTGTTTGGACGGATTTTGGAGGGTGGAGCAGGGGATAGCAAAGCGCGTTATCACGAGACGCGGTAGCGTCTCGGGATAAGTACTCTTACCTACCTTACCGGCCTCGTTTCGAGACACGACCGCAGTCTTACTTACAGAAAACAGAACCGCTTTAACCCACTTCGGATGGATTTTTAGAGATTCAGAGCGTCATTCATAAATGTTTAATTACAGTTAAAAGCGTTATTGTTTTATATTTCGATTGAGACCGAAACCAATGCTGCAGGCGTTGTTGTACGAAAGATATCAAATTATTCATAGGATTAAATATGATTAAAATCGTGTTTCTGCTTTTTTCATGCCCCTCCCCCCCCGGATATTTGCATCCATGAGAGAATGTAATTTGGGGCGTACTTATTCATACATCAATGATATAGATACAGGAGAAAGGCGCCTCAAAAGCTGGACGGCGGTAACAATAACCAACCATGTTTAGCTCAATAGTTGATGAAAAAAAGGGTCCCATAATTTTATTTGTCAGGAGGATATGGACTGAATATTCAGCGTAACTATCAATTGCTTTGTATATGATTCATGATAAGTACGAATGCGTCAAGCTATCATCGTTAGATAAGCATCCCAATTCCATTGCATTTTACATAATAACGAACACATTTGTCTACCTGGAATGGAAAACGACAACACACAATAGCATATTTTCGTATGGTACTGACCGTCGTTGATTATTATTTTTATCAATTGAACTCGTTTTCTCCAGATCGAATTCCGAAAAGCAAGTGCAAGGACGTCACTACGTGAGATACAAAATTAATATCGATATATTCACATAAGGCATTTTTCCAACAAAAAAAAATATCGACTTGATTCAGTGATCAAAATTCATTCACCACTTGTATGGGATATTTATAGTCGCCCGATATTCAAGAACCTTGGAACGATTTTACACGAGAAGCCAGTGGGATAGCATCACAAGTAATTCTATAACGATTCACGTTACCCGAGTTTGCAGAAAATAACAAGTTAAAAACATAATGTGAAGTCTCAATAATTGTGCCCGATCCAACTCAACCTCACATTACGAAGTTTGTGAGGTTATATATTAATTTTGCAAAAAATAGTTAAATCCCTCCAAAAACACAATGTGTAAAAAAATCGAGACAAGTACAATTACCTGAGCGCGGATCACTTTGTACATCATGTATTCTCTAACAAGAACTATCATTCGTCAAATTATCAAGAATTTCTGACATTTTGCTTCCTCATAAAGGAAGCTTTGTGACGGTGGAAAAATTTTTTTTCGAGATCTTCATGTCACCATGTTCAGAATGTTCCAAAACGTCGAGAAAACACATTTGGAGAAAATGTCCGGATGTATGTATGTGTGTGTATGTGTGTGTGTGTGTGTGTGTGTGTGTGTGTGTGTGTGTGTGTGTAATGGCCTCCCAAAATTCAAACTTGCATAACTCGGGAACGGTTTGAGCTACAGCCCCCAAATTTTGCAGACATGTGCAGCTCCATAATCTCTTCTTTGCCTGTAATTTTTGCGATGATTGGAGCTGCGGCTCGGATTTTATGTCGTTTTCATATTCCCAAAAAAAGGGCGTTATCACTCTAGCGATCGCAAATTTTGAGATACTCGTCTAAATAGTTCTTGACAAAGAGATACGTACCCAAGGTTAGTTGGTATTGCATTTGGGCCAAATCCATCAATAAGTTTTGATTTTATGATATTTTGAATCTTTCCAAGAATCAAATTTGTCGCTATAACTTTTGTGAACTTTGACCAATCAAGCTCAAACTTCACAAAAGTATAGAAAATCATTCAGCCGTGCTGTATCTCAAATTTGGCGAAGATCAGTTGGATGGTTCGGTTTTGACAGGAATTCAAGTTTTGTGATCGTAGGTAGTGAACGAAGAATCCTTTATGAGGAAGCCAAAACAAAAATGCTTCCTCATAGCGCTCCCATAAGCATCACATTGCTTCCTCATAAAGGATTCTTCGTTCACTACCTACGATTCAGAGGAAGCAAATTGCAATGCTCAACTTGCAGCTTGCTTAAAATTATGAGGAAGCAATTTGCAAGTTTCAACTTGCAGCTTTTTCGATATCTATCCAGTAATACCTGAAATAAGAAAATTACTGTTACCAGGGCCTAGCTGCTTGCTGAAGTTCAAACGAGCACTGCCCGTGTGGAAATTTCGTCCCGGTATAAGCCAGGCCCTGGCTAGGTTTCCGGGATTATGTCCAGGTCCTAGCCCGGCAGTCTGGGCAGGCCCTGGTGCTATGTGTAACGCTTGGCCTTTCCCGCCGCTGTCCAAGATTGCGGGCCCGGGCCTGGCTAGCGTTACTCCTTTCAGTCCCGAAAAATCGGCTAGGGACTAGCCAGCACCTATATAATTTTGACCGCTGAAAATGTTCCCCTCCCCCTCTTCTGAGTTTGTAAAAATTGTGAGAAGACCGCAGAATGTTTATTTCTTATCGGTTACGCAACCAATACGAAAATTGTGAGAAGACCGGACAATGTTTATTTCTCATCAGTTACGCTAGAAATATGAAAATTGTGAGAAGACCGGTGAATCTTTAGAAGAAATAAAGATTTACCGGTCTTCTCACAATTTTCATATTTTAGGCGTAACCGATAAGAAATAAAGATTCACCAGTCTTCTCACAATTTTCATATTTCTAGCGTAACCGATAAGAAATAAACATTCTGCGGTCTTCTCACAATTTTCGTATTTCTTGCGTAACCGATAAGAAATAAACATTCTGCGGTCTTCTCACAATTTTTATATTTCTTGCGTAACCGATAAGAAATAAACATTTTCTAGTCTTCTCACAATTTTCATATTTCTAGCGTAACCGATAAGAAATAATCATTCACCGGTCTTCTCACAATTTTCATATTTCTAGCGTAACCGATAAGAAATAAACATTCACCGGTCTTCTCACAATTTTCATATTTCTAGCGTAACCGATAAGAAATAAACATTCACCGGTCTTCTCACAATTTTCATATTTCTAGCGTAACCGATAAGGAATGAACATTTTCCGGTCTTCTCACAATTTTCATATTTCTAGCGTAACTGATAAGAAATAAACATTCACCGGTCTTCTCACAATTTTCATATTCCTAGCGTAACCGATAAGAAATAAACATTTTCTAGTCTTCTCACAATTTTCATATTTCTAGCGTAACCGATAAGAAATACCGATTAGAATCTGAAGAGGCCCCAGATTTCAGCGACAAAACGTAAAAAAAATGAATAAAGAAAAGGTTAAGGTCGTCCGTCATCAAAGCTCCGGAAAACCACAATAATAATTACAAGAAGAAATTGAAAAATCAACCACTTACATCGACGACGGTAGTCCCGCGAACGTCTTCTTAATGACTCCGCGACATTTTTTTTAACTGCACGGTATCATTTCACTCTTTCCTGAACCGGTTTTCGTTGTCTGGTGTCACTCATGATTGTTGTTGCACTCGCGATTTTCATAAAAGTGAGGCTAGGTTTGGTCGAGAAACACCGACCGCACGGCATGTGCCGGCAACAGTTGCTTTACCCGTTGACCAATCAGAAGCCGCGAGCACACACATTGCGCGTCTATAGCTGCGGCGCCAACGGGTGTCTGCAAAAGGCATTAGATGGCGTCGTCATCTACCGATGTGTGCTAGCTAGACACTGCTTAGCCTCCCTACGGTTGATCTGGAATGAAATAACTGGCTAGCGTCTGGATAGGCGGACACCTATACATGCATTGTGGCTAGTTTCTATCCAGCTACTTTAGAAGTAAACTGAATACGGGAAACCTAGCCATGCGCTGGATTCAATCGAGGCAATCCGTACCCGATTTCCACACGGGTGCTAGGTGGCTACTGCGCTCGTCGAGCGCATGTATTTCCACCAAGTACAAATTGCTTTGAAAAGAGATTTAAAAATTCATGAATTTCATTACTTTTTAATTCGGGAATATCGCCTTTTCGTGAACTGTTATAGTTGAAACAGTTGAAACAGGCGTACCGTCACTGACGAACCCTCAGTCAAGCACACGCCAATAGCGTCGAATTTGACTTCAATTATTATTAAAAGTGTAAAATTAACATTACTAAGTGTTAATTTATTATTGGTTCAGCTATTTGTAAGGCTCAACATGTACGACATGGTCCAGATTGGTAAATCTACGATCCACTCATTTTGGACTAACTACTTGCCCGATGATCCATCCACTAAGACCTTAAAGGCTAAAAAAAAAGTGAAAGACAATCTACGAACTCCATCATTACAGCATTATTTACCTTAGAATATATTAATTAATAAATGTATTGTAACGTATTTCCTCGTTACTTAATTTATTTTAGGCCTCGAGCACGCAGAGAAATAATTTTACACGGGTAAATAGGTAGAAGAAGGGTTTATTTCATTCACATGTGCAATTACATACGAGATTATCGATTTCTCTTTACTCGTTCGTTGCGTCGTCGAAATTCGCAAGATCTTCACGCTCTCTATCGGATAAATGTCGCATACAATTTACCGTGCTTCGCTCACTTCGGCGTCGTCGTGCGTACTATAACTATGTTGTCGTTCGGTTACGTAGTGTAGTAGACCAGGCAGAGATGGCCCTCTGTACGCTCGGCAGAGCTTGCGCGAGCGTGCTCTCGACGCCGTACGGTATCGCCCTCAGGTACCTCGTAGATCAATTAATCGATCGCGGTCGATGTCTGTGGCTCCCCCCTCCTCGTGGGAGCTAGCGCGGCGGGTCACGGGTTACGCGGAGCGCTTTTGTCGTGATACGGGGTATCGTAGTCGATCCCCGGCGATGATTCGCAACTTCTGGCAGTCGCCGAGACGGCGGGGATCGTGTCGAATCGGATCCTCATTCGTCCGTTTCTCCACACCGAAAATTCGCGATTTCTCGCTATCTAGCTTTTATTTCGAGTCGGTTTCGGTCTTATCGTGTTTCTTAGTTGAATCCGCGTCACTAACTCAAATTTGGGGGTGTTTAGGTCGCAGGATTTTGCGTATGCCGGGATGTCCCGATGCGCCGGTCTGCGCCTGCGTCGTGCCGTCGTACCCCTTCGAAGTGACAGTTCGGCCCCGGCTGATGCTTTTCTTCGTGGTCGAAAATCAGGAGATGTGGATACCCGTGTGGAAATTTCGTCCCGGTATAAGCCAGGCCCTGGCTAGGTTTCCGGGATTATGTCCAGGTCCTAGCCCGGCAGTCTGGGCAGGCCCTGGTGCTATGTGTAACGCTTGGCCTTTCCCGCCGCTGTCCAAGATTGCGGGCCCGGGCCTGGCTAGCGTTACTTCTTTCAGTCCCGAAAAATCGGCTAGGGACTAGCCAGCACCTATATAATTTTGACCGCTGAAAATGTTCCCCTCCCCCTCTTCTGAGTTTGTAAAAATTGTGAGAAGACCGCAGAATGTTTATTTCTTATCGGTTACGCAACCAATACGAAAATTGTGAGAAGACCGGACAATGTTTATTTCTCATCAGTTACGCTAGAAATATGAAAATTGTGAGAAGACCGGTGAATCTTTAGAAGAAATAAAGATTTACCGGTCTTCTCACAATTTTCATATTTTAGGCGTAACCGATAAGAAATAAAGATTCACCAGTCTTCTCACAATTTTCATATTTCTAGCGTAACCGATAAGAAATAAACATTCTGCGGTCTTCTCACAATTTTCGTATTTCTTGCGTAACCGATAAGAAATAAACATTCTGCGGTCTTCTCACAATTTTTATATTTCTTGCGTAACCGATAAGAAATAAACATTTTCTAGTCTTCTCACAATTTTCATATTTCTAGCGTAACCGATAAGAAATAATCATTCACCGGTCTTCTCACAATTTTCATATTTCTAGCGTAACCGATAAGAAATAAACATTCACCGGTCTTCTCACAATTTTCATATTTCTAGCGTAACCGATAAGAAATAAACATCCACCGGTCTTCTCACAATTTTCATATTTCTAGCGTAACCGATAAGGAATGAACATTTTCCGGTCTTCTCACAATTTTCATATTTCTAGCGTAACTGATAAGAAATAAACATTCACCGGTCTTCTCACAATTTTCATATTCCTAGCGTAACCGATAAGAAATAAACATTTTCTAGTCTTCTCACAATTTTCATATTTCTAGCGTAACCGATAAGAAATACCGATTAGAATCTGAAGAGGCCCCAGATTTCAGCGACAAAACGTAAAAAAAATGAATAAAGAAAAGGTTAAGGTCGTCCGTCATCAAAGCTCCGGAAAACCACAATAATAATTACAAGAAGAAATTGAAAAATCAACCACTTACATCGACGACGGTAGTCCCGCGAACGTCTTCTTAATGACTCCGCGACATTTTTTTTAACTGCACGGTATCATTTCACTCTTTCCTGAACCGGTTTTCGTTGTCTGGTGTCACTCATGATTGTTGTTGCACTCGCGATTTTCATAAAAGTGAGGCTAGGTTTGGTCGAGAAACACCGACCGCACGGCATGTGCCGGCAACAGTTGCTTTACCCGTTGACCAATCAGAAGCCGCGAGCACACACATTGCGCGTCTATAGCTGCGGCGCCAACGGGTGTCTGCAAAAGGCATTAGATGGCGTCGTCATCTACCGATGTGTGCTAGCTAGACACTGCTTAGCCTCCCTACGGTTGATCTGGAATGAAATAACTGGCTAGCGTCTGGATAGGCGGACACCTATACATGCATTGTGGCTAGTTTCTATCCAGCTACTTTAGAAGTAAACTGAATACGGGAAACCTAGCCATGCGCTGGATTCAATCGAGGCAATCCGTACCCGATTTCCACACGGGTATTTCATCGATTTTCACAGTGACGACTCGCATTCGGAAATCCCTCCCCTTGCCCACGGTTCCTCTTTTTAGTGTTCTGAAAAATACTAAGAAAGGGGATTCGGACTTTGTCCGGACATGCGTGTGGCTCCGGTGGATGCTTCTGCCCGTCGAATACTCGTCCCTCCGGGTGCCGTTCTCCGTTGAATTTCTCCTTCGGATGCTTTTTCTCTGTGTGTTCTTTCTCCGGTTTCTGGTTCGGCTGGCTGATGCTCGCTGGAGATCTGGGGCTGTGAACAGAGAAAATCTAATGCCGGGCTCCTCCGGTCGTGACTTTTTATACCCCACCGGGAGCTTCTCTCTCTTTACCTTTTTCAGCGTGACGCCACTAGCACGAACCGTGATTGGTTCGCGCGCATTGACGATATCGTTTTCATCCATAATTGGTCCTTTTTATGGTTTTCCGCCACTCGCAGAACCCTTTTCCCCCTTTTCGTTCCAGGGGCCGCTACAGTCGTTGTTCGCCGAAGGATGTCGACCGGGCGTCGTGCGCTTGCGCGTTGTTGTCGCTTTATTCGCTTCTGTGTGGGCGGGGGGGGGGGGCTCGGTGTAGCCAGACGAATGGGTTAGTCAATAAGAACATAATGTCAAGACATCGCTCGACAGAAGAGGGATACCACGAAGAAGAAACTCCGGATTGTCATGCAGCTAGCACCATTACCATTGTTCAAGCCACCGATCGCAATTTCATAGAATATGTATATATGTATTCTCGAGGCTTTAACTTTGCCTGTCCGCGTCGGTTTCTTCGATCGTAAACTGGAATGTTATCGAACATAAGCCTGCAATGCTGCGAGCTTGCTGGTTAACGAGCTAACAATAAGTAAACGCGATCAAAAGCAGCAACAGCAGCAGCAACAGTAGTCACATCCAAGCCTCCCTTTGTTTTCCTCCTTCTCGTTTGCTCTCTTCGTTGCGCCACAGCCTCTTAACCTCGTCCTCTCTAACTAGAGCACCCCCATGAGAACTGATCCTCAAATGCTTCGTACGTACACTACCGCTCCGCAGTATCAGACCACTTACCGCGCGCCCAACCAAAAAATGGTCGCGACTTTGAAAGGTGGTAGCTCCGTCAAAAATGAAGCTACAGATTTTTCATGGAGACCATTGCAAAGCTTACTCAATTGTGCGGCGAATAAACCCTAGCCGAGTGAAACCGGACTTCTGCATTTCGAGAAATCATGTGAGAAAGACAAAAAAATAATTCCGATTTCGACCAAATTTCCTGCCCCAACTTCGACCCAACCCCGATTCTAGGAAAATTTTTTTAAAAATCTGGAAAAATTCTGGAACCACCGTTAAGACTTCAGCTCTCGATCCGTCGAAGAGAAATCAAAAAATCTCAACGGGTTCTTGAGATATGAGATTATATGTGTGAGCGTGCAGAATCATCATCACGACCGTCGATAGCCCGACTCGAGGGTCTCCGCGAGCGTCCCGGCTGTCACGCCAGGGCCGAATATCAAGTAGGGGCTCGCGTGGGCTGCTATTACTCTACTCAAAGTTTTTATTTTCGATTAATTTCTGGAATATTCACTAAATTACCTCCCGAGTATTATGAACGCCAGTGGACGAATATATTTATCAAGGAGTGTATTGCATAATTGACTGATAATTAAAAGAAAAACTTCTCAAGAGGCAATCTTTCGAATTATTATTCGTTAATTATTCATTGAAAAGAAATAGAATTTCAATCAGTCAATTATACAATACACTCCTTGATAAATATATTCGTTCACTGGCGTTCATAATACTCGGGAGGTAATTTGGCGAATATTCCAGAAATTAATCGAAAATAAAAACTTTGAATAGAGTAATAGCAGCCCACGCGAGCCCCTACTTGATATTCGGCCCTGGCGTGACAGCCGGAGCGCTCGCGGAGACCCTCGAGTCGGGCTATCGACGGTCGTGATGATGATTCTGCACGCTCACACATATAATCTCATATCCCAAGAACCCGTTGAGATTTTTTGATTTTTTTTCGACGGATCGAGAGCTGAAGTCTTGACGGTGGTTCCAGAATTTTTCCAGATTTAAAAAAAAAAAATTCTAGAATCGGGGTTGGGTCGAAGTTGGGGAAGGAAATTTGGTCGAAATCGGAATTATTTTTTTGTCTTTCTCACATGATTTCTCGAAATGCAGAAGTCCGGATTCACTCGGCTAGGGTTTATTCGACGCACAATTGAGTAAGCTTTGCAATGGTCTCCATGAAAAATCTGTAGCTTCATTTTTGACGGAGCTACCACCTTTCAAAGTCGCGACCAGTTTTTGGTTGGGCGCGCGGTAAGTGGTCTGATACTGCGGAGCGGTAGTGTACCCTCTACTCGAACCCACATAATCCGTTACACACACATTACGGTGCCGTTCCTCAAATGGAAAAAAACGGAACCCTTATAAGATCACTCGTCGGTCTGTCTGTCCGTCTGTCACAGCCGATTTTCTCAGAAACTATGCAGCGTGGAAATTTGAAATTTCGGCGTAGTAATACATCTCATTGACGCAAATATTTTGCACTATAGTTAACACTTCAAAATATTCATATGAAACTTGAAGAGGGGGAAAATGAGATACGCGAAATTTTTTTTAATTTTATGTATCATGCGGGGTATTATTTGAAGGGGCTGGCTCTGTGAAATACATAAATATTTTTTTTACAATTTTGAAAAGCATATTTAAGAAGATATGCTGACAAATACGCAAAAATAGAGCGCCCCTCCCCCTTATTTCCGAAACTGCTGATCCTAAAATTTTCGAAAAATCAGGGAATTTAACAGCTTACTTGAACTTTACCGGAAAATTATACCGAAAGTCCTAAGTTTCATAGATTTCTAGAAATCGATTTTACCAATTCATTTGCAAATTGCGGTCGGCTAGAAACGGAAGAGTCGCGCGCGAGAAAGAGCCAACAGATCACTCTGTCTCGCTCACTCTGAGAGCGCCACAGCAGTTCCATAAAAAAATTTCTTCTTCTGTTTGTCATAGCGTATCTTCCTCATACCGCCCTCCCTGCTCCCTCATGAAGGATTCTTTGTTCACTACCTACGATTCAGAGAAAGCAAATTGCAATGTTGAACTTGCACCCTGCTTAAGATTATGAGGAAGCAATTTGCAGGTTTCAAATTGCAGCTTTTTCGTTAACGTTTTCTTTGAAACTAATGACGCGATCGGAATGATCGATGATGCAATCGATGTGTCTCGCTGAAACTTAGAGCTGATAAGATTTTGATCAAATTCGGTCGAGTAGTTTTTGAGTTTTTCAACTAAAATCATAATTCAAGAACGGACTTTATACTGGAGGGTAGCATTTTTCCAGTGGCAATATTATAAATACATTGTTTTTGTTTTTTTTTCCGTTGCCGGGAATGAGGCATGCCATTTGGTACCGTATTCAAATCATTAAGATTTAAAGTAGAACCTTGGTCATGAATTTCTCATAATTTTACACATTTGCCAAGGATTCCTCTATGAGAAACTAAGTTCAATAAAAGATATATATTTCACAAAGAACAATATCAAAACAACGCGACGTCAAATAGCAACAATGTGGATAAGTAGAAAACTATCACATTTTTTTGTTGAACACGTATAATCTCCTTATTATCGACGATTAATAATCTCAATAATCAATTTTAGCTCGAGAATCAGGGAGTTACTTGTGCGGCCCGTAAAAAGGGTCCCACAAAAAAAACATGAAAAGCTTATAGGCACTACTAGCCCTAGGCACTACTAACTATCGGCGCAACTAACTATGGACACCACTAACCATGGGCACTCCTTGGTATTTTTTATTTCCACCGGACAAGAATATATTTTTAAATAATTCGACCCACTTACATTGATGAGAAATGTTCCAGGGATGACAGTGGATAGCCAAGGCCAGTGACGAAAGGGTAAAGGGTGGCTTATCCAAAAGGGAGGACAGTAGAAAGGCCGTGAGCACTTGTCCCGAGGCTACGAGGACGGAAAGGAAGTGCCTAGGCGAGAGTGTGGGGTGGAAACGGTGAGGCGATCTTGCAGGTGTAAATTAGAAAAAAAAATTGAAAAAAAAATGGAAAAGAAAATGGAAGAAGTCGAGTATCCAATGTAAAGTTTTACGGAACAGTCTCGATGGGCGCGAACCAAGTGCCTCGGGGGGTTGCTTGGGCCAAGGCGTGTGAAACGAGAGTTTAGCGTTCTCGCATATACGCTTCGGGGGTTGGTGGGGGGGGGGGGGATGAGGTCATAACCAGTCGAGGTGCGAGTCGGGGATACTGAGAAGAGGGTAGAAACGTCACGTGTGTACGAAAAAGAGACCCCGGAAAATCGTAGTAAGCGAACGAGACGCGACAGGAAAAAATGGAAAAAGGGATGGATGGACGCAAAAAATGAAGCTCATATGCGGATGGGAGGGGGGAGGGGAACAACGAGGAAAAAAACACGATGAGGGGAGGGAAAAGGGCTTGCTGGAGTAAATCTCCGAAGAAAATATACATCCCGAAGCTCGGTACTTGGTAACGACAGTTTAAAAGTTTCTCAATGATCCGCAGCGTCTTCGGTTTTTTCCCCCGCAACGCCGAGAAATGCAATTTTTATACTCGTGTTGCACGAGTACGATGGGTTAAAATCGACCTTGTACGTCTTTGGGGTGAAATGCAGATGCAATTTGTTTTTTGAGATGAGCTTTTTCTATATTGCATTTCTTCGGGGTCGTTGGGATTATTAGAAATTGTTTTTTAGGATTAATGGTATTGAGCATTTTTGCGTGATTTCATTTTCAAGCTCGATGAGATTTGGAAATATTTGAAATTCAGTTTCGACCGGAATGGGATTTGAACTTTTGGAACTTCATTTTAATATTAAAAATATTTAGTATTGCATTTCAAGTTGAATAATATTAAAATTTAATAATTTATTTCGAGCTCGATGGTATTAAAATATATTTGGCGTTTAATTTGAAGCTCATCTGCATTCGAACATTTGTTATGTCATTTGAAGATCGACAATATAAGAAATATTTAATATGCAATTTAAAGCAGAATAATATTCACAACATTTAATATTTTCGTTCGATCTCCATACGATTTTAAATATTCAACATTTGATTTTATGCTAAATGGCATTTAAAAGTGCGATATGTAGCTTAAAAATAAATAATATTTGTAAAATGTAGTATTTTTCTTTCAAGCTCAACTCAGCATATATTTTAATTTCAAGCTCAGCTCATTTATAATATTGTTCGAATTCAAAGTTAAATACCATTTGAAATTTTCGGTCGCGTAAAAACAATTACAATTTCCGGTCGACGGGCAAATCTACGGGTGGCCTAGCGACGATTGGTCGACAAATTGAGACACACCAGCAGAGTCAAAGTTTCCGACGGAGATATCGTCGTGTGCTTTCGTCTCGTCGAAGGGCGGTCTCTGGGTGTGACCAAACGAGGGTCGGCCACCGCGCGCGCGGGGGGTTCGGTGTCAACGAAGCGGAAAGGTCAGACGCATCGTTCACTCTCGAACGAACGGGCAGCCAGCCGTTTCTACTGGTGTGAGTGGGTAGCGGCGGTAGTAAACTGCCGCAATGGTCAGACACCCCGGGAAAACCCCAGAAACTCGGACCGTATAACAGCGATGTAGGATATTGACCGCGGGATCGATTTCTCGAAGGTCACGCCTTCTGGCATTCGAGACCCAAAATCACTTTTCCAGATTCCCGGTTGCGTCTCACGTTGATAACTCTAGCGGAATTTTTTCTTTTAACAATTTCTTTTCTTTTTTTCGTCACCACAGCGACACTGTCGAATTCCGAAATTTATTTGCTGATTTATCAACGTATTTGGCGAATAATTCCGACTCCGAGGTTACGAGTTGACAAAAAAATATATTGAAAACTTTTTATCCTACTTTACCACACAAACGATACGTTTTGAATGTTTCCTTATCAATAATTTTATCGTCTATGATACATGGTTTTTGGTTAATTCTTTAACAGCACCGCGAACTGTCAGATTCAATCGTTTTTATTTCGGTGCTCGTTCTCTATCTGTTTCGCTCCCGGCTGATTTTGTCAGGCTAGCTGGTCCTCAGTGACCGTCACCACTACCGGTGAGGAATACTCGGAAAACATGGGAGAATGTGAAGACTGCGATGGCAACGATGACAGCAAATAGTCGCGCCTGATCTGACAAGCAATGACTATTGAAAAGTGTGCGATAGCTTTGAAATTGATTTTAGCAAAAAATGTCGGAAACACAATTTTAATCATAAACATAATCAGATATCTCCTGCAAAACAGCCCCTACAGCATTGGTGTTGGTCCTAATCGGAATATTAAATAAGACTTCTAATTGTAATCAAACATTCATAAATAGGACTCTGTATTTGAAAAATAGAACGAAGTTGGGTTCACATTCAACCGGTTTGGAGTAAATGATATGCAGTCGCGTCTCGAGAGGCTGCCGGTAAAGTAGTAAATGTACCCGTCTCCAGACACCATCGCGTCTCTCGATAATTTTATTTTTATTTAATTTAATTTTATGAAATATTTAACGATGATTAAAAAAATTTGATTATTCTTAATGAGTTTCACGTTTCATCTTTAATTAATTTTCTACCATCGACTCAATGTTTGTGAATCTTTATAGAATTTCAATTTTTGCCTTCAAGTAGCCCGATCCGTGAATTTTTATTTATTGAAAAAATATTGGTAATTCGAATTTTCGAAGAAAAATTGAACAGTCTCTAAAAGCTTGCGAGTTCGTAAATGTAGTCTTAAATATTTTTATTTGCAAGCTAAACTCTATCCTGAATTTCATGTCAAGGTTCTAATTCTAATCCTAATAGACTCTAAGTGGAAATAATTAATTAATAATTTAAAAAATACATAAATACAAATGACAGATTATTCATAGTCATGAAAAAAGTTTTCAATGCAGTTGTCAACCACGACTGCAGCTCCTGCTCCCCTCCGGCTTTTTTTAAGCGCATTAACTCCATTTCAGATGGTGCGCTTCATTGAAAGTTCAACGCTTATCACTCTCGTTAAGATACGTAACAGTATCTCGTTTAAATTTATCACCCTTGTAATTTGCCACGTTTCAGTTCGACATGCCGCCCTTGACGTCATACTCGCAGATAGAAAATCCAGTTTGCGAGAACGAAAATTTATCCAAATGGCATTTTGAAAAGGGGAAGAAAAAGTGAACCATCGAGGCAAAGCTGGATGATAATTTGATCGAACGGATGGAAGGGATGATAACCCGATGGAATGAGGGTAGTGAGGGGAAATTCTTCGGCGATATCCGAAAATGGAGTAATGTATGAAGAGCGGCTCGGGGAAATGGAAATGTTCGTACGAATTCCGATCAGGTGCCGGTTATAAGTTGTTTTTTTTTCACGAAATTCCGACTGGGATCCCTCGAATCGCCGCGCATGAACAGCCTTCCGGATGGATCAAGACCTTATCTTCGGAATATTCGCATTTATTGTACATTCTCGCGCATGGGGCCTTCGTGAGAAATGAAAGACGTTACTTACGGTGGCACGACAACCACGAAAAATCGCGGATGACTTCTCGATCTCGTTCGGAAAAAAATCATTATCAATAATTCGAGTACCACATCCGGAATATCTCACGCTAGACTGGAGAAAATGTATGTAAGCATACTTGGGTCAAATTTCAAGATAATCAATTCATTCGTTTTAACTTCACAATGTCGCCCTAATTGAAAAATGTAATTTCAACAACAAAAATTGATCAAAGAAATGAATGAAACAAAATTATTGCTAAGAACTCGAGCACCATACCGTAAATATTCTAGACTAAAAAAATGATGTAAGCATATTCCTGCGAAATTTCACGGCGATCGAATGATTAACTTAAATCTGACAACGTCGCCCGAATTGAAAAATGTAGTTACGAGAAAACCACAAAATAAAATCCCAAAACTGCGTCAAGGTCATGGCACACTCTTCCTACGAAGCACTCGGTTGTCACCCCTCAGACAATTTCCCAAATATCCACATCACTCCCAGCTCAACGCGTAAAAAAACGAACTTCAAACTCCAAGAAAATAAAATAGAAATGAATAACGTTTATTCTACCCATCGCACAGTGTCATGGCCTCTTAACACCAACTACCCCTATCTTCGCACCCCGTTTCTCACCCATTCCACCCTTGTAATCGCCATAAAATCTATATTGAGCCACAAAAATTATATTCGTCAAATCTTTTCAAGTTTTTGATTTTTTTATTCCGTTTTTGAACCTCGTAGCAAGAAAACAAAAAAAAAGAGTCTAGAATTTATTTCGAACGAGGTTGGTCATCGTGATTGTGTCGCAAAAATATCACAGCCTAGGGTCATTAACCCCGGTTGAAGCCTCGGGCTATGTATGGCGCAGGAGTGGCGGGGGGGGGGGGGGGTGGTCGGAGCTGGCAACTAGCCAACTAAAAGATGATAAAAGAAGTGGTAAACTGTCGCTATGATTGTCAAGGTGCAAGTTACGACCAACGCTCTTTCGCGCCATCAACTTTCTTTACCAGCCGAACCCTTGCTGCTTTATTTTTTAACTCCCGACTGAAAGAAGGGAGTTATGTGTTTTGTCGTACCGAAGTGAATTGGCGTAAGCAGTTGTCACGAAATAACGTCCAAACGGTTAGTCTTATCCTCACAGATTTTTGCACACCGATTTTGTGGGTCCCACAGATGGTTTATAGACCATAATATTTAAAATCGGATGTGAACTCGTAAGGATATTAAATGTTGAACAAACACTTGGATCTTCAAATTTTTCCTTTCGCAATTCACCAGAGCAGAGCTCGAGCGAGCCCGCTGATTGACTGAGTGAGCAATACTTGCATCTTTGCCTGACTACATTCCGATACTGGGTCGTCCACTTGCCATGCCAAGCAGACGATCAGCTGGCTCGCTGTGAATTGTCGAGCTCGCTGATTGGCTGGGCGTACGGTCAGTTCTCAAAACTAGGTCCAGTTCGATAGCCACGCCCCGTCATACGGCTCAAATATTCTTACCCGACTGTATAATAAAAAAGGACAGAAAACTCAACGCCTCGCCACCTTCCTCGGCAGGCGCTTTGCGATTTTTTTAACGGACATCATATATGATTATTGAGTGATTATTTTGTTTATATTATTATTGAGTGATGATTTTGCCTATGACTTTTTGTTTTTTGTATCATTCGGCAGCTAAGCGAGTTAGAATAACCCCAAAAACATTAATGTCAAAGAGAAACAACAACAAATTAAAAATAGAAGCGTAGTAAGAAAATAGAAATTAAGAACAATGTGAGAAGTTCGTGGAATAGTAAATAGAATTTAAGGTGAAAGAAGTACGTGGAATAGTAAATAGGAATTCATGCGTACGCATTGTGTCATAAGTGCATTTGTCGCTATGTGCAAGTAGCAACCAGAGCCAGCTCTCAATCCTACACTGCTGCGACTACTTTCCACTGCTTTCCATTCTTCCTCGACGTTATTCTTTTTTCAG
Source organism: Diplazon laetatorius (assembly GCA_963662125.1). Taxonomy (NCBI): domain Eukaryota; kingdom Metazoa; phylum Arthropoda; class Insecta; order Hymenoptera; family Ichneumonidae; genus Diplazon; species Diplazon laetatorius. The sequence goes on along the minus strand of CAVLEH010000080.1, from coordinate 264,931 downwards.
TTTCCCACTTCCTGCTTTTCTTTACATTTGTCACTGATGCTAATTCTTCCATCCATTCTTTATGCTCTTTTCTTTCATCCGTTCTCCATGCTTTTTCATTTTCTTCTATCCGTGCTCCATGCTTCGTCATGTTTTACTATCATTCTCCGATAAAACTTGAGATAAAGCGATTTTCACTTTTCGAGAGATGTATATTTAAGTGTTCCAATCATAGAAAGGTCCTCGTCGAAGCGACTCTAAGACTAAAGGATAAGTGTGAAGCGCTGACGGACTGATGATGGATCTAGGCTGCATCGAGCTGTCTCCGAACATTATGGGAGATGAAAAGCGCTGATATTCGGTCGAGGCTCTGTCGAGCCGCGCTCTCATATGTTGGAAAGCGCTGATATTTGTTCAAGGCTCTGCCAAGCCGCGCTTGAACATTATTGGAAATGGGAAGCGCTGACGTTTAGTCAAGGCTCCATCAAGCCGCGCTCTCATATCATTGGAAAGCGCTGATATTTGGTCAAAACTCTGTCATGGCGCGCTCGAACATTATTGGAAATGGGAAGCGCTGACGTTTGGTCGAGGCTTTATCAAGCCGAGGTCTCATATTATTGGAAAGCGCTGAGATTTGGTCAAGGCTCAATGAAGCCACGCTGAAAATCTCCATGTTACCCTGACATTTTGTGAAGAAATTTTTCACGTGGCCAAAGCAATACTCTGCTATGGCTAAGCAGAACCAGCACCTGCTGAAGCTGGTTAAGACTTGTTAAGGTCTTATTATATCAAAGTTATTTGCACAGTGACAACGAATAGAAATTGATCTATTAATAAACAATTTCAGAAGACGATTATAGGATAAAATGATTTTATATCGTTTAAATTACGATTTCAAAGATGTCTTCGTAATTATTTTAATGAAACCGAAATAAAAGTCTTCTAATCAAAAAATCAATCGATTTAATCCGATAATTCATCAATACATTTTTTGAAAATTGATTATTCGTTATGTTCGACATACAATTCAATATTGTAAAAAAACTATATTTTTAAGTATGATTGAATCACAATATTGAATTGTATGTTAAACATTGCGAATAATCAATTTTTTTAAAAACGTATCAATGAATCATGGGATTAAATCGATCGATTTTTTATTCAGGATAAGGAGACTTGTATTTCGGTTTCATTAAAAAAGATTATGACAATCCTTGAATCTAGGAACAAAGATAAGAATCATTGCCAGTGATCAATTTTCAAAACAAATTTACTCATGAATCATGTGTTTAATCGATTGTTATATATTAGAAGACTTTGATTCCGGGATAGGCATCCATTCAATGACGATCTTTAAAAAGCATGAAATGAAAAATGGATTTAACATTTTTTTTTAAACTCCTGACTGAAAAGAATGTAATATGAAAAGTATATTGAAAGAAATATATATATATTCAATTAATAAAAATTTAAAAAGGAAGAAATAATTCAAGATATTATCCTAGTTTGTTCATAGTTTGAATTATAATCGGGCATTCGGCGAATTTAATATTTTGAATTAGATTAATTTCCTTAGTGCCCTATATGCAGTCGGGAGACGTCCTCTTCTGCATTGTCAAACATCTATATTCGATATCATCTTTCTGTCTACACAATGCCGCTGGCATCGTCCCATATCTATATTTAATATCATGTTTCTGTGCAATCAATGACGTCTCTGCATGTAGGGCACTAAGGAAATTAATCTAATTCAAAATATTAAATTCACCGAAATGCCCGATCATAATTCAAACTATGAATAAACTGGGACGATATTTTGAATTATTTCATCTTTTTGAAATGTTCATTCATTGAATATATATATATTAAGGTGTTTCAAATGAAATTTTTTTTTGATTTTCCGGGGGGGCCAAGCTGAAATGATGAGCTTAGATAAGAAAAAAAATTCTGACAAAAGATGAGAATTTTAGGTTGAGTTTTAGATCCCCCTCAATTGACTTTTGTATTTTCTTTCCTTTTTTTTAATTTAAGACAGATTATTTTTAGCAAAATTTTTTTTGTACCTGCAGCTGTTAGGGGATCAACTTATGTCTTAAATAAATTTCTTTTAGACTGTTAACTCTTCAGTTCAATCTAATAGGGGAGTTATACAGGGTGGGTAACGTGTGTACCTCTTTTACGACCAAAATATGCGTTGCACGAAAAAATGTAATCCACAAAAATTACATGGTTTATAAGGCTACACTATGTAGTGCATTTATTTTTTTATAGATGAAGACGCTTCGAAGATCTGAAGGTCAACTATGTTTTTTTAAATGGAACGCTCCATTTTTTATAGCTTCATATGGTAGAATAGCGAATTCTGAGTAAGAAAGTATAGACCTTCATTAGCCCTAAACCTAATAGCTAACGAGTAATTCCACTTTATTACTTGAACAACCTTATGACAGCTTTCCGCGGGACGGCGATGTTTACGTGACAGTGAGTGACTATTGGCTTATCGCAACTAATGTAAGTGTTTGAATTGATGTAAAGTGAAGGTTGAATCTCTAATTTGATATTATGTGAAAAAAATATTCAAGTAATAAAGTGAAATTACTCGTTAGCTATTAGGTTTAGGGCAAATAAAGGTCTAAATTTCCTTTCTCAGAATTCGCTACTCTACCGTATAACGCTATAAAAAATGAAGCGTTCCATTAAAAAAAAAAACTTGACCTTCAGATCTTTGAAGCGCCTCCACCTATAAAAAAAATGAATGCACTACATAGGGTAGCCTTATAAACCATGTAACTTTTGTGTATTACATTTTTTCGTGCAACGCATATTTCGGTCGTAAATGAGGTACACACGTTGACACCCTGTATAACTCCCCTATTAGATTCAACTGAAGAGTTAAAATTCTAAGAGAAATTTATTTAAGACATAAGTTGATCCCCTGGCAGCTGTAGGCACAAAAAAAAATTTTGTCAAAAATAATCTGTCTTAAATTAAAAAAAAAGGTAAAAAAACACAAAAATTGATTGAGAGGTATCTAAAACTAAACCTAAAATTCTCATCTTTTGCCGAAATTTTTTTTTTTATCCAAGTTTACTATTTCAGCTTGGGCCCCCCGGAAAAACAAAATTTTTTTTCATTTGCAACACCCTAATATATATATTTTTTTTCAATATACTTTTCAGATTATATTTTTTTCAGTCGGGAGTTCTTTTAAATTATAATTTTTTTCCCTTTTTCATTGTTTTTCATTCTACTAGGTCTCGTAGTTTTGCACTTTCTCGCTCTTTTGTCCTTTTGTAAATCGTTGAATCTCTCGCCGCCTATATTTGTTCTTTTTGTTGCACTATCTCTCTCTTCCCCTCTCTCGCTATTTCTCTCCCGATTCACGGAAAACTTTGACCTTCTCTATTTTGCTTCTCTAATGCAATTCTCTTGTCGTCAAGAAAATAGCACCAATCCAGGCTTCTCCGTTCTTTAACGAACTTCGTTCGTCAATCACCCAAAAAAATTTGGTCGAAAACCTTGATGCACAACTTTGTTGCTACTTTCAAGGACGCTTGGTCATCGAGGATATATCACTTACATGATACATATCCCAGTTGATGGACATGAGATAGACGAAATTGTCAAATTCTGGTAAAGTTAGTTCACATAACAGGATAATTGATTTATTATTATTTATGTGATTATATTTTATGTAAGATTTATTATTTTTACCATGATTAATATCATTATTATTTTCATAATTTTTCTTCATTCCAACGAAGATCTGATGTAGTTATGGAATCGTGATAACAATTGAGCTTTAGGCCCATGAGGATAATTATAACAAATCTAACAATAATCATCGAAATTTCGATAATAATTATATATTTATCACAATTGTGAATACTTGTATGCTTTTTGCTGACGCGACAAATTATTTGTGCCGATGAAATAACAGTGGAAGACAGAGGAGGGGAGGAGAATGTCAGTCAATGATCGAATTATGAATTAGCAAGGAAGTCGAAAGTAGCCCGCATGTTATATTTATGTTTTCCAATAGTACATTGTGTACCACGGAGGGAAAGTGGCTGTTTTCAGCTCAGCGCAATTGTTTTCGAAACGAGTCGCATAGCCGAGCGCGCGGAGCGCTCGAGGCGGCGACGAGTTTCGAAAATCGCGCGAAGCTGAAAACGGCCCCCCTCCTAGGTGCACACGATACTTTATATGACGAAGCCGTGTTTTCCGAGCTGCATGCAACTGAATGCGTATCCTCGACGTATCGCCACGTCGAGGGGGTCCAGGGGCGAAGCCCCGGTGGGGGGTCGGGGAGGCGGAGCCCCCCCACTGAAGAATAAAGCGACATTAAGATGATGGAAGACAAAAATTCTCTTTCTCTCGCTCGCTCCGCAGCGGGCGCCGATGGCGCTGTCTCTCTCGCACTCGAATAGGTCTTCCATCACCTTAAAATGAAACAAAATTAAATAAAGTCGAATGAACCCGCTTACAACAAAAAGTATTCAAATAAGACAAATATTAAAACTAGTCATTTTGGAGTTTTTTTTCATTGCACATTTTTTATATCCACAGTAATAACTACGTGTGATAACGCAAATCTGATGCACCACTACCCAGACTTCTGGTCCGCCGTACACAATAGCTTCGTAGTTTACAGAATAATAAAAAACTGGAGGACATTGGTTTTCAGTAGACGAAGCAAATTGATTTATTAACATATATAGAATCGTCGAGTACACACGTGATGCCCATTGAGCAACAAAAAAAACTATGAAAATTGTTTAAACAACCAGTCTTTTCATGTTTCACGAATTGTACGTGTTATTTATCACAACCGAACAGTTATAGAACACGTTCGGTTCATTATTCGATGACGAGTTTGTTGTAAAAGTTGCCAATGGTTCCCTCGCCATTGCGTTGTTGGCATCACCAGTTCCACGCAGTACACATTTTTGTGTCAAACCTTCGGTGACTTCGTTTGACGTCGACGTTCTAGCGAAGTGACCGATGACGAGATTATCTCGCTTATTCTCGATTTGTTTCCAACCGATTCTTCGATATAACCCTCTGCCACATTGCTCGACTTCCAACCACCGTGTCGCCAGAGCTGCCAGATCGGGCGGAAAAATCCGCCCGATTCCGCGAACTGATGCCCCCTCCACAGACCAAATCCGCCGGCACCGACGCTACCTCATGCGGCTTGCAGCAGCGACAGCTAGCCGCGGCCAATGGCGTTATTCGGATTATTCGCCAATCGACTTGCCATTGCCCGCCTACTTCGTCTGCGCGGCTTATTTCGAAAATCTTTTTATCGAAAGCTGAGAAAATTTTCGTCGCTAAAAACGCCAATGATTTTGTTTTCGACGATTGAAAAATATCCTCGTCAAAAACGTCGTTTTTTTTCATTCCGTTTCATTTTTTTAAATTGAGTTCCGTCAATCATAATATTTTTCATTTCAAATTTAAAAATTCTACGATTTTTGTTGATTCCGTTTTGTTTGTGTTCAATTTTTCTGTTATGGTAGTATTTCGGTTTGTTATTTTACTCGTTTTCAGCGATTGGAAATGTCTTAGCCATCAAAATTCTTTTTGTTTTATTTCGTTTTGTTTTATTTTGCTCAACGTTATTATCAATTCCTGGAGGGCAGGCGTTCTTTAATGTGTCCGTTTTCGGTTTACTATACGAACACCGTAACGGCCTCCCGGGTGGGTCTCCCTGCAGCGACCTCCACGTGGTGGGACCATATTCACCATATTCACCGTCGGATGTGACTGTTTTTTTTCTTATTTTCGTTATTATCTATTGATTTTCTCCCCTATTATTTAACCATTTATATATCTTTATGCGAAATTCGTCTATTCGCGAGTCCCACTCAAGCAAACAAACGCCAACAAAATTGTTCCGGAATAAATGTAATGGGTGTAGAATTTTTCCTCGTGAAATCGAATCCACGGGTCTCCTAAGCTGTAAATGCAATTCAAATTTAGCGCTGCCTGCGTCAAAAGAGGCGGAGCATCAGAGTGATGCCGTTGGCTGTGAGGCTATTGCACGCGCGAGCGCAAGTTGCCTCTCCTCACACGCCATTCAAGAGAAACCGTGTGGTGGGGGCCTCTGAAAATCGTCGTTTCCCCTCAATCTGGCAGCACTGCGTGTCGCTTCAATACGGTTATGTTTGCCCCACTGTCGGCGAGCAATGTCGCAGAGGTCCGACGAAACGCAGGCCCAGTATAACTCTCTGCGTTATACTGTCGAGAGTCTGTACTGTACTGTGCGTAGCAACAGTCGAGAGTCGTCGAAACGCCTACTTTGGCTTCCCCAAACACGCCCCAAAAAGCGAGGAAAACACGGCTGCGTCAAATAAATTTTTTTATTTATTAAGGGCTGTGGGAGGGGGGGGGGTAAGAGCTGGAGAGCGTACATTTTTTTTTATAAATATGGATAGAGCAAATTTATTCAAACCTCTTGCACATTATTAAGTATTATTCCGATAACATTCTGTAATTTTTTAATGCGAAAATATCGACAAACAAGCCGCTGACAAACCTTTGCCAAGAACGTCTTTGGAAGAAATCGATTTGCAGTGTTAACTATATCTCAGCGGAAAATCATCTGAAGTCAAAGATCATTCAAACTTAGTCCAAGTATCATCGAATCCTCCCCCCTACGTTCTCTAATTATTATTTTTTCGGGGTCATTACAATAACCTCTCTATAATCGAAAAGTTAACAAAGTCCAACGTGTAAGGTGTTGACCCCGTTGAGCAAATAGATAAGGAAAGAAATAATAATAATAAGCCAACGTTTTCAGTTCTGACCCGTTTGGTAAATAAAAAGATAAATAAATAAATAAATAATAATGAGCCGACGTTTGCGGTATTGACCCGTTTGTTAAATAAAAAGATGAATAAATAATAGTATATTGTGTATCGAGGAGGCAACTGGGCAATTTTAACGAGCGAGCGGCGGTTGTTTTTCGCACGAGTCGTAGGCGAGCGCGCGCAGCGCGCGAGACGGAGACGAGTGCTAAAAACATCCGCCGCGAGCCGTTAAAAGGCCCGCCTCCGAGATGCACACGCTATTTTATATAACTAAACCATGTTTTCCGAGCTTGCTCTCAAGTAACGTCAATCCCGACGGGGTCCAGGGGCGAAGCCCCGGTGGGGTCCAGGGGCAAAGCCCCGGTGGGGTCCAGGGGCGAAGCCCCGGTAGGGTCCAGGGGCGAAGCCCTGGTGGGGTCCAGGGGCGAAGCCCCGGTGGGCTCCAGGGGCGAAGCCCCGGTGGGGGGTTGGGGGGGCGGAGCCCCCCCATTGAACAATCAAACAAATTTATATGCATATCGAAAATGTATGTTTCTTTTTATTTGAAGGCATAACAGAAGGAACAAAAATATCACAATTGGAACATTAAATATCAAAGCATAATGTTCAAACGAATATCTCAACTTATGACTACTTGTTTTTCATATTTTATAGTTTTTTTTTCTTTTTAACGAATTAAAAACGTTTTATTTGGGAAGCTGCACATCGATGAGAAGTTCAATTTATGAATTATAGTTATAAAACGAAAATGAACAGCCATGAAACACCATCTGTTCTTTTTTCGGTGAGCCCTTAACACCTGAGCCCGAAGGCTGTGGCTCCGGCATTACGTTTTTCTCCGTGATTGTTTCGCACCGTCGTTTTGGAGATGAAGCCTCTTCGATACTCTCCGACGTCCCTGCTGCGGCAAAGTTCACCGAAGACGAAATGATGGTAGCGACTTTGGCTTTGCTATAAATTGATTCCTCTATATAGCCTTCGGCAACGGTGGCCGATTTCCACCCGCCATGTCGCTTGAGAGTCGTGATATTTGCTCCGCTGTTTGCAAGCAACGTTGCGGAGGTACGGCGAAAGGCGTGGCCGGTATACGATTCCGGGCTATCCAATTGCAAATACATTGCGATTTCCTTTGGCATTTTTGAAAATTTATGCACTCCGATTACTTGGACTGTGCATTTACCCTTCTGGTAATTTAAAAAGAATCGGTCCGTCGTCGCATGGATTGGGCGCAGATCCATATATTTTTTTACAATAACCCCAAATCTTTTATCAATGACGAAGCGTCGAGGTTTTTTTGTTTTCGTGATGGGCACGTCCACAACGAGTAAATCTCCTTGCTCAGTTATATCTTGCACTCTTACGTTCATCAGCTCGTTACTCCGACAAGCTCCAGTTATTCCGAAAATCAAAGCAGCCTGAAACATATTTCTTACATTTAGTTGCATGCAAGAATTGCAAATTCATATTGTAAATATTATCTTCAAACTTACTTTTATTGCTAAGTACTCTTTATCTGGAGCCTCCGCCAGAAACTTCTCGACATCTTCGGCCGAAAGTACGTTCGATTTTTTCGGTACGAATCCTGTAGACTTCCGCTTCAGAAAAGCTTTAAGCATATTATATTCGCCGATATCGAGTTGAGTTTTGATTTTGATCATTGATCTCAGCATCGAATACATCGACCATAATGTCGATGGTTTGTATCTGAGTTTGATTTCCTCGAAGTACGCCAACAGTATCGTCTCCGAGGTCAGTTTGGTTTTGTGGTCCCGCTTCCATTTTTCGAACGCCTCATACGTCGATTCGTAAAGTTTCCGCGATTTCGACGGTAGAATTTCTTGTCGAGCACTTTCCGCTTGCGCTTGAAGGTCGGGTGGCGTGGAGGGCGTCCACTCGTCGCTATTCTGTTTCTCGCTTTCACTCATATTCCACTTTGATTTTTTAATTTAAATATGGTGATTTTACGCTCAAGTTGAGACAACGTTAAACAACGTCAAAAGACTGTGGTTGAGACCAGTTGAGACACCGTGATTGCCATAGATATAGATCGAAGCCGCGGTTGCCATGGATATATATCGAAGCTGCTTGGTGGCACCGCCGATCCACTCGACTTTGGTCTCTCGTTCTTGGTTCGCAAATATGTTTCCCCTCGCCACTCAACCGGGGTGCGGGGGGGAACATTTAACTCCGAGTAATCTTATGGTGGGTTTTAATGCCTGCCTCCCATACCGACAGTCGACAGTCGGTAAAACAAAAATGTTACCTCCCGCCAACAGGCACGTAAAAGCGAGGAAAACATGGTTGTGTTATATAAAGATATATTTGTAACGTTACTGTTACGCGCTCGAGGCTTGCAGGGTTTAAACGATTGAATATATGATGACTCGCGGTTTGAATACTTTTGTACTGAGTTGAGTTTATTCGTATGTTTGAAGTGAATGATTATGTGCCGCGAGAGTGAGTATCGCCGTGGGTAAAAGGGGTAGTGTTTGAGAGATGAGTCTAGTTTGGAGTCCGTAGAAAGACTTAAGGTGATGGAAGACATACGAAAACGTCCGTTCGGGTCCCCCTTTCTCATGATAGGTGGCGCGGCCGGGTGACAGTACCGGCTGCCGCGCGGCCGGTACTGTCACGGGCCGCTAGATGGCGCCACATATGTAATGTCGTATCGCGACAGATTTCGGCCACCACTGGCTATCCCGAGTGTAGCCCGATGTGGCCTTACGAACTCGACATGCGCATGCACGAGAGGTACTAGTTCGCGCTTGCGGATGCGCGCTTGCTCGTGCTGCATGGAACAGCTGTGTGACCGAATACGCGTGTCACGTGGTACACACGCTGTCAAATGTCGGCACAGCTTCGTAACCGGTAACCTCAAAAAATAACATTGCTCGCACTGACGTGACTCGAAATGTCAAGCAGTGCAAAGCAGTGTACCTCGGATCCAGGAATGGGAAAAAATGATTTTCAGACTTGTCGTAAAACTGTATTGTTCAAATAATCAACATCATTTGATTATTTGACCGATACAAATAATCACCATCGATTGATTATTTGACCGATACAAATAATCAACATTATTTGATTATTCGACTGATACAGATAATCAACATGATTACCTGCGCCGCTTGTGTTGCAATGAGATTGACTGCTCAACTTTGGTTTCCAGATTTTTTTTGTAACCGCACCTGTTTTCTGGATGGATCTGAAATTTCAAGGATGGTTTTGTCCTTTGTAGCTTACAGCGACTAACAGGTGAGCCATTGCAGGAATTTTCTAATCTTACATTACATTCTGCGACTACGGTTTGGACCGTCTTTGAAATTTATTTCAACTATTCATGTTCCGCAGCAACTTTCAAAATGCTCTTTGGAGGATCGATTAAAATTTACAAGCTACGACAACTGGTCCAATAATTGTTTCTCAACTTAAATTCTTTAAACAACATCAACTGTTTAAACATCAACGTTTTGAATCATTTCCTGAAAATCTTTTTGAAAGTTGCGAAACATAAATCATAAAATGAATTTCAGAGACGGTCCGAACCTTAGTTGCAGAATGTAAGTTAAAACAATTTCTTTAATCGCTCACCTATCAGTCGCTGTACGGACTCCAAAGGACAAAACCATATTTGAAATTTTAGATCAATCCAGAAAACAAGTGCAGTTGCAAAAAAAACTGGAAAGCAACCATGAGAAATCAATCTCGGTCTCATCGCAACACAAACTTTGAAGGAATTGTCGTTGAGTATTTGAAGTCGACCGATAACAACTGCTTCATTATGAAATGCTGCAGTCGTGAAAAAGTAGAATCTCAGCTAGACCAATACGTTGAACAAGAAAAATTCGGGTGGTGTTTTCGTTTATGAATTCAGAAATTCATAACCGAGTAACCAAACCAGTGTTTTCTCACCGACAGCATTGGTTATAAGCAGGTTCGGTCTAGCGAGGATGTAAAATCTCAGCTAGACCGAATACAATGCGTCGATGAAGAAATATCCTGGTGGTGTTTGCGATTATGAATTTAGAAGTTCATAACCGCGTAACCAAACCAGTGTTTTCTCACCAACAGCATCAGTTACAAGCCGGTTCGGTCTAGCGAGGATGTAAAACCTCAGCTAGACCGAATACAATGCGTCGATGAAGAAATATCCTGGTGGTGTTGCGATTATGAATTTAGAAGTTCATAACCGCGTAACCAAACCAGTGTTTTCTCACCGACAGCATCAGTTACAAGCCGGTTCGGTCTAGCGAGGATATGAAAGCTCAGCTAGACCGAATACAATGCGTCGATGAAGAAATATCCTGGTGGTGTTTGCGATTATGAATTTAGAAGATCATAACCGCGTAACCAAACCAGTGTTTTCTCACCGACAGCATCAGTTACAAGCCGGTTCAGTCTAGCGAGGATGTAAAATCTCAATTAGACCGAATACAATGCGTCGATCAAGAAAAATCCTGGTGGTGTTTTCGATTATAAATTGAAAAATTTATAACCGAGTAACCAAGCCAGTGAATTTTTTCGATCGACTTTTTTTTTCGCCACATCCTGGGCTGTGGCGAAAATTTACTTACGGTTTTTGATCCGACTTACATGTCGAACCAAACGATCCACCCTAATCTCAAATCCTGTGTACTTTGCTCGAGATACACAGATGGCATTTTCACGAACACACGGAGCAGCTCTGACACTGAGAGAAAACGATGACAGCGCCATTGGCCGACCGCATGATATGTCTCTCAGATTTTTTAATGGGCTAATAACAGATAGCTGAAATTTTTTTTTTCGATTTAGACAGAAACAAGACCTGCCAATACTCCGTTTAGCGGTTCTGAATCGATTCTCAAAATTTCAACACATTCCATTTCGTCTACACCGAGAAAACGACGTGCCCCCGCGACCGGAAAAACCATTGTTCTTGCAAATTACGCCGAATTATCACACCTACTATGTCCTGAATTATTCATTGATAAAATGTGTATTCTACCGTTCTCATCATTTTGGATTCAGGTGTTGTAATACGACAGCACGCACATTTTTATCATCGCATATTCTTGGACGGGTAATCGGAAACTGCAATTTTTTCCTTCGATTTTCAAAAAAATAAAACCTAACACTACTCCGTTTAGCGGTTCTGAAACGATTGCCAGAGTTTCATACAATTCCATTACGTTTCTAGCCCAAAAACCCAGCCCGAAGCATACATGTGATTCGGTGGATCCTACTTACCGACCACGAGGTCGTGTTTTTATTAAAATCTGACGCGGACTTTTTGTATTATATCAAATTGAGTGTGATTTTCCATAAGGCTCCATATTAAACGTGTGACAATAAAAGTGTTGATATCTTTCTTCTCGCCCTTCGGGAAGCCATAAAAATTTAACTGAACCTTTTTCTTATCAATACCTATGAGTATGCCAAGTTTTATGAAAATCTGACGAGGAACTCTCTTATCGAGGGTAGAAGGGGTTGTGTTTGAGAGATGTATGTAGGTTGAATCTGGAAGAAGGACTGAAGTTAAAGTAGCTGCAAGACGCCCGTGGGCCGCCGAGCGTCTTCGTTCGCCAGGGGGTGATAATGCCCCCACTCCGGACCCTTGGTCCAGAGCAACGCAGTACCTCTGGCGTGGGACTGCTAATGTCAGTGTTCTCAAGACAATGAATGCTGGCCCGAATGTATGTGTGTGTGTGTGTGTGTGTGGGTGTGTGATAAGGGCGGCCGTCGAAAAGTTGTAACGGCTCGCTCTTTTCCGTGAGAATGCTGATCAAAGTGATTTTGTATGGGAATGCTTAGAAACAATGAAATATTATGTGCAACCGTTACAGAATGATAAACAAACGTTTACGGTTTTGACCCGTTTGGTAAATAAAAAGATAAATGAATAAAGAAATAATAAGAAACCAACGTTTGTGGTTTTGCCCTGATTGGGAGAAGAATAAAAAGAAAGTAATAATAATGTCGAGAATAAACAAGAAATAATAAAATAATAAATTATGAGGTGTTGGTTCACGAATTAGGGTAAGATGGGGTTAAATCGCCAGCGGGTAATATAACCACCCGTGTGGAAATCGGGTACGGATTGCCTCGATTGAATCCAGCGCATGGCTAGGTTTCCCGTATTCAGTTTACTTCTAAAGTAGCTGGATAGAAACTAGCCACAATGCATGTATAGGTGTCCGCCTATCCAGACGCTAGCCAGTTATTTCATTCCAGATCAACCGTAGGGAGGCTAAGCAGTGTCTAGCTAGCACACATCGGTAGATGACGACGCCATCTAATGCCTTTTGCAGACACCCGTTGGCGCCGCAGCTATAGACGCGCAATGTGTGTGCTCGCGGCTTCTGATTGGTCAACGGGTAAAGCAACTGTTGCCGGCACATGCCGTGCGGTCGGTGTTTCTCGACCAAACCTAGCCTCACTTTTATGAAAATCGCGAGTGCAACAACAATCATGAGTGACACCAGACAACGAAAACCGGTTCAGGAAAGAGTGAAATGATACCGTGCAGTTAAAAAAAATGTCGCGGAGTCATTAAGAAGACGTTCGCGGGACTACCGTCGTCGATGTAAGTGGTTGATTTTTCAATTTCTTCTTGTAATTATTATTGTGGTTTTCCGGAGCTTTGATGACGGACGACCTTAACCTTTTCTTTATTCATTTTTTTTACGTTTTGTCGCTGAAATCTGGGGCCTCTTCAGATTCTAATCGGTATTTCTTATCGGTTACGCTAGAAATATGAAAATTGTGAGAAGACTAGAAAATGTTTATTTCTTATCGGTTACGCTAGGAATATGAAAATTGTGAGAAGACCGGTGAATGTTTATTTCTTATCAGTTACGCTAGAAATATGAAAATTGTGAGAAGACCGGAAAATGTTCATTCCTTATCGGTTACGCTAGAAATATGAAAATTGTGAGAAGACCGGTGAATGTTTATTTCTTATCGGTTACGCTAGAAATATGAAAATTGTGAGAAGACCGGTGAATGTTTATTTCTTATCGGTTACGCTAGAAATATGAAAATTGTGAGAAGACCGGTGAATGATTATTTCTTATCGGTTACGCTAGAAATATGAAAATTGTGAGAAGACTAGAAAATGTTTATTTCTTATCGGTTACGCAAGAAATATAAAAATTGTGAGAAGACCGCAGAATGTTTATTTCTTATCGGTTACGCAAGAAATACGAAAATTGTGAGAAGACCGCAGAATGTTTATTTCTTATCGGTTACGCTAGAAATATGAAAATTGTGAGAAGACTGGTGAATCTTTATTTCTTATCGGTTACGCCTAAAATATGAAAATTGTGAGAAGACCGGTAAATCTTTATTTCTTCTAAAGATTCACCGGTCTTCTCACAATTTTCATATTTCTAGCGTAACTGATGAGAAATAAACATTGTCCGGTCTTCTCACAATTTTCGTATTGGTTGCGTAACCGATAAGAAATAAACATTCTGCGGTCTTCTCACAATTTTTACAAACTCAGAAGAGGGGGAGGGGAACATTTTCAGCGGTCAAAATTATATAGGTGCTGGCTAGTCCCTAGCCGATTTTTCGGGACTGAAAGGAGTAACGCTAGCCAGGCCCGGGCCCGCAATCTTGGACAGCGGCGGGAAAGGCCAAGCGTTACACATAGCACCAGGGCCTGCCCAGACTGCCGGGCTAGGACCTGGACATAATCCCGGAAACCTAGCCAGGGCCTGGCTTATACCGGGACGAAATTTCCACACGGGCATTTGAGGCTCGTATTTAAACCAATTAATATAACGAGTAGCTGTTCATAAGGTAAGTCGTGGTCGATAATGCGCAACTTTTGTATTTGGTTAGACTGCTGAATCTGCAGTCGTCGTGAAAATCGGGCTTTAAAAAATTCGGTTATTTTTTTCTTGGAACAGCAATTTGTGATTAACCCGAATCCTAAAACGATTTTCCGATTTTTGCGTTTTTTTTTTTGGATCACGTGATTTTTGCGAAAAAGAGTGTGTGGGGTTAAACAACCAGGCAACCGGTGGGGTGAAAAAGCCACGCGTCCCCGCAACGTTGAAGAGCGTCCATGGGAATAATAATTATTTCCCTAGCAAAGACCTGCGGCAGCTGAGCGAGGTGAGAACATTTTTTCTAAGTTGTTGGGGAAACAAATAGGAACCACCAGAACAATAGTAGCCTCTCGCCGTTCCAAACGTGATCGTCCCAAAAGAGATGATTACGTTGAACATAACTAATGCTGGACATTATTTTTTTAAATCTTTTAAAAGATTAACACATTAAGTTATAAATGATAAAAAACATTAAAACAGCAAGTTCGTACTCTAATTTGTCCCGAAACGAAGTGGTTTTATTACTCCACCGGGTGGGGTAAGAAAACCGCTTTGAACTTTTTTTTCAAGTGGAGGTGCTCAATAATGAATAAGAGTTACATCGAAATTTGCTAGATAAATTTTGTAGCTAAAGGTTTATACTTTCAGGAAAAAATTCATGTTTGGGAATATTTCGATAAATGCAGGTTGCACAGCGTGAAAAGTGAAAAAATGGCGATTTAACCCCATCTTACCCTACAATAAAAGGAAAGAAGAACACAAAATAATACATCGCGACGTGTTGGCTTCGCGTTAGCAATCGATAAGAATCGATGAACGTACAAAATAGACTTATCTACATTTGTTCCAAACCAGTGTAATAGAACATTGTCATCGCGTGTAATAAAACCATAGTTGTGTGAACTAAACAACCGCCTAAATATCTTCTTTAACCGCATCATCACCAGCGAGGGTAGAGCCACGCAATTAACCAAGGAGCCAACGGATCACCACAGATCATCAATTGAGAATCAACTGTAAACCACCATCATCAACAAAAGGTACGTGTCATATGAGTTCGCTCCTGGTCGGGTCTCGGTCCCCCCTCGAGCCTTGACGAGAAATAACGAGACCTTCAGTCTGAAGCCCGGGGTAAAAATGACCTTTCGAACCCCAAACGTAACACACGCACGCACGCACTTAGATAAATATTAAATTATAGTTGAATTAAGGGGACTGAGTCACCTAAAAATCGATTTTTTTTTTTAATTTTTTTTTCGAATCTCCATGCGATTTTCTACCTATTTACCGAATTTCATACATTTTAAAAAAATTAAGAATTTTTTTTTGTAACGTTTTTTTTCGTAATAATTCCCAGCCTAAATTCATGAAGAATCGTGCTTGAGTCTCGATACTCTATTGAAAACAAAGGTGTTGCTTTTGTTTTTTTTTAGTTTAACCGCGATCTCGCAATATCGAACGATATGGCGATGCCAGCGCTGGCGACCGAGATGTGTATATAGTACAACGCTGCGGCGCTCAGGGGGGTTAACGACTTTACCGACCGTACGATCGATGATACTTCTAAGAAACATAGTGCAGATTGTGGCCGCTACCGATCGACGCTCCATCGCGTAATCACGGCCGATTGCGAATGCACGTATGCATTCGCATCGGCATGAAATATCTCGAAAACGTCACAAAAATACCGGTCACCGTGAACTGTTTGTTATTTTTTGAATGTGGGATATATATTTTTTGTGTGCTTACAGTTTTTGTGTGAATACAGTTTTTGTGTGCCACTGAAATCGAAAATATATATTGGGAAATTATCATCCACTGGTCTACTTCAACGAGGATATGGAAATTTCATGTTGGGACACCTAACCTCAATTTTTGACATTATCTAGTAAAAGCTATTTTTCCAGTTTTTGGAATAAGAATTAGATAGCGAACTTCCATTCTCTGGATATTCGACAATTTTTTTTTCATTTTCATTTTATTTTTTCAAATTTCAAAGTTTTTTTTTTTGGGTAATTTTTTCTTCAAAAACAGGAGAAATGTCCCCAAGGACCAAGTGAAACAAAAAACAGGAAAGAAGTACCATGAATAGGCCAGCGAAGTGAATTTTTCTCAACGTCATCTTTGAAATTCGTTTCCCGACACTCCATTTTTCTTCGCTTGTCGTAGCTTTCGGACCGCACCGATGAACGGATTTTGGATTCCGACGTCTCATTTTGTTCCTAATCGCAGTCATTCTCAGATGAGTGTGGGAATTTCGGATGCGGGGTAAAACGAATTTATGGTAACCTATTATTCAACCGTTTTTTCAAAAAGTTACAAAAAAATTGTTTTTTTTTCACATTATAGGTCGCCATAATTTCCAGAAAGCAGATAAAAGAAAATCCCACACTCATCTGAGAATGAGGTCTGTTACGAAGAAAATGAGACGTCAGAATTGAAAATCCATTGAGTCGCAGGGTCCGAAAGCTGCGACAAGTGGAAAATTTTGTGAAAAATCTCACAGCATTTAGATAACTCATACGGCTATGGAAAAATTTTAAATCATAGCTAAGTATAGGTCCTTTATGAGGGTAAAATCGATTTCCAATTTGGATTGGCCGTGTCGCGATAAAAAAAATTTATTTTTTCAATTTTTTAGGTGACTCAGTCCAGACCTCGCGGTCGGTAAGTAGGATCCACCGAATCACATGTATGCTTCGGGCTGGGTTTTTGGGCTAGAAACGTAATGGAATTGTATAAAACTCTGGCAATAGTTTCAGAACCGCTGAACGGAGTAGTGTTAGGTCTTATTTTTTTCAAAATCGAAAGAAAAAATTGCAGTTTCCGATTACCCGTCCGAGAATATGTGATGATGAAAATGTGCATGCTGTCGTATTACAGCACCTGAATCCAAAATGACGAGAACGACAGGATGCACATTTTATCAATGAATAATTCAGGACATAGTAGGTGTAATAATTCGGTGTAATTTGCAAGAACAATGGTTTTTCCGGTCGCGGGGGCACGTCGTTGTTCACGGTACGGCGCTGGGGATCCAGTTTTCTCGGTATAGACGAAATGGAATGTGTTGAAATTTTGAGAATCGATTCAGAACCGCTAAACGGAGTATTGGCACGTCTTGTTTCCGTCTAAATCGAAAAAAAAATTTTCAGCTATCTGTTATTAGCCCATTAAAAAATCTGAGAGACATATCATGCGGTCGGCCAATGGCGCTGTCATCTTTTCTCTCAGCATCACAGCTGCTTCGTGTGTTCGTGAAAATGCCATCTGTGTATCTCGAGCAAAGTACACAGGATTTGAGGTAAGGGTGGATCGCTTGGTTCGACATGTAATTCGGATCAAAAACCGTAAGTAAATTTTCGCCACAGCCCAGGATGTGGCGAAAAAAAAGTCGATCGAAAAAATTCACTGGCTTGGTTACTCGGTTATAAATTTTTCAATTTATAATCGAAAACACCACCAGGATTTTTCTTGATCGACGCATTCTATTCGGTCTAGTTGAGATTTTACATCCTCGCTAGACCGAACCTGCTTGTAACTAATGCTGTCGGTGAGAAAACACTGGTTTGGTTACGCGGTTATGATTTTCTAAATTCATAATCGCAAACACCACCAGGATATTTCTTCATCGACGCATTGTATTCGGTCTAGCTCAGATTTTGCATGCTCGCTAGACCGAACATGCTTATAACCGATGCTGTCGGTGAGAAAACACTGGTTTGGTTACGCGGTTATGAGTTTCTAAATTCATAATCGCAAACACCACCAGGATATTTCTTCATCGACGCATTGTATTCGGTCTAGCTCAGATTTTGCATGGTCGCTAGACCGAACATGCTTATAACCAATGCTGTCGAAAGAAAACACTGGTTTGGTTACGCGGTTATGATTTTATAGAATCATAATCGCAAACACAACCAGAATTTTTCTTGTTCGACACATTGGTCTAGCTGGAATTCTACTTTCTTACGACTGCAGCATTTCATAATGAAGCAGTTGTTATTGGTCGACTTCAAATACTCAAATACAAACTTCGAATTCCTTCGAAGTTTGTGTTGAGACCGAGATTGAATTCTCATGGTTGCTTTCCTGTTTTTTTTTGCAACTGCACCTGTTTTGAGGATCGATCTGAAATTTCAAGGATGGTTTTGTCCTTTGTAGTTCGTACAGCGACTAATAGGTGAGCGATTAAAGAAATTGTTTCAACTTACATTCTGCGACCATGGTTCGGACCGTCTCTGAAATTCATTTTATGATTTATGTTTCGCAACTTTCAAAAAGACTTTCAGGAAATGATTCAAAACTTTAATGTTCAAACAGTTGATGTTGTTGAAAAAACTCAAGTTAAGAAACAATTATTGGACCAGTTGTCGTAGCTTGTAAACTTTAATCCATCTTTCGAAGCGCATTTTGAAAGTTGCTGCGGAACATGAATAGTTGAAATAAATTTTAAAGACGGTCCAAACCGTAGTCGCAGAATGTAATGTAAGATTAGAAAATTCCTTTAATGGCTCACCTGTTAGTCGCTGTAAGCTACGAAGGACAAAACCATCCTTGAAATTTCAGATCCATCCAGAAAACAGGTGCGGTTACAAAAAAAATCTGGAAACCAAAGTTGAGCAATCAATCTCATTGCAACACAAGCGACGCAGGTAATAATGTTGATTATCTGTACGTCAAGTAATCAAATGATGTTTATTATTTGTATCGGTCAAATGATCAAATGTTGTTGATTATTTGTATCGGTCAAATAATCAATCGATGTTGATGATTTGTATCGGTCAAGTAATCAAATGTTGATTATTTGTATCGGTCAAATAATCAATCGATGTTGATGATTTGTATCGGTCAAGTAATTAAATCATGTTGATTATTTGAACAATACAAGGCACTATATCAGCTTCTGCAAACTATTTCACGACGACAAGTCTGAAAATCATTTTTTCTCATTCCTGGATCCGAGGTACACTGCTTTGCACTGCTTGACATTGCGAGACACGTCAGTGCGAGCAATGTTATTTTTTGAGGTTACCGGTTACGAGGATGTGCCGGCATTTGACAGCGTGTGTACCACGTGACACGCGTATTCGGTCACACAGCTGTTCCATGCATGTCGAGTTCGTAAGGCCCCATCGGGCTACACTCGGGATAGTCAGTGGTGGCCGAAATCTGTCGCGATACGACATTAGATATAAGGCGCCATCCAGCGGCCCGTGACAGTACCGGCCGCGCGGCAGCCGGTACTGTCACCCGTCCGCGCCACCTATCATGAGAAAGGGGGACCCGGACGGACGTTTTCGTATGTCTTCCATCACCTTAATGTCGAATGCTCGTGTTCGATTATTGAATTAAAATTCAAACGTTACAAAGATTTTTTTTATTTCTGTGTCAATTATTATTGATAAATATGAATAAATTGAATACGTCATTGAATATTAAACGACGTTTTCAATAGTCCTCCCACAAATTCAATAAGGCGATTTGGAAAATTAAAATATCCAACTGAATATAATAAAATATGAAATTGAAATATCTGATTGAAAATTAAATATCGAATCGAAAAAGAAACATTATAGTTGGGTCTGAGATAACAGTGAAAAAATAATTGCGTAAACAAAATTCCAATAACACAAATTTTAAGTCATCGTCATATTTTTTTAGCCAAATACGACCCTTTGGGCTCAACATAAGCATTACAAATTAACCCATTGCATTATAAAAATGAAAAACCTGCATTATAAAATCCAACATCTTATATAAATCTTTAACGACGTGATATTAATTTTCGAACGAGGCCCAGAAAACGCCGAGCGAAGTTTTAATATCCGGTATAAAAAAACACCGAAAAAAATTAAGAGAGCGAAAAAAAAAACAATGAATAATTTGCGTAATAATAAAAGTTGATCCATCCTTACTTCCGGAAACGGATGTTCACGTTTTTCGAATGCAAACGCGTTCCGAATTAAAAAGATGTCGAACAATCGCGATCATGAGCTTTTTATGATAAATGTTGAAGGGTCGAAAAAAAGCTCGGGGACGTCGGAACGTCAGAGGGTCAGTGGGGTGGGCAAGTAGAGAGGGTCGGGGGGGGGGGGGGGCTCACGTTGGTTCGTTGCATAATAATGCACGACGATGCTTCACTGTTGCAATAAACGTCGGAGCGCCAAACGGGCTTCTCGGGACTGCCCCGGCCCTTCAATACAGTCCCTCACCCTATCATCCTCCGCAGGACCTTGCCTCGAAGGGTGAAGGGGTGCAGAGAAGAGGAGGGGGGGGGAAATTCCTCGAGATTGAAATTACGTCCCGTACGGTTTTGAAACCGAGAGAAAATGAAAATGGAATGCAAATGGAAAAAAAATATCGGAGAGGGAGAGAGAGAAGTGAGCAAAGAGAAAAAATCAGTTTGGATGGGAAAAACGAGAACGACCGACGCTTTCCCGGATCATTCCACGAGAATTTACGGGTCGTCATTTATACACCGGAAAAAAACCCAACAGACAACTGGACTGGCGTGTGTCTGACTGTCTCGCGTTCATCGACGAATCCGGATGGACGCATAGCTTCCACCATATATGGATATATATGGGGGATACCATGCAAAATCAGGCAGTCGAAACCCTGACCTATATCGATTGAGTTCATTCTTTTTAACTCCCGATTGCCCACGGGGCAAAAAACGGGAGTTATTTGGCTTTTATTTGACTCCAGAACCACTTGCGATTTTTTTCAGAATTTTTGGATACCCTTAAAACTCGTTAAGAAATTAAAAACTAGCCCCTAATATGGAAAAGTAAGAACATCATTGGAAATTGTGAGTTTAATGATGCTACTATTTCAGAGTGGGATCTTTGTTTGATTTTTTTTTTTTCATTTGAATCGTTGCCAAAATAAAAATATTATGAATTTTTTTACCTGTTCAAATCACAAAAAAAAAATCATGAAGAGGTCAGAGTCCTGACCATCCAATTTGGCATGGAAGTCCCAGTATATATTCCCACGTATAGATATAATGTCGATAATGCGTCTCGTTATTTCTATAAATAAAAAAAAAAATTCCACGCAGAACATCGTTATATTGCAGTTTGAATTCGCGCGAGCACATTACATCGACGAGGATGTGAGGGAGATGGAAAGTGCGAATTTATCATACCCCGCTGTTATGTGAATTTTCGCTCATCACTAAATATCAAAATTTGAAACAATAGCCACGATGCGCCATTTCCAAAACAAGCGTCATTTTTTAATTTTTGTTTTTTTTCACTCCAACGGACTTGTTACAATTATTTCAAAGTCTTTGATGCTTCCAAAGTTTACTATAAGCTAGGCTTAATCCACTTGTCTATTAACTTTAAATCATAGTAACATTATTTTGCTTACAAACTCATCATCATAGTTAACATTATAATAATTTTAATAATTGTAAATTCTGTTAGCCGTGCATTTTCGTTTTTTTTTTGTTGTTTCTTTTTCCCCTGCAACTGGCTTGTCAAAATTGTTTCGAACTCTTTCATGTTCCGAAACCAAATTGAGCTGACCGGTTATCGGGGATTGTCGAGGGATTAATTAGCAGTCCATGTGGGGGATTCAGGGTTGTTTGAGGGGGCCAGAGTGGCCAACGGACGTGTCAGCGTTACTTGTGAAGACCGGAGTGTGTTGAGCAGCGATGGGTCCGATGGTTGTCTGAGTATAGTAGCCTTCCTTCGAACTTACAAAACTGTAATTCCTCGATGGATCAATCCACTTGTGTGAGTGTGTCTGGTCGTGTTCTTGTGTACGTACTTCGAAGATAGAGGGCAGGGAGATGAGCTTGCAGAGGATACTCGAGAAACCAAAGACGTGGCGCAAACAGCGAGACGGCCAGCCTAGTAGGTACAACGGCAGTAGGTACCTGATCACTGAACCAGGAAACCACTTGGTTTACACATACATACATACAATAAATATACAGGGAGATTCGGCTTCTGGTGAATGGATGGGGTGAATGGACGGCAAGGTAAATATGTACTGATTTTCTACTTATTTTTACCTTCCCATTAAAACGCTGGATAAAGAACGGTACATAGACCAAAAGTTCACATAAACAATGTTCTAGAGAATTGAATTTCCGATAAAAAAAGTCAGCGACGGCATATATCTAACGTGAATAATTTACGCGTGGAAAAGCTCGAAAGTCAGGAACTGTTGAAAATCGCGCCGACTGGTAGGCGTTCGGGCATATTGTACGTTCGCTACAATCTCATTCGTGATTTTGACCGTTCAGGAGATTGTTGTTCAAAGCATTGCCCGAGTCGAAATTTCCAACCTCCCTTGGCCTGATTAATCTCGAGTTCCAACGCTTCGTCTGCGGAGTGTACGACGATGGCGGAGGTTATAGAGCAGCGAAATTGTATAGAAGCTTCAGCCTACCCTTGGCCTGAAAGTGGCAGAAAGTGAACAAATAGGCGAGCTTAGGCTCGCGGAGGGCGACACCGCCCCCTCTCACAGCCTCCGTTAGCCGAAGACCGCCTGCCATACAGTCTCCGTTACCCGCCGTCAGCCTGCCGTACAGCCGCCGTTGCCCTTGCTCAGTCTGCCGTACAGCCTTCGTTAGCCGCGGTTAGTCTGTCGTACAGCCGCCGTCGGCCTCGGCCGGCCTGTCGTACAGCCGCCGTTGGCCTCGGCCGGCCTGCCGTACAGCCTCCGTTGGCCTCGGCCGGCCCGTCGTACAGCCGCCGTGGCCCTTGTCCAGCTTGCCATACAACCGCCGTTGGCCTCGGCCGGCCTGCCGTACAGCCTCCCTTGACGTCGGCCGGCCCGTCGTACAGCCGCCGTGGCCCTTGTCCAGCCTGCCATACAACCGCCGTTGGCCTCGGCCGGCCTGCCGTACAGCCTCCGTTGGCCTCGGCCGGCCCGTCGTACAGCCGCCGTGGCCCTTGTCCAGCCTGCCGTACAGCCGCCGTGGCCCTTGTCCAGCCTGCCGTACAGCCGCCGTGGCCCTTGTCCAACCTGCCGTACAGCCGCCGTTGGCCTCGGCCGG
Organism: Diplazon laetatorius; assembly: GCA_963662125.1. Classification (NCBI taxonomy): domain Eukaryota; kingdom Metazoa; phylum Arthropoda; class Insecta; order Hymenoptera; family Ichneumonidae; genus Diplazon; species Diplazon laetatorius. The sequence goes on along the minus strand of CAVLEH010000080.1, from coordinate 241,301 downwards.
CCTGCCATACAGCCGCCGTTGGCCTCGGCCGGCCTGCCATACAGCCGCCGTTGGCCTCGGCCGGCCTGTCGTACAGCCGCCGTTGGCCTCGGCCGGCCTGCCGTACAGCCTCCGTTGGCCTCGGCCGGCCCGTCGTACAGCCGCCGTGGCCCTTGTCCAGCCTGCCATACAACCGCCGTTGGCCTCGGCCGGCCTGCCGTACAGCCTCCCTTGACCTCGGCCGGCCCGTCGTACAGCCGCCGTGGCCCTTGTCCAGCCTGCCATACAACCGCCATTGGCCTCAGCCGGCCTGCTGTACAGCCGCCGTTGGCCTCGGCCGGCCTGCCGTACAGCCTCCATTACCCTTTTTCGGCCTGTCGTCGAGCCTTCGTTCCCCCTCCTCGGTTATGGCCAAGGAAATCTATTCGCTGCTGCACGACCTACTACCGTAACCCTAGCATCGGTGAAAAATATCCGCCACTATAAATGTTGAGGCGATTGAAAAAATCGAAATTTGAAGAAATAGAACATTAAATTTATTGAATAATAATAATCACACACACACACACACATATATATATATATATATATATATATATATATATATATATATATATATATATATATATATATATATATATATATATATATAGTCACATATATATTCGACTGGTTCTTAGAGAATAGATTTTCGATGCTACCTCAAAAATCTGAAGTTGACCTCAAAGAAAGAAAATCTTCTAAATTTGAGCTCTCTATCTTAATATAAAGGCGTGCCTGTAAATTTCAAAAAGATTTTATTATTGCATTATTTTTCAAATTTGTCCAAGATAAAAAATATGAAGTTGACCTCAAAAAAGGAGATCCTCTAATTTTTAGCTCTCTTTTTTAATATAAGGCGTGAATGTTATTTCATTATTTAATTTTTTTCATTGAAAAAAATTAAATAATCAAATATAAAATTCACAGTCACGCCTTAATATTAAAATAGAGAGCTGAAAACTGGAGGATCTCCTTTCTTTGAGGTCAACTTCAGATTTTTGGGTTAACATTTAAAATTTATTTTTTAAGGACCAGTCTAATATTATATATAAAATCAACATACAATATATTTCACATATAAAGGAACAAGTGAAATAATGGACCGGCTGTCCATTATTTCACTTGTTGACAGAGATCCAACTCGAGTTTCGAAGGAATTTGTTACAGAAGTTTGAAATCGATCCGACAGAATTCCCTGCGACTCGATAGGCACAAGATTTGGCGTAGGTGGAGTCGGGCCGTATTCGACCGTATCATTTTCGGTGAGATCGACGTTATCAAATATATTTTGGTCGGACGCAATCTCCAACTCGAGGGCCGTAGTCGCCGCAGAGGGCGCGGCCTTGTTCGCTTTCACGACAGCCTTTTCGGTTTTTCGCCAGTCGTGGACTTCTGCCGAAAATCGGTGTTTCAGGTTATACGACTTCCCCCGTGGCGTCGTCGACGACCAGTTTTTCCAAATCCTCTCGATTTTCTAAAAAAAACCGCAAGGGAATACACTAATAAACACATCACATAATCAACCCTTTACAGTCGCTAGGTTATTTTTAAGTTAAAAAAGTTAAAAATGGACGAGTTTTTCAACAAAAACTTTTTTTTCTTTTTTTTTAAGCGCAATCGTTATAGACATTTGCCATCGCGGAACTTGTATTGAGCCATTTTTTCAGTTTCGGGCGGGGGGGGGGGGGGGAGCAGGTGGTCATTGGAAGTATAAATATCGATTTCCGAATAAATTGTGACGAAGGGTTAGGAGAATATAACGTGCATTATTGTCGAATCGACGATTGGGAATTGAGTGGTAGTCAAGGGTTGAGATACTATGTCCTTATTTTATTAACAATGATAACGAATTTACAGGGAAATAAAAGAAGAATGGAACCTCCGAATTCGGAGAATTGGTACGAGGAATAACACGCGACGTGTCTTCGACGGCTTCCCGATTTCGACTGACGCACGTGGCCCTTCCTCGCGCGACTCTCGAGCGTTTTCGCCAATCAGCGTCGACTTTCGCATTCGCACCATATCGCGTGATTTTGTCGAAATAATCACAATCGTATCATGGGTCTTGTTTACAGGGCTTGTGACTCTTCCGTAGAAATTCCGAGTTTCAAAGATCCTACACTCGGCCATCCTGCATTGATATCGCCCTCGATATCATCAGCTGGTTTCTTCTCTGTCGAGCTCCCCCTCTTCCTCGTCTAGTTCGTCTAATCCGCTTGTCTGTGTTTCGTACTCGTACTCGATTGGTTGTGACCATGGTTTCATGTGGTCTGCGGACGTACTTGTCGTAAACGGTCCGTCGTGCTCACCAACTCGCTCGACTTTGTATCTATTATTACGCAGTACTGTTGTCACTTTATGTGGCCCGAGGAATTTTTGGTGGAATTTTTGTCCTGGAGCAAACTGAGTCTTTTTTATCGCTACAAGGTCACCACTTTTGTAGCTTGTCGCCTTTTTGCGCCGTTTATCATACTGGGCCTTGTTTTCGCTCTGGATTCTTGCGATATTTTTTTTCGCTTCGTTTCGCATCTCGGTTCGGTTTTCGTCGAACGCGGTCAAGAATTCTTCGTCGATGATTTTTTTCAGTTTTAAATCTTCTTTGCAGCGCATGGATCGACCGATCAATAATTCGAACGGCGTTCTGTTGATGCTTCGTTGGAACGAAGAGTTTATTATTTGTTGTGCCTGGTCGACAAACTTATACCACTGGGCTGGGTCCTCCTCGGCTATTTTCGTCAAAATTGGGATTATTGTTCGGTTTACACGTTCGACTTGTCCGTTTCCGCGCGGAACGCCCGCTGTAATCAACACGTGTTCGATGTTTTCGTCTCGGCAGTATTGTTCGAAGACATTGGCCGTGAAGGCCGTTCCTCGATCCGATATTATTCGCCTCGGGTTTCCGAAAATCGTCGCCTGTTTTTTCAATCTCGTAACCACTTCGATTGACGTCGTCGACTTGGTGGGATAGAGCCAAACAAATTTGGTAAACGCATCTACCACCACCAGCAAATGTTTGTAGTTTTTGTTCGTCGAGGGTAAAGGTCCTAGATGGTCGATGTGCAACGTGTCGAGGGGCGAATCGCCCTTGTCTATGGGGTTAAGGAACCCTTCGCCCTTTCCTCCCTTTCTTTCGGCAAGTATGCAGCTCACACAGCTGCTGATTACTCGTTGGATTTTCCCGCGCATTTGAGGGAACCAAAATTCACGTGACAACAAGTGCTCCGTCTTTTTCCAGCTGAAGTGTCCTCTGTCGTGAGCTTTGCGGATCACTTCGTTTTGCATCGCTTTCGGCACTACCAACAGCGTCGCGCCATCTCGCACTCGGTACAAAATTTCGTTCTTCACTTCGAATTTCGACTCGTCTCCGATCTTAACTCGGTCGATTATTTTCGCGACCTCGGAATCGTCTTCTTGTGCTTTTAGAATTTTCGCGCTTACCGAGTCAATGCTCAACCGAATTGCCATAACCTCGACGGGGTTTCGACTTAGCGCGTCGACGTGTCTCATCGACGTGCCTGGCCTGTGTTCGATTGTATAGTCGAATTCCTCTATGGCTAGAGCCCATCGCGCGACTCGTAAACAAATGTCTTTTTTCGCCATCGTGAGGGTAAATGCTCGGCAGTCTGTCACTATTTTCACTGGAACACCGTGTAGATAAACTCTGAATTTTTTCAATGATTTAATGACCGCCAAAATTTCGAGTTCGTAACTCGTATAGCGTTCCTCTGCCGGCGTCGTTTTCCAACTCGCGTAGTACACTGGGTGGAGTTGATTATCATCGATATCTTTCTGGAAGAGGATTGCACCTAGGCCGTGTATACTCGCGTCGGTATGGAGCTCGGTAGGGGCTCCCACTCGATATAGTCTCAACACGGGGTCTCCGGCAAGCGATTTTTTCAACGTGGCGAACGCTGTCTCTTGTTCGCGTCCAAATTCGAATTTTTCGTCGGCTTTCAATAACTTAGACAATGGTCTCGCGATCAATGCAAAATTCGGAATAAATTTTCTGAAGTATCCCGTAAGCCCAAGAAAAGATTGTATTTGTTTCAACGTGGTGGGCTTCGGGAAATTCATCACAGCTGTCGTTTTGTGTTCACTGGGTTTCACCGTACCGTTTTCGATCACGTGACCGAGGTATTCAACCCGATTCGCTAGGATTTGGCATTTTCGCCAATTTATATTTAAACCGTGTTCGCTCGCTCGTTCCAGCACTCGCGTCAGTTTTTCGAAACCGTCGCGCTCGTCTTCGCCGAGGACGATCATATCGTCGAGGTACGCCAAAGCCGTTCCGTCGGCAAGGAAGTCGCGAAACACCGTGCGTATTAGTCGCTGGAAACACGCGGGCGAATTGCTCAGCCCAAACGGTGTGCGCAAGAACTCGTATTGGCCGTCCGGCACGATAAACGAAGTGTAGCCAATACTATCGTCTTCTACCGGCACGTGAAAAAATCCGTCCTTCAGATCGAGACAACTGAACACTTTCGCGCGTGACAATTTGTCAATTTCGTCTTCGATTATCGGCAGAGGATAACGATCGCGCACGATTTTTTTGTTTAGTCGTCGGTAGTCCACACACAGTCTTGGCTCACCATTTTTCTTTTGCACCACCACTATCGGACTCGCGTACGCCGATACACTCGGTCTTATTATGCCTTGTTCCAACTACTTTTCAATTATCCCGTTTACCACGGCGCGCTGTTCGAACGACAGTCGCCGTGGGCCCTGGAACACTGGGATTTCGTCACTAAGAATAATTCTCATTTTGACACCGGTACTCTTCGTCTTGTTCGGCTGGTACTCTTCGATTATTCGTCGAATTTCGTGATCTATCACGGGATCTTTCACGTGATGCAACGAGATAGCAGCCTTCTCTTTCTTCGGCTCTCCATTGTTTACGTTTATGCACAACACTGCGCGCCAACCTGGGTCTGTTCCATCTTTGGCTGGTTCCGCTAATTCGGTTAGTGTCGCTTGCCTTCGTTTCAACTTAACTTCGGCAAAATCTGATAGTTCGCCGCCAATCAACAAATCGTGTCCCGTGTATTCGTCAGGGATCACATCGAAAGCGAGTTCGACATTAATTCCATCTATCGCCACAGTAGTCGTGAATCTGCCAAGGGTCTTCGCGCCTTTCGAACCGATCCCGTCAAACGGTACTTGCACGTCCTCAAGTGTAGGTGCACCCAGTTTCACGTATAACGTCGCGCGAACGAGGTGTAGATCGCTGCCGGGATCAAGCACGGCTACAACGTCTTTATTAAGGATTTGCACCGTTTTATACGTTTTCTTGTCGCAGGCCGTCGCGATATCGCATCGTGCCGTCCTTGTCGTCTGTCCTTGAGCACCCTCGCTGCATTTTGACGCGACGTGACCGAATTTACCGCACTTAAAACACTTCGTGCCCTTCGACTTGTCTGGGCAACCATCACTCAGATGATCTTTGCTCCCACAATTATAGCAACGTTTTGTCGGTGGTTCAATCTTTGGTTGTCCCCTTTTCGTCCTTTCGTGGTGTATCGTCTTGTTTACCTTTGCGTTTCTCGTCGCGGCGTGGCGCGACGCTTCGTATTGTAGCAGTCTTTTCCTTAGTGCTTTAATTGTAGTCGCGCCGTATAGCATCGCCTTGTTGGCCTCGTCGTCTTGTATACCGTCGATAATATACTGGATTTGGGACTCGACGTCGATGTCTGCGTGACTCGCGATTTCCAACATACGATAGGTATACTCGACGTACGATTCGTCGTTCTTCTTCTTCGTCGCGCACAATTTCCGGTGAATCGCCTTGCTATTCGTCGTTCTCGAAAATTCTTTTTGCAACGCCCTCTTCATCGATGACCACGTTTTCGCAACACACTCGAAATTGACGAACAGTTTCGCGGAGCCTCGTAATAGCCTACGGCCATACATTACCATCTGTACGTCGTTCCACCCACACATATCTGCGACTTCTTCAAAACTGTGTATCCAGCGGGTAACGCTCTCATTCCCATCGCCAGAGAAAAACTCAAGCGCGTCTTCTACGTCTCTGAAAGTCATTACCGGGTGGTTTGAATCACTCGCGTATCGCCTTCGTCGTTCGTCGCCATCTTGGCGTCCATCGTCGTTTCCACGAATCCCTCTCGTAGTGGTTCTCCGTCTTTCGTCTCTATCCGGACGTCTATCTTCGTCGTTACTGTCTTCCTTCACCATGCTTCTCATAAGTCGAGCTCGGCTCTCTTGCCGGTCCTTCCGCTTCCGACGGTTCAGCTTTTCCAGTTCCTTGGCCGTCAACGTCTTATCGGAATGATCGTCTTCTTCACCGGAGGCATCGCTGTTTTCCGAACCATCGCTTTCGGAACTGGTTTCGTCGTCGTCGTCGTTTTTCGTGTTTACACGCTTTCGTGCATTGGTGCTAGTAGCACCCACGTTTTTCGGCTTTGCATTCGCCGAGGCTTCGATTAACGTCTGTTGCAGCACAGCTTTCGAGCCGGTGGTCGGTAGGCCGAGTTCGTCCAATCTTTGTCGCAATTCGTCAATTTTTATGAGCTTAAGGCCTTCCATCTTTACGTCTTCGGGGTCGTCTGCAATCCAGTTTTACGTCTTTAGAATTCAAACGCTCCGCCGTACTTCTTTCGACTCGCACTTCTTTCAACCCGTACGTTAATGCCTTGACTAACGTTTTTCCTCAATCCCGGACGAGCCCCCAATTTGTCGAATCGACGATTGGGAATTGAGTGGTAGTCAAGGGTTGAGATACTATGTCCTTATTTTATTAACAATGATAACGAATTTACAGGGAAATAAAAGAAGAATGGAACCTCCGAATTCGGAGAATTGGTACGAGGAATAACACGCGACGTGTCTTCGACGGCTTCCCGATTTCGACTGACGCACGTGGCCCTTCCTCGCGCGACTCTCGAGCGTTTTCGCCAATCAGCGTCGACTTTCGCATTCGCACCATATCGCGTGATTTTGTCGAAATAATCACAATCGTATCATGGGTCTTGTTTACAGGGCTTGTGACTCTTCCGTAGAAATTCCGAGTTTCAAAGATCCTACATTATTTCTGTTGATTTATTTATACGGCCGTATTAGTTTTTTTTCGTAAACTTTGGTGGTATGTCATTTAAGGAATTAAGAAAAAAATTAATTGAGGCTACATTTTTGGTTTTATTTAACTTACTTCATTTGACTTGACTTTAACTAAGATTTGAATTCTTAATAAATAATTTTCTACAGGTGTTTTGCCTTCAGTTTTTTTAGCAAAAACTAAAGGCAAATCACTGTAGTTTTCTAATTTATTACTAACCGTTGCTGAGATATATCGATTCGATTGACAAAATATGGTCGATAATTGAAAAACTTAATTCGACTGTTTCTCGATAGCGGGGGCCCAAAATAAAAAACGCTGATATACAGTTCCAATTGAAATTTCTATTTCGCTTGAACGAAAAGAAAACCTAGATATGAGTGACCTGGCGACGGACGTGTTAAGAAAAAAATTATTCAAATAAAAAAAAATAACTAATACGGGCAAAGGAACAAATCAACAAAAATGTATTTACCTTTTATTTAAGGCGGCCGGCAACTAACCCGTCACTAGAATTCATTCGGGAATCGAGATTTGCAATGCCCCCCCCCCTCCCTCTACGAATCCGACAAAAATCGATTAAAACAAGTTCCGCGATATCAAATGTAATATATAGTCTCAAGCATTGCTCCCCCGCGATCGCACGATGCGCAACGGTAGTGACGTCACCGTGGCACACCAAACGCAACCACGTTGGCGCGCTCTGTCGCTGTATTTGCATTTGTAGGTTAAGTCTCGATCATAAGAAACAAAGCATTATTGACACGACGCATGCATTGAGCGGATCCAAGATATAGCGAAAGGCTCGTGTTCGAAGATCAATGTGAGATTAAAAAAAAATAAGTAATACAATACCGGCTCTTTGTCTCTGAAAGAAAAAGATGATACATCCACTCGCATTGTCCCCGGGTACGGAAGACGAGGCAGAACGGTGGTGGCGCGAGAACGAGAGCGAGAGAGGAACGAGAGCGAGAGAGATGGCACTTCCGAGCTCGCGGCGGAGCGAGAGAGACCGAGCCGCAACCGTTCTGCCTCCCGTTAAGCGTGTATGCAAAATAGATATTATTTTTACGAATAATTACTGCTTATTTTTTTTATCGTGACGTAATGCGATGTCACTTTTTTCGTGTTGTGGTCGTGCCATCGGACTCTCGTCTTGTGACCCTCTACCCAATGGGCTTTGGGCACGCAAGCCGTAGCTGTATCACATCGAAAAATGTCCGTTTTCCCGCCGATTTTTTTCCACGTTTTGTCGCATCTTTTTCTGTTTTTTCATACACCACGAGGGCATATGCATTGCCATCGACGGACGACATATTGAAGGTGCACACAATCGATACTAATCATCGCCGTATATAATATTTAATGGGAAAATGATCGGGAACAAAATAATTTATATAAAATAATCGGAATAGAATGAGCGGAAATGAAATACACGGAAAATAATCGGAATAAAATAAATGAGATAGAATAAGCGGAAATGAAATACACAGAAAATATGGGAATAAAATAATTCGAAAATTATTATTGCACAAAATTTTGGTACTCTATGATGTTCGCTACGCGCGCGCCCAGATACTAATGCCGTAACACGAGACTTGGGCCGCCGGCGCGTAAGCCGCCTTTGTCGCGCGAAGACACTGTGCAGGCTGAGACGCGTTCGTCCGGGCCGCAGTGCATGCTGGTACGCGGTAAAATTTAAACAGAATATGAAATTTAAATGAGCTCTCTGTTTGAGTAGCTTATGTAGGGTGGCCGGGATTGGAACAGATTGAAACGGGTGGATTGAGGTTGAATACTCCATGTAGGCTGAGCAGGCTAGCGGAGAGTATATGAATAGGCCGAGGGAGATTGTGGGCGGGTGGCGCGGGGTCACGGAGAGCGTGCACGGAGTCGCGGGGAGTGTAGTCGGAGTCGCGGCGGTTGTAGGAATCACCGTAAGCGATGCTCAAACCTGTATGTAGGCTGGCGGTCGGCTGGCGGAGGGTAGCGCAGGTGTCGGCATCCGAAAGATCAAAGGGCTTGGCAGTAACGGAGGCCGGGCGGAGGGTGAAAATTTCGACTCGGGTGCGCGTTCGAAATTTTTACCTTTCTGGACATTGCTCGTTCTAGATTTCGATTTCAACTCAATTGACGTTACCCCGCCCTTAATATGAAAAAAATTCTGAAATTAAACGTTGGGGGGAGGTATTTCATAAGTAGAAAGTGTGTACCAAGTTCGAAATGAATCGGTAACGCAGTTTTAAAATGGCAGTTGACACAAACTTTCAAAAAGTGGTTCTGAGAAAAACGCGTTCAAAGCTTCCGACCCCCCGCAGCTGGCGGAGCTACAGTGTTAGATGAGTGGTAACTAGCGGTGACACGTCAACTCGCCGAAACCAAAACGCCGACGACTATACGCCGAGCGACAAAACGCCGATGCGACTATTCGCCGACGACAAAACGCTCAAGAGGATCCCGAACTCCTGGAGCCCCGCCATGGCTTAACAAAATAAGTAAAAGTGAATTAATCGAGTAATTCGTGTAATCGTGTATTCTCTTACATTATTATCATATTATTATTTTGATCTGAACCATAATGGATAAATGCTATGAGAGAATCACTGTTTACATGAGATGAATGAAAAGGCGAAGTGATTTATCATTATGATTTGTAATGATCACCACTCCCTGGCAGTTGTGTCCGATTTCAGTATTGAAAGGTTCTCGGAGCGTGACGTGCACGCACGATGCCGCTCAAATTGCTCTCAAGCCAAAAGGGCAACGTTACGTTCATTAAATGGACATTTATATAATCTCGTTCACGAAGGAAAAAAATCGTGCACTTGGCGGTGTGTAAAATATCGGAACGGTGCGTGTGGTGGATGCGTGCATACCAATTCGAAAACGCGAACCGGTTAGTTCAATATTGTGTACATTTGGCGTAACGTGCAATCAAATGGATTGCAAAATGAATATTCAAGGGATTATACATTTGCTACTAATGTAAAGATGTTACTTGCTCTGGCATTCGTGCCTGTTGCGTCTGTAATAAATACATTTGACGCACTCATACAATCGGAATGTTTCATGGAAAACGTGGACTTGGAGCCTGTTATTAAATATTTTGAGAATACGTGGATAGGCGCGAGGCGTTGTGGAGGTAATCGTGCCTCTCCAAAATTTAAATGCGAAATGTGGAATTGTTATGATTTAGTGGTACAGGATTTACCTCGTACTAATAATGCGTGCGAAGGGTGGCATCGTGCCTTCAATGGGCGTGTGCGCACTGCCCATGCTGAAGTGGGCACATTCATTGAATGTTTAAAACGTGAACGGCTTATGACTGAGGTCACCTTAAGTCAATTGCAATCGGGAATGAATGTCGAACGGCCCAAGTGGCGTAGATATCATGATTGTGATGCTAGATTAAGAAATATTGTTGAAAATTTTGATGATTGCGATATCCTTCAATATTTACGAAATGTCGCTTACAATCTTAGTTTGTAAATAACGTAGTATTGAGAATAAATAACTTCATTATCGTATCATATGTGTCTAATCTATCAATGTTTATTTGTGTTTGTTGGCGTTTTGTCGTCGGCGTATAGTCGCATCGGCGTTTTGTCGCTCGGCATTTAGTCGTCGGCGTTTTGGTTTCGGCGAGTTGTCATGGAGCCGTAACTAGCTAGTCAATAACTTCGAGGATACACTCTTGAAATGTATCCTATACGACAATACAAAAAAGGAATCGATTTTTACCCTCGCCCCCCCCCTCTAAAGCGCGTTTTCTCGAATTTTCGGTTTTACGATTTTTTCGAACTTGCGCGCGTGATTGCAAGAAAACTAGACAACCAATCAAAACGAAACAAGGCTTGTTAGCTTCAGTTATGTTCTTCTATTCAATCTCAAAAGATTTATGGAAAAAAATCGAAACAACTATTTTGGGACGTTAAAATGATTATTTTTCTAGAACAAGCATTTTTTTTTAATCTGAGACAAATTTTAAATTCCACAGTTTCTGGATTTTTCTTGGTTCATCTAGAAGAAAAATATCTGAAAATGGAAATTTCCATCGGTTTTTTTGTTTGCAACAACAAAATTACGAGCTTCACATTTAATGCTGATTAAGGGGACTAGGCAGCGGAAAAATTCCAATTTTTCCGTTTTCCATTCGTATTCTGTTACTACAATCCCTTCCGAATATTTTGGTGCAAAGCTGGCTGAAAAATTCGCAAAATTGAGCTTAGGAGAGAAAAAATACTCCGTACACCGCCCCAGTCCGAGCGCCTCGCCCAGTTGAACACGTAGTCCGTAGCGGCACCACAAATTTGAACACGTTTTCTTGAAACAGCATTTTGTACTAGTTTTACCACGATAGATCAAAAACGGTTGAAGATATCACCTTCTTTTTTTTTTAATAAAGCTATCAACGTTCTCTACAAAGTAAGCCGACTTCTATGTAAAAAAATTAATTTGCTATTATTGTTATTACAACATGTCATCCGTTTTTCGATGTTTTTCGAATTCTCGCAGCTATTTTCTCAATTTCCATGTTTTTTGCTTCCTTATAGAGGAAGCTTTGTTTTCGTGAAATTTTTTTTTTTCGAGATGTTCATGAAAACGTGTTCAGTATGTCTCGAAACATCTAAAAATCACATTCAGAAAAAATGTCCGGATGTATGTGTGTGTGTGTGTGTCTGTGTGTGTGTGTGTGTGTGTGTGTGTGTGTGTGTGTGTGTGTGTGTGTGTGTGTGTGTGTGTGTGTGTGTGTGTGTGTGTGTGTGTGTGTGTGTGTGTTCGTGTGTGTGTGTGTGTGTGTGTGTGTGTGTGTGTGTGTGTGTGTGTGTGTGTGTGTGTGTGTGTGTGTGTGTGTGTGTGTGTGTGTGTGTGTGCGTGTGTGTGTGTGTGTATGTGTGTAACATTGGTTGAACGCTCACAACTTGAGAACGGCTCGAAATATCAAGCTGAAATTTGTCACACATGTAGAGGGTTCACGGCTCATAGCACAATTTAATTTTTGGAAAAATCTATCAAGTTCGTTTGTTTTTACAGCATTTTTTGAAAATTCAAAAATTTATTTTCGGTCTCTAGCTCCCACAATTTTAGAGATATCGAGCTCAAATTCAGTATAATGTTGTACGAGTACAGGGAGATGCTCGATACCGAATTTGGAAAAAATCCACGCATTGCTTTTGTTTTAAAGCATTTTTAAATGTGAAAAAACGGTCTTTACACTCTAACTGGCGCAATTTCTGAGATATCGGACTTAAATTTGGTACGAAGTTGCGCTATTATCCGAAGAGATACCCTATTGAATGTGGGTGAAATCCACCAAGCCATTCATATTTTATGGCGTTTTGAAAATTTTCCAAAAATCGCTGTAAGTGCTCTAGCTTCCATAATTTTTGAGATATCTGGCTGATATTTGCTACGAAGTTGCACTACCATCGAAAGAGATTTCGTATTGAATTTGGACAAAATCCAACAAGACGTTCAGATTTTATGGCGTTTTGAAATTTTTCCAAAAATCAATAGAAGTGCTCTAGCTTCCATAATTTTTCAGATACCCGGCTGAAATTTAGTACGATGTTGCACTTTCATCAAAAGAGGTTTCGTATTGAATTTGGACAAAATCGAACAAGACGTTCCATTTTGTCCAAATTCAACGATTTTATGGGAATTAGAATTTTTCAAATTTCACATGAATTGCCCCATGTATATTGATTTCGACTTACATCACACTTACAAGGAGCCCTCAACGTCACAAAAGTAAACAAGGGTGCAAAGTAGAACCTTGCACATTGCTTCCTCATAAATTTGTACCGTTTTTAAATTATTGAGATGTATAGTAAAACCTTGATCATGGCTTCCTTATCATTTTACACATTTGCCAAAGCTTCCTCTATGAGGAAGCCAAAATTGATCGACACATGGTTCCTCATAGAGGAAGCTTTGGCAAATGTGTAAAATGATAAGGAAGCCATGATCAAGGTTCTACTATACATCTCAATAATTTAAAAACGGTACAAATTTATGAGGAAGCAATGTGCAAGGTTCTACTTTGCACCCTTGTTTTATTTTTTATTTTAGGTTCAATCTGTGTGTGTAGGAACATCTTCTGAAGAGCGTTTCGAAATTCGCCGAAACTAGAATCGGCCACTCGGAATCGTGGTAAAACGAGAGCAGTGCGTAAAACGCGTGGCCATCAGCCCATATCTTCCTTGAATATTTATATTTTTTAAGCTGCGACTTATGAATTGAATAGCCGCAATGGAAATTAAAACATTGCTAAAAATAAAATGTATGTAACGTTGTTTAGTTTCTTTACAAATGCCCCTTGAATTTTATCGTATTTTTGGTCTATCCTCGCAAGGTGTTGTACAAATGTGCATACAAATCGACTGTGTTTGAAAATTTTTCACTCAAAAAATTTTCTTTTGAATGTTCAAATATGCAATAAAATAATCTAAAAAGTTCGTTCGACTTGCTTAGTTTTTTTATCCTTAAAAAATCCCACGAAAAACGCTTTTCTAGGCCTCCTAAATCAGGATCCTGCCTTAAGATGATGGAAGACAAAAATCCTCTCCCTCTCGCTCGCTCCGCTGCGAGCGCTGATGGCGCCATCTCTTTCGCACTCGAATAGGTCTTCCATCACCTTAACGTCTTACGAGGTTTTCGCACGAGCTTCGGTCCGTCAACGTTTCCATCTTTAATCCTACGGAATTGTTTGAATTGGAATTATTTTAGAAATGTACTGCTTACTTTTATTATCGAAAGTCATCGGGTTTCCACTGTATCACCCTGTATCTTTAAATATATAGATGTCCTACGAGCCGGCCGGCTTCTTTAACACGCCATGCTGATTTTCGAAATAGCTTCTCATCGTCGCCGCAACTCCTCGCATATGCATACCACTTCAAGGGCACGCATATATACACATATATATATTATGGTGGCCCTTATTTTGACTTTTTTAATTTTGGCGCTCCCAGAACATAATAAAATTCGAAATAAATTTTAGAAGATATCCTCCAGGGATCCATTCAATGAAAATGTATTTTAAGTACTTTTTGAAACAAATAACTATGATTAATTATTATGCGTAAATCAATATTATTACATTTCCGTAATTATTATAAATAATTTACGTTAATTATTATTTAACAATAAGTTAAAATATTCAATAAATCCGGTAAAATCGATCATCCTTGAGTTCGAAAAGTATTTGAAATACATTTTCATTGAATGAATGCCCATCCCTGATTTGAGGTCCCTATCTCAGTTCTTAACCCTGCCGCCTTGCTCTCGAAGTTAATAAAAACCGGTCAAGTGCGAGTTCTCTTCTGTTACTAGTCGATCGCAATATGAAATCTAATTTGTAAAATTAATTTCTAGAAATCGATGAAACCCGGGACTTTCGGTATAATTTTCCGGTAAAGTTCAAGTAATGATCAGCAGTTTCGGGAATGAGCGAGGGGGAACGCTCTAGTATTGCATATTTTTCAGCATATCTTCTTTAATATGAGATAGTGACCTCCAATTTTGAGGATATGTTTTAAAATTCATTCTAAGCCAAATTATCTCTAAGAGCGCCAAAATAAAACAAACATCCAAAACAAGATACACCGGTCTCCTCTGACATATAATATAACAAAGGGTGGTATTGATTTTGGCATTTTTTGGCGCCTCCAGAAGGCAATATGGTTGAAAATGGTTCAAAAAAATATCCTCCAAGCTTGATGTACCTAACTAAATTCAAAGCCCTGCCATAAGCCTTCCGAAATTTGCCACTTAGCCGGCAGTTAAGGATTGAGATAGGAGCCTCAAATTCGGAGGATATTTTTTAAATTTATTTCGAACTATATTACCCTCTGGGATCGCCAAAATATAAAAAATCCAAAATAATAAGGGCTACCCTGATATATATGTGTAGGCGTGTTTTCATCACAGAAAGTCCCAACGGAAGGCCGGGACCATCGAGAACCTCCTACGGTTTCCGGTAGTCGGCGCTTTGTGCGCCCGGACCGTCCTCAGCCGGAGCCGTTGTGCCCACATAACCACGGTAGACCGTCTCACAGGATGTTGATGGAATCAGTGCAGCTTGGTGGATCACACCCATGCAAGAATTCTCCCCCTGGCGCGCACAAAATTCAACGGAGGCTGTGTGTGTGTATGCGTGTATGTGTTTATATATATATGTGTGTGTGGAGAGAAAGGAGGTGGGGGGAGGGGTTATCGGGCCCGATGCGATTACGTGAAAACTTCGGACGACCGAGAATTATGAGACATCGTCCCGCCTCTGAACGTTGCCTGAACTTGGTAAGGTTGTCGAGCCGACCCGGGTGATAACGATGCTCGAGATTGATATCTCGCGTCCTACATTCTTAAATTAACTGTCCCAAGACGACAAGAATTTATTCAAAAATTGGAAAATTTTGCGAAACAATGGAAACACATTGAAAGCATTGGAATAATAATAATCGATTCGAATGAACTTTGTGGAAAAAAAAATATTGGAATGAGAATTTATTTTGAAAAATTTGATTAATCTTAATGGATTTCGTGGGGAAAATGGATTTTTGAGATAAGAACTTATTCTGGAAAATTTGTTTCCAGGAAAAGAAATCATTCCAGGAAATTCATTTTGTAAGAACATAAAAAAACAAATCAATCATCAAAAATGAATATTCGTTCCAAGAAACTGAAAATGAAATTTTTTTCGCGATAAAAAATAAGAATTCCTTCAAGAACCCTATTTCACCCAAGAATTCGATTTTAATCAATCAGTCCAATGCTGACCAAAAAAAACTAAAAAAAACACCGATACCTTATCAGTCAAAACGATTGATAATCATTTCACTCTCGAAATTCCGTACAAAGTTGATTCATATCTCGACAAAAATTCGTTATCGATGTAAAAATGCATCAATGTTTAACAATGCTGCATTGTCTCACACTGATGCATTCATTGAATGTCGTCGCAAGATGTGTGACAACATTTAAATATCGTCTGAGCGTTTCATTCGAAGCTGTGAACCCGAATGGGTAAAACGTCTCGTTGACGAACGATCGTTGTACGTAAACTCAATTTAAAAAAATGGAATAGCACGCAGATGAGGTGTGTTCGGGCATTCCACGGTGCATTGCACCTTCGCGAGGGACTATGAGCCAACTGTGTGTGGGTGGGGGGGGGGGTGAACGACCACACTCGCTTCCACACTACCGAGGGGTAGTTTGGGGCGATGAATCGTCCAGCCGCTCAATTGGAAACATTGGATTCGCGCCAACCTTCCCGCCTAACCAGCAACCCCACGAGAATAACCCTGTTTTGTCGAAGCTGTTAAATAGTAACCCCGATGGTAAATTCACCCGTACGCGCTTTTCACGTCGACGCATATGGGACCGGATAAATCCGTCGATCGTCACATAGTCTCAGCTTTCGAAACACAAATTGCGTTACAAATTATTAAAAAAACAATTCTATTAATATTGTAGATGGTATTTCCTTTTCTTTTTCTTTGGTTATTCAAGCTAGATTCAATGAATCCTCCATTTTTACGGATTTCGAATTCAAGAAAGAAAAAGTAGTAGAGGTGTTTTGTTTTTTTTCTTTCGTCACTTCAGATGATTCATTGAATAATTAATAATTGATTATACTTGATGAGTCATTTTTCTGTTGTAATAATATTTTTTTCTATAATAACAACAACAACAACAACAATAATAATAACTAGTAGTGCCCATGGTTAGTAGTGCCCATGGTCAGTAGTGCCCATGGTTAGTAGTGCCTATGGTTAGTAATGCCTATAGCTATTCATGTTTATTTTGTGTGACCCTTCATGGGCCGCACAAGTAACTTCCCGATTCGCGAGTCTAAATCTATTCGAGTTCCTTCAAATTGGGGGGGATGAACATTTTTCAAAGTCCCATTAGTTTTTTTCGTTCCTACTAAGAATGAAAATTCGTTCACTACAAACGTTTGCACACCTAAATCTTTAAGAATGACGAAAGAAAAAATTATTTTTCCCAAGTGAGGTGCCAGAATTTTTTTTTTTTAATTGCATGAATTTTTTCCTCCAAATTTCATCCCTCATTCATGGTAACGAGAAAAAAAAAAAAAAAAAAAAACAACAACAACAACAACACCATATGTATTTATATTATTGCTCAGTGGCCACTTGCAAATTGCTACCCTCCAGTGTAAATTCCGTACTTAAATTATGATTTTTGCTAAAAAACTAAAAAACTACTCGACCGATCTGGAACAAAATCTAATCAGCTCTAAGTTCCGGCGAGACACATCGATTGCATCATCGATCATCCCGATCGCGTCATTAGTTTTGGAGAAAACGTTAACGAAAAATTGATCACATACGTACGTACGTACGTACATACGCACACACACACACACACACACAAACATTTTGCTCAAAATAGGCTCAAATGAACCCAATGACCTCGAAACGTGAAGATCTGCAAAAAAAACGATTTTCGATTTTCGGGGTCATCACAATAACTTCCCTATAATCGGGAAGTAATAATAGTTCGCTACTACGGAAGTAATAATAACTCCGCTACTGCCGGTCCCAAGCCCGTGACCCAAAGATAGATGAGGGGGACGGGTCAACACCTCGTAGAGAAAAAACAAAAAAACCTTGGTCCATCTGGCTCCAGATGGTGAAACCTTGTAAGGGCCCATGCTGAGGGTTACAGGATATGGGAAGGAAAACCAGGAAATTAAACCAAAACATGACCAGTTTCAATCGTGAAAGTAACCATACGGTGCAGGGGCCCGGATTCCAAGTACCGGCGTTTGAGAGTCGCGAGCCAGCGGACTCCCGGCCGTCGTTAACAAGTGACCCCAGTGTTACGTTGGTGGGTGACTTGGCCAGCGCAACATCTAATGCTACAAGCGACGGTGAGGTCCCGACAGGGACGTCCCGGAAAACGTAGCAAGCAACATTACGTCTGCCTAGACGCGACAGGACGGCCAGCACATTAAGCGCAGGTAGCGGGGTAAGCTATTTCTCCGCTATCTTCGCTCATGACAACGTCGACAACGCACGGACGACTTTACAAAAGGACGAGCCAGAGCTCGAAGACGGTAAAGACGATCCTCGAGTCCGCTGAAGTTGCGCTGAATAAGCAAAGCAAAGCGCTACCGAGATGATGCCCCTTGATACATGTCTTGACGGACTTGACGGACTTGACGAACACAGAAACGGAGACGAAGAAACAGGAAACGCGACAGACGAAACGACATCGAGAGACGACCGGAGAACGCTCAAAAGCCGCCTTCGATAGTGGAAGCGGGCGCCTCCTCGCAGACAGTGACGACAAGAAAGAAAACAAAAAAGATGGCACCGAAAGACAAGACGAACACAACGAACGCGACGACCCAGGCTGTAAAGCGCAGAGTGGCTACCAAAAACAAGGGGACGGCTGTGCTGGTGAAACCTAAGAAAGACAACACGTACTCGGACATTGTACGGAAGATAAGAACGGCGGTCGACCCGACAAAGAGTCACGTGCAGGTGACCAATGTAAGGAAGACCAAAGACGAACGGTGTCTCATTAAGATACAGACAAACACGAACGGACGAGAACCGTAGCAGCATGCGCTCCAGGACGGGGCTGGGGACACGGGCAGTGTGAGGACCTTGACCTCCAAGACGCAACTGGAGATCATACACCTGGACTAATCACCACCACCGAAGACGTGACGCTGGCGTTGCGGCGAGGAACGGGACGAGACGGGGACTTTGGCGTCCACATCTTCGGTCCGAACCGGGCTGAGCAGTACATGGCGGTCTGCGACTTCGGGTCGCGAGAAGGTAAGGCGCCGTGGCAAGATGGGTGCGGCGCTGAATACGACAGCGATTGACAGTGACCTAGTGCTACGAATGCCTGGGTTACGGACACACGAAGACAAACTGCACGAATACGGACCAGACAAAAAGCTGCAGGAAATGCGGCGAGACGGGACACTACGCGACAGACGGCAAAAACAGACCGGCTTGCCCTCTGTGCTCTGAGGCGGGGCACGCGGACGTGGCGCACCTCGCGGGAACCGGGAGGCGTACCGTGATCCGGACCGCGCTGGAAGAGTGCAGAAAGAAGGCTGGAAGATGGACACCGTAGTGTAGGGAAACCTAAACCGGAGCAAAACAGCGGACAAGTTACTATCTCAGATGGCCGACGGACACGACGCCGACATACTGATACTGTGCGAATCGTACATGAAACGGACGACACAGACATGGATTACGAATCAAAACGAAACAGCTTCTATCTGGGTGAGGGGTGCCACCCGATCCCAGATGAATGCCTGCAAGGCAGGCAAAGACGTGGCATAGGCTAGGGTCGAGGCTGACACCGACGTCAGCGCCTACTTGACCCCAAACTGCGTCGTGGCGGAATTTGAGAAAAAGGTTGCGCTCCTTAAGGACGGAATTAGGGATCTGCCTGGTGATATCGTGGTCGCGGGGGATCTCAACGGCAGAGCGGTCGAGTGGGGCTTGAATGTGACGAACAGATGGGGACGGCTGCTGCTAGAGATGGCCGCGAAGCTAGACCTAGTAGTAGCAAACATGGGGAACACGGCGACCTATAGACGACCAGGATTTGGGGACTCCATTTCTGACGTAACGATGACGTCAGACAGGATACCTCCGCTGATAGGGCGGTGCCGATTGTTCAAGGACTACACGGCCCGCAGCCACCAGTGCTTTGTCTTCGAAGTGGGAGAACAGACAATAACGAGACCGACGACGATTCAGCCCTCCATGCGGTAGAATACGAACAAACTGAACGTACGGAATTTTTCGGAGGAGCTGGCCCTAGCGCTGGCGCCGATAACAAACGTTTCCCGAGAGCTGACAGGCCGGCTAAGGAAGGAAAGACTAGCAGACGAGATGGCCAAATTGACGAAAAAGCTGTGCAATAGCACAATGCAAAAACGACATTACGGACAATGCAGACAACCACAATACTGGTGGACGGACGAGATCGCCGAACTCCGGAAGATCTGTCTGGCAAACCGTAGACGGGCCACGAGGGCTGGTGGGAGACCCAAGAGGGAAACCCTCCAGGCCGAATACGAATACGTAACATTACGGAAAGGACTGACGAACGCTATAAGAGACAGCAAGATGGAGTGATGGAGGAAACTGCGAGGAGGTGGATCGGGACCCGTGGGGCACTGGTTACAAATACGTGACCGGTAAACTAGGGGCCTGCGGTTCACCGGAACTCAAAGACGCTGAAACCACATGGCGGATTGTGGACGGAGTTTTCCTGACGCACCCCATACGGACGGACGCAACGGACGGCAACGGGACGGCAACGCGATGAAGACGGACAAGGAGCTAGGACCTAATGGGGTACCGGCGGAGAGTGTCCGACAGATGGTTAACCCCAGACCGGATATATTTCTCGACCTGTACAACACGTGTCTGGCAACAGGGACCTTCAACGACCGGTGAAAGGCGGCGAAGCTAGTTCTTATCCCCAAGGGTAAGGGCGACCCCGACACGCTATCAGCTCATCGGTCGCTGAGCCTTCTAGACACGACAGGAAAACTTTACGAACAGCTACTTATACCAAGACTATTGGACGCGATACAGATCGGGAGAGGCCTATCCCACCAACAATTCGGCTCCAGGAAGAGCCGGTCTACGATGGGAGCCATCCAGAAGGTGGTAGAATCCTTTCGAGATATAGAGAGACATTGCCACGCAGCGCGACCAATCGTGCTGCCGGCGACACTCGACGTTAGGAACGCTTTTAACTCGGACAGGTGGGAGGACATACTAGGGCACTCAGCAGCGGCTTCAGGGTTCCACCATACCTGGCCCGAGTAGTGAAAGATTACGTACGAAGCAGGCAAATAATCTACGAGACAAACGAAGAATAGGTGACGAGACAAATCACCGCGGAGGCTGCCCAAGGATCCATACTGGCACCAGACTTCTGGAATGGGATTTACGACAGCCTGCTGAGACTGGGGCTCCCACAAGACGTTCAACTCGTCACATACGCCGATGACGTGGCGGCGGTGATTGTCGAGCGGTCTCCAGAATGAGCACCGTACAAACCGAACCAGACGATGAGACGAGTCGGACGATGGATAACTGACCACGGCCTACAACTTGCAACGGAGAAGACGGAACTGGTGTTTCTCACAAGGAAATGCATACCCACGAGACTACCTATGAAGGTTGGGACAGACGAGATAACGGCTGGAAGAGGAGTCAAGTACCTGAGGGTGACCCCAGATACGAAGATAACCTTCTGGCCTCACATACACAGGAAACCTTGGGAGGCGGCCGAAAGGGTAGCATCGTTAAGCCACCTGATGACAAACATGAACGGACCGAAGCCGGGGAAACGGAGATTTTTTTATGTCAACGATTCACTCGATACTCCTCTACGGTGCGCAGATCTGGGCGGAATCTCTAAAGACTAAAAACGACTGCCACGCAACGATGACGGTATAGAAACGGAGTGCACTGAGGATAGCCTGCACCTACCGGACGGCCTCAGCGACGGCCGTTCTGGTGGTAGTGGGCGTAATCCCCATAGATCTGTTTGCATTCAAACGCAACAGGATCTATGAGAGAAGAGCGGGCACGAGACGACAAGACGTGGCAACGACAGAAAGAGACAGGACGATGAAGGCATGGCAACAACGTTGGACAGAAAAAACAACAGGCAACTGGACCAGATGACTAATTAAGGACCAGAAACCGTAGACCGAACGGGAGTTAGGGGACGTGGATTTTTACATCACTCAGTTACTGACGAGACACGGTTACTTCAGACGGTACTTATACACCATGTCAGAGTACAATCCCGAGACTGTAAATACTGGGAACACGAACGAGACGACGCGGAGCACACGTTTTTCGAGTGCGACAGCTGAAAAAAACGGAGACAGGAACTGGAAGCGACCGTTGGAAGCGTCACTGTCGACAACATAATCGAGGTGATGCTCCGCGGGAGGGACCAGTGGCTTCCAGTCGCCACCTACAGACAGGACATTTTAGGCAAAAGAACGCAGGCGGCTGCCTGACAAGACCGACCTGACGTGACAGACGGGACAGAAACAGAACAGAACGACGAGACAGACACGACCTTTCAGTTAAGGTGATGGAAGACCTCGCCGTCGGTAAGGAAGATCCACCGAATCACATGTATGCTTCGGGCTGGGTTTTTGGGCTAGGAACGTAATGGAATTGTATGAAACTCTGGCAATCGTTTCAGAACCGCTGAACGGAGTATTGTTAGGTCTTATTTTTTTCAAAATCGAAAGAAAAAATTGCAGTTTCCGATTACCCGTCCGGGAATATGTGATGATAAAAATGTGCATGCTGTCGTATTACAACACCTGAATCCAAAATGACGAGAACGATAGGATGCACATTTTATCAATTAATAATTCAGGACATAGTAGGTGTGATAATTCGGCGTAATTTGCAAGAACAATGGTTTTTCCGGTCGCGGGGGCACGTCGTTGTTTACGGTACGACGCTGGGGATCCAGTTTTCTCGGTGTAGACGAAATGGAATGTGTTGAAATTTTGAGAATCGATTCAGAACCGCTAAACGGAGTATTGGCAGGTCTTGTTTCCGTCTAAATCGAAAAAAAAATTTCAGATATCTGTTATTAGCCCATTAAAAAATCTGAGAGACATATCATGCGGTCGGCCGATGGCGCTGTCATTGTTTTCTCTCAGCATCACAGCTGCTCCGTGTGTTCGTGAAAATGCCATCTGTGTATCTCGAGCAAAGTACACAGGATTTGAGGTAAGGGTGGATCGCTTGGTTCGACATGTAATTCGGATCAAAAACCGTAAGTAAATTTTCGCCACAGCCCAAGATGTGGCGAAAAAAAAGTCGATCGAAAAAATTCACTGGCTTGGTTACTCGGTTATAAATTTTTCAATTTATAATCGAAAACACCACCAGGATATTTCTTCATCGACGCATTGTATTCGGTCTAGCTCAGATTTTGCATGCTCGCTAGACCGAACATGCTTATAACCAATGCTGTCGAAAGAAAACACTGGTTTGGTTACGCGGTTATGATTTTATAGAATCATAATCGCAAACACCACCAGGATATTTCTTCATCGACGCATTGTATTCGGTCTAGCTCAGATTTTGCATGCTCGCTCGACCGAACATGCTTATAACCAATGCTGTCGAAAGAAAACACTGGTTTGGTTACGTGGTTATGATTTTATAGAATCATAATCGCAAACACCACCAGGATTTTTCTTCATCGACGCATTGTATTCGGTCTGGCTCAGATTTTACATCCTCGCTGGACCGGCACTCCTTATAACCAATGCTGTCGAATGAAAACACTAGTTTGGTTACGTGGTTATGATTTTATAGAATCATAATCGCAAACACCACCAGGATATTTCTTCATCGACGCATTGTATTCGGTCTGGCTCAGATTTTACATCCTCGCTGGACCGGCACTCCTTATAACCAATGCTGTCGAATGAAAACACTAGTTTGGTTACTCGGTTATGAATTTCTGAATTCATAAACGAAAACACCACCAGAATTTTTCTTGTTCGACACATTGGTCTAGCTGGAATTCTACTTTCTTACGACTGCAGCATTTCATAATGAAGCAGTTGTTATCGGTCGACTTCAAATACTCAACGACAATTCCTTCGAAGTTTGTGTTGAGACCGAGATTGAATTCTCATGGTTGCTTTCCTGTTTTTTTTTTTGCAACTGCACCTGTTTTGAGGATCGATCTGAAATTTCAAGGATGGTTTTGTCCTTTGTAGTTCGTACAGCGACTGACAGGTGAGCGATTAAAGAAATTGTTTCAACTTACATTCTGCGACCATGGTTCGGACCATGGGGGTGACACACAGCACGCTCGCATGCATCCTTAATGTGACTGGCCGCTAGTGGCGCTGGCATCCACGAGACCGGTGCGGCGGCACGGGCATGATTTGCTGCGGCCGCTACGGGGGCTATGGCTGTATCGGATACTGAAAAATAAAACATATAAGCCGTTGTTCCCTCGACGATGTTTTCTCATTTTTTTTTTCGTTTCCATCTAAAATTCGTTTTTGTCACTGTAAATGGTAAGAAGGTGGAAATAAAAAACGAAAATCTCGATCGAATATATGGATATATATATATTTATTAGAATTATACGTACAGTCCGTGTACACAATACGTATATAACAAAAAATTAGGTTTTTTACGTAACGCAGAACTTAGATGATTTTTTTTTAAGCTGATTCGCCTTCTGTTGTTCGGCTTTCAAACGATAACAATATTGCTGCATGCGCATTCGAACAAAATATTGCGTTATCGCATATATGCATTCATGTGCATGGAGAGTGCAGGGGAATGATAAATGTTTATATTTCAATACCTCCTCGATGATGTTTTCGAAAACGTTCGACGACTGACAATAAGTTTCGAACTTACTTTCTAAAAAAAGTACAAATCGAAAAAGACGGGAATTGGGATGGGTCAAATCACCTCGCTGTTGCCAATTAGTGAGCACAGCTTCGGGGAGAATAACACCGTTCGCGTCAGGCATAACCAAAGCGTTTTTACACGTCATGCATTTAAGCGTGTTGATAACACGCTTTGTCAAATCTGCCGTTAGACAATAAAGGACGCAGTCTTTTACCTCCGGCATACAGTAGTCATGCTCAACAAACTCTTCGAATTGCCACTCATCGTGCTTTACATTTTGCTCCAATTTCTGTTCAATCGTTTTCGAACGATTTTCAGATGGGGATGATAAATTGTAAATGGATTTGAGCTCGGCTAGTGTTACTAGCGGCCGCGTTGGATTCATCGAAGAGATTGAGCAATTGCCCGCTTTTGGCGGATTCAAAACACTGTATGTTGAAAGAATTTTATAGATGTTAAGGAACGTGGGAGTTGTAGCGTGATCGTTACAGCCGCCCGCCTGACGCACCGTACCGAAGAATCTCTGAATTAACAAAAAAAGAAAACCAGGTGCACACACCCACAACCAAAACAATATTAATAGGAGTAAAAAATGTACAAGTACTGTGACACGCTATTTTCTGGTACGACACAAGAATCGCGATTTCGACGGAAGTATCGGACTTCCGAACCGAACTACTTAACGGATCTTGGATTGCGACGTCTGATTTTGTTCATAACAAGCTACATTCCAATATAAATGTGGGAATTTGGAATCCGAGGGTAAGTAAAGTTTTTGTAACTTATTATTCAACTGTTTACCCGAAAAATTACCGAACTTTCTTTTCACGTTATAGGTTGCCACAATGTTCGTAGAACATTTAAAAAATGCCACATTCATACCGAAAGCGAAGCCTGTAACGAAGGAAATGAGACGCCAGAATTGAAGATTCGTTGAGTCGTAGGGTCCGAAAGCTGCGACAAGTAAAGTTTTGTGATTAAACTCACATGCCCCATATGGGTCTGGAAAAAATTGAAAAGATAGCTAAGTATAGGTATTCCATGAGGATGGAATAGAATTGAAATATAAAATGAGTATGTCACAAAAATAATTTTTTTTAATTTTCAGGTGACTCCCGTAAGTAAATCCTTCTCATCGAGATTTTCGTTTTGCGGGCGATTCGGGGTCTTTAGGGATTATCAATGGGTTATAGAAATGATGCGGTACCAAAAAATTAGATCACAGTACATAACATGCAAACAAATTTACCACCTCTAGAAATAAAAATGTCTCATTGCTACCTTATGTAATTTTCTGTTATTCACACAACTTTTTGGCTTGAGAACATTTCCTATGGAATTTTATCAGCAACATGAAAAAAGCTTTATAAATTAAAAAAATTGTGCATTAACAATGTGAGACTTTAAACTTATGGGTATTATTTGACTTCCATTCGGCTGAAGGATCTGAAGGGAAAGGGTTTAGCTTAATTAGTACATGTACAAACCTTTTCTGGATTCCCCGAAAAAAAAACAAATTGGTTGCAATAATAACTATTGTTAGTTCGTTGGTTTAGCCGTATTATTTTTATATTCTTTTTTCGTTGTATGCTGTTTTTTAACGCGCTT
Source organism: Diplazon laetatorius (assembly GCA_963662125.1). Lineage (NCBI taxonomy): Eukaryota > Metazoa > Arthropoda > Insecta > Hymenoptera > Ichneumonidae > Diplazon > Diplazon laetatorius. The sequence continues at coordinate 215,159 of CAVLEH010000080.1, read as the reverse complement.
TGACGAATCGACCTTGTTATAGATGTAATTTCGTAAGATTATTTTTTCCTCTTGGTTGTGAGAGCGAGAACCCTACTTACCGATTTTCTTTTTTTCGATTTTTCTATTCTTTTAATTAAATTAATTGTCCAGTTAATTCGTGAGAATTAACGAAGCAATATTCTTCTATCAATGAAAAAAAAACATCATGTAACGAAAAAAGAATATAATAGTTACTATTCAAGCAACGCAAGCTGAAATTTCAATATCGGGGCCCTTTACGTTCATTATAGTTCATACCAAGAATTCCCTGCCGTGAATTTGTGTATGCATAACCAAGATTTTGGTGTAAAAAAGTACAATTGAAAGCGAAAATCGTTTTAAAAAATTAAAAATTTCATCCGAAGTTACTACTAGGCGTCGGATTTGAAATTTACCTTCGTTGAAGGTCAAGCTGCTCATCAATCATGAAAATAGAAAATTCTAAAAGTTTGAAAACTACGTTATCGGTTCTCGCCAAAATTAATAGCGGAGACGTCAATTAAAGATGTTGCCAATAGATGAATTAGAGTATACCTCTAGGGGATCCTGGTTTACACGACCTGTCAAAACGTATTCGAATCCGCAATTCTCCGTCAAATATCGAATTAAATCGAGACTGGATCGCAGAGTAACCCGGAGACCTTCAGCCGTTTGCTTGGCCAAAAAAAGGTCAGCTGACAAATTCTTTTTCTCGACATGTTCCTCCCAAGCATCCAATTTTCGTAGAGATTCTGCGATTATCTGTAAAGAAATAATAATGGTTCAGTATCCCGATTAATCAAGCGATTGTTAGTTGTTAGGAATCATTTTCCGCGAACTTACTTCATGATCTGCATTCCCAACTTTGACACCATCGATCGGACGCGTGCGATTTAAAGCGTCAAACATTTCATTCATCCATTCGCAAAAGGATGCGGTTGCTTCACAGCCTTTTAGCTCCGGGATCTTGTTGCTATAATACCGAAGACCAACGGCGACGGAGTTACTGAACACCTAAAAAAGTTAATATTTTATTTTTGTTCTTGATTCATTATGTTTTTAAAACACGCGTGAATGATAGTAATTCTCACTTGGGTTGCCAATCGAACTCGCATTTTACTTGCGTTATTCAAATTAACATGGTGTGAAGTCAATTGAGGGCAAACGAGGAGCTGCCCAGGGCCGACCATTTCTCTGTCCTTTTCTTGCAGTTTTTTAATGTACTGCCATTTGATTGGGGAGTCTGTAGGGCTCATCTAAAAATACAATTCCCATTAAATGTTAAAAGAAGCGTCAATAAGAGCGTCACAAAAAGTGTGCTTGAAGGCTTATACTTTTACAAACCTGCAAACCTGTTTCCTTATTATTATAGAAACGATTTCGTATTGTTTTGATCAAATGTGGAGTGTCAGAAAAGATGAAAACTTTTCGACCCTCGACTACTGGATGATCAAAATAATTACGCAATTGCGTCCGAGCTCCACTTGCACCGACTTCCGACCAAAATTTTCGGTTCGGAGCAGCTCCGTCAGTAACGACACCGTGCACTTTTGCATCGATTCCTTCAAGGAGAATGATTGCTTTAATTATGATTTTTGCAAGCACGTCTCCCTTCACTGGCCCTTTCGATGCGAAAACTGCAATCGGCTGAGTAAATGTGTCGTTTAACGAACTAAACATTAACACCAATCCGTGATTAGCCTTTTGTGAAAGATCGGAGGATTGCTGCTTATCGTCCCCCAAATCGATCAAGCCTTTATAGCTGAGGTTCTGAGAGTCGACAGTGATACTCTCACGGGTACTTATTTCATCTAAAAGTAGAATTCCGTGCCTTTGGGATTTGTCCTTTTTTTCCAACGCTGCTTTAAAAACTTCGAAAAATTCGAAGTCAAATCCGCATCGCGTATTGATCCTTCGTAAATATCTGAAACAAAACGAAGGTTTTTATAGGTAACGCTGTCCTTTGTTTTAATAAAACGCAAAATTTAACGCAATCTAGTGCATACCTTCTTATCGTCCGAACGCACGGAAGTGGTAATATGTCGTTGCGTCTCAAAAACTCGTACCCAGAGGAAGAACGCATATGCAAGAGCATGCAAAGCAGCATCCACTCCTCAGAATAATTGCGGCCTTTTGTGTTCGTGTGCTTTGCTGCGTCGATTATTTGTTGCAAAACATGAATTTGATTTTCGGACACTTTGCCGCTTTTCAAAAGTTCGTCGGTATTGAGATTGACGTAACGAGCCATTTTCTTCTGGCATAGTTGAAGTTTTTCTTTTACCGTCTGATATTTATTCACAGCTCTTGATTTCGATATCTTGGTTGCACGAAGTTTCCCTTGCAAACCAATTATTTTTTTCTTCTGCGTCGGAGAATTTGGAGCTGGATTCCGTTTTCGTTTGACCGTTCGCGTTTTCCACCGGCGAAGCTTTGTTGCGAGCGTTTTTTGTGTCGTTCGACAAGAGACGCAAGATGTTATATTCGAAAGCAGAAGACTGCATTTGTGATGCCGCCACGTCAAGGTAACGTCTTGGCTTACTGTAGTACAGTTGAGATCTTTTATTTGAGCATCAACCAACGAGCCAGTACATCCTTTGCAAACGTTCATCCCGTGTATCATATGTAACAACTCTTGCAGTTGAGTTACATCTGTGACTCGGGAAGACACATCCAATTTTGTGATATCGACAAGTTTTTCCATCACAGTGATTTGAATTGACAAATCACTTTTGACAGTCACTGCTTTTGACATAAACGTTTTGTACACCTTCTCGATGATGACAGACTCGAAAAAAAAAAAAAAATGAAGTTTGTAGCCTCACAAACTTTCTTCTGCATCGACCATCCAGGGGGCAGGTTTAGCTCCATTGCTGATAGTTGGTCGAGGGTTAACGAATGAACATTTGTGAGGATTTCATCTCCTCCAGTTGAAAGTTCTCGAGTCGGGTCGTTTTCTTTATTTTCGTCGTGCACCTTTTGCGGAGCCTCTATTTTCATTGACGTGTTTTCCTCGTGCACCTTCTGCGGAGCAGTTGTTTTCACCGACGTGTTTTGGTCGTGCACCTTTTGCGGAGCATTTGTATCCATCAATGTGTTATCCTCGTCCACCTTTTGCGGAGCATTCGTTTCCATCAATGGGTTTCCTTCAGTCCAAGGAAATATTGACGGCACCGAACCCTTCACTAAACGTGGTATTTTATAGGATGTCTGCAATGAATATTAAAGGGGTAGCTAAATACAGTTTCATTTGAGATCCACCATGTTCTTCCCAAATCAGCTCCAAAAGATTGAAAACAAATCCTGCAATTCCTGCAATTTTTTTAAAATTCTTTTCGTCAAATCTAATGCTCCCTCATAAGCGTTGAAGTTATCCTTTTGAAATACATGGAGTTTTCTGGTGTTCGCAGTCAAGATTATTTTTTTATTGTGAGCCTGATTTATGTTCGGAACGTTAGAAACTTGCACAAATTCCTTTTTGAATATACTACAATTTGGAAAAAAAAATCATCAACCCCGCACCCTCAAAATATCTAATCAATATCAATATATATCAATATATTTATGAGTCCGAATGAGTCAGGCAATAAAATATTAACTGCAAAAACCGAAAAACTCCATATATTTTGAATAGAAAGCTTTAACCGTTGTGAGGGTTAAATCAGATAAAAAAATCTGAATAAATTGCAGAATTTGTTTTTGTTTATTGATAACCGATTTTATTTGAACAAATAAATATATTTATAATGAAGCAAATCTTTCATCCAATCAAAAAGTATAATCTTAAGCATTGTCACAAAACTTACGACACCGAGTACAGTTCCATCGGCTCCAAGGGTATGACGATGCCAGGTAATTTGTTGCTGCAAAAAGTGATTTTCGCACACAGCTCTTCCAGGTTTCACATCGGCCCGTTTCACTGCACTTCTCCACAATTCCAATAACCCTGAATCTTTCGGCACGGAAAAGAAATGGCGTTTTTCGTGATTACTTTCGTAACCGAACGTGCACCCCGGCACGATGCACGTCGGCATCGTAGCCTGACGATGAACACAACACTAAATTGTTATTTTCAATAGCAATTTATACGATTTACTCAATCGTCGTCGTTTTCCTTTGAGGTTAGGGCGGTTAGGACTCTGCGGCCGGCGTCTGCGGACGAGATTCAAACAAATCGGTCCTGTGACACCCAGCGCCACACTTCGGAACAGCTTCGACGGCTACATTAAGAATGCAAGTTTTCGTATCAGAACGAACGGATGTGTCACCCCCATGGTTCGGACCGTCTCTGAAATTCATTTTATGATTTATGTTCCGCAACTTTCAAAAAGATTTTCAGGAAATGATTCAAAACTTTAATGTTCAAACAGGTAATGTTGTTCAAAGAATTCAAGTTAAGAAACAATTATTGGACCAGTTGTCGTAGCTTGTAAACTTTAATCCATCTTTCGAAGCGCATTTTGAAAGTTGCTGCGGAACATGAATAGTTGAAATAAATTTCAAAGACGGTCCAAACCGTAGTCGCAGAATGTAATGTAAGATTAGAAAATTCCTTTAATGGCTCACCTGTTAGTCGCTGTAAGCTACGAAGGACAGAACCATCCTTGAAATTTCAGATCCATTCAGAAAACAGGTGCGGTTACAAAAAAAATCTGGAAACCAAAGTTGAGCAATCAATCTCATTGCAACACAAGCGACGCAGGTGATAATGTTGATTATCTGTATGTCAAATAATCAAATGATGTTGATTATTTGTATCGGTCAAATTATCAAATGATGTTGATTATTTGTATCGTTCAAATAATCAATCGATGTTGATAATTTGTATCGGTCAAGTAATCAAATCATGTTGATTATTTGAACAATACAAGGCACTATAGCAGCTTCTGCAAACTATTTCACGACGACAAGTCTGAAAATCATTTTTTCTCATTGATGGATCCGAGGTACACTGCTTTGCACTGCTTGACATTTCGACTCACGTCAGTGCGAGCAATGTTATTTTTTGAGGTTACCGGTTACGAGGCTGTGCCGGCATTTGACAGCGTGTGTACCACGTGACACGCGTATTCGGTCACACAGCTGTTCCATGCAGCACGAGCAAGCGCGCATCCGCAAGCGCGAACTAGTACCTCTCGCGCATGCGCATGTCGAGTTCGTAAGGCCCCATCGGGCTACACTCGGGATAGCCAGTGGTGGCCGAAATCTGTCGCGATACGACATTAGATATAAGGCGCCATCTAGCGGCCCGTGACAGTACTAGCCGCGCGGCAGCCGGTACTGTCACCCGTCCGCGCCACCTATCATGAAAAAGGGGGACCCGGACGGACGTTTTCGTATGTCTTCCATCACCTTAAGATGATGGAAGACAAAAATTCTCTCTCTCTCGCTCGCTCCGCTGCGAGCGCCGATGGCGCGGTCTCTCTCGCACTCGAATAGGTCTTCCATCACCTTAAGACGAAATAACAGTCCCTTGCTGCGGGGACAAAGTAGGAGGCAGTTTAGTGGGACGGCCAATTGGAAAGTCCCACATACCGTCGAGTGGGGTGAGTATGAGACACGGGGTGTGAGTATGAGACACAGTAGATTTTATTGCTAGAATCGTAATAATTGAATGTTTTGACTCGGCAATGGGCCAAAATGTTCGTCGGGATGATTCCATCAAATGGCGCCAGACGCCCCTAGTATGCATCTCGAGTAAACTGAGAAAAAATATAGCGAGAAAATAAAGAAACCGTAAAAAAAAATTGTGTGCTGCAAACTTCTCACCTAAACGATTTATTGCAGAAAGTTTTATAGTAAATTCTGCAAAGTAAGTGTAGACGAATTCGTTTCTATAATGTACACGCAGTTTGGTAATTTATCAACCACTATTCTCGAAGAAAAGTCAGAAAAATGAAAAGATCAGTATTTGAAGGGTGAGTATGAGACAAAATAAAAACTGAATATTCAAAAGAAAATCATTCGGCATCTGATAGAGTAGATTTTTACCATCCTTTTTTATGTGTAAGAGTTTTTAATTTGTGCTACCGTTTAAAAGATACGTAAATATTTATTTTACAGCGGAGCATTCTAACCTCAAAAATGACCCTTCGAACTCTTTGGACCTTTTTTATGGGAATTTCTCGTGTTAAGTCGTTTGGCTAGTGCTTGTTATTTTTTTTTTCTTTTGTCCAGCTGTTATATTGCTTCTGGTCTGATTTAACTTACATTGTTTTTCGTTTCCGTCTGATATTTTGTCTTATATGACTCGTGTTGGTTGACCGATTTCTTTCCTGGGTTTTTGTATTTTGTTCTGTAGGCTGTGCTGCAATGCTGGCGATGTGTGTTTCTGGGGTCTATTAGTTGTGTTTGTTTTTTTTCGCAAAACTATACAAACTGTATAGTTACACTATTATTCAATAGTTTTATGTCTACATTACTGTTTAATAATAACATTTCTGCCTTGTTTTTGAAAAAAACTGCCAAGTACTGCTGTGATTTTTTACTTCAATTCAAATTTATTAAAGGATTTTTTTTTATATTGAAATGTACTTGTAAACACATGCGCTCTTTGTTTTCAGTTGATCTCCTACCTATTTACATGGGTTGGTTCGCGCTCGTGTAAATGTACTTGTCTTTATATGTTTACACATTGATTTTGAGGAGGATTCAACTAGTTTTTGCAAAGTTAATATATATACTTCGTAAAGTGAGGTTAAGTTGGATCGAGCACAATTATTGATACTCAACATTATTTTTTCAACGAGTTGTTCAACGTTATTGAATTTCGGGCTGGTATAAATATCCTATACAAATAGTGAATAAATTATGAGCACAGAATTGAGTCGATATTTTTTTTATAAAAAAATGCCACTATTATGTAATTGTATCATTATCAATTTTCTATCTCATTTAGTGACGTCATTTTACTTGCTTTTCAGAATGTCACCTGGAAAAAATCAAGTTCAATAAAAATAATAATTAACGACGGTCAGTAATATACGAAAATATGCTATCGTGTGTTGTCGTTTCCATCACAGGTAAACAAATGTGTTCGTTATGATGTAAAATGCAATAAAGTTGGGGTGCTTAGCTAGCAGTGATAGCTAAACACATTCGTACTTCTCATGTATCATACGCAAAGCAATTGATAGTTACGCTGAATATTCAATCCACATACTTCTGACAAATGAAAGCATCGGACCCTTTCTTTTATCAACAATTGCGCTAGTCATGGTTGGTTATTGTCACCGCCGTCCACTTTCCTAAGCGCCTTTCGACTTTACGTATATTGTCGATGTATAAATGCGTACGCTCTAAATTACATGCTCTTATGGATGGAGACATCCAAGGGGGCATGAAACATTTTTATCTACGCCATATGGACTTAAGACTCGTCATTTTTGTGGTTTTGGGATGCGTAATTTATTTTCCATGAATTTGTGAAGCTGAAAAAAAAAATTTCTTTGCGTGAAAATCCGTTGACGAAAAAAAAAAAATGAAATGTCGACTGATGAAAAGTCTCCGAAGATATCCGTCGTAACGCGGATTTAACCGCAAAACTGAACCTGTAGAGAGAGGGGGGGGGGGGATCTCTCACCTCACGGGAAATCTCGCTTAATATAATCTCCTTATCAGCCGGTTTTCCCTCACCGCTGCTTCTTACTAATCTCACTTGGCTTTCCCCATCTTCCTTTCGTTTTCGCATTGAGCTCCAAGGCGTAACCTCCCCACCTCCTCTTCCTCCAAGACGTTTCCTCTCGTACGTTCCACAATACGTTTCCGTCTAGCGAGGAAAAACGGGTCTCGCGCCGACTCTTCTGATCCGGAAATCTTGCAGCTCCTCGTTGCCTTTATACACCCCTCCTTTCCCACTAACACACACTAACACACGGTGCATTCACGTACTCCAAGGAAGCACGTATCTGCGAATAGCATCGCACTATTTCTGTCGAGAAATCCTCGAAAGATTCAACTCGGTAAGACAATTGAACCAGGAAAAAAATGTAATTCATACTCATTCGGAACTGAAAAAATTGTTTACTAGAAACTGAAAAAATAACAAGAAGTTTAAAATGTGGCATCAACAATGTAAATAAAAATGTCATCTGGTCCATTGAATATCCATCGAGCTATCACCAACTTCTAAAATCAAGAGACGCGGTAGCGTCTCGGGACAAGTACATTTACTACCTTACCGACCGCCTCTTGAGACGCGATTGCAGTATCATTCACTCCAAGCCGGTTGAATTTTAAGTTTGAAGAGTTGATTTTTTTTATATTCCGATTGGGACCGATATCAATGCCGTAGGTGTTGTTGTGCGAGAGATATCGAGAGACGCGGTAGCGTCTCGAGACAAGTACATTTACCTATACAGTTACCTATACCTACCTTACCGGCTTCCTCTCGAGACGCGACTGCACTCTCTTATTCTGTGAACCGAGCTAACTATAACCCCACTTTGAAATATTGTTATAGGTACACCTCGCTATTCATAAATGTTCAATTGCAGTTGGATGCATTATACCGTTCGAGGTTGCATTAATCTGGCTTCATTCAGATTTTCAATCAGGTTATTAATTACCACTATTCATAACGTGGTAAGTATAATTCCTTTATAGCTACACATAGCAAAATATATTTTCTCGTAATCATGCACCTTCTTACGATCCTTTATAACTTAGCGCAACATAAAAAGCGGCGTAATGTAACTCCTGAAAATATACTGATTTTCACTGTGGGTTGCTGTAAAGAATATTTCCACAAAAAACACAATGTGTAAAAAATTGAGACAAGTATGTTTACGCGAGCGCGCTACAACCCATGCAAAAAGGTGCGACATCAACTGGAAAAACGGAGCGCATGTCCTTACAAAAAGTACATTTCGAGAGGACTGAGTCACCTAAAAAATTGGAAAAATAATTTTTTGTTCGTGACACGGCCAATCCAAATTGAAAATCGATTTTACCCTCATTAAGTGCCTATACTTAGCTATCATTTCAAATTTTTCCATAGCCATATAAGTTATCTAAATCCTGTGACATTTTTCACAAAATTTTTCACTTGTCGTAGCTTTCGGACAATGCGACTCAATGGATTTTTAATTCTGACGTCTCATTTTCTTCGTAACAGACCTTATTCTCAGATGAGTGTGGAATTTTTTTTGTCTGCTCTCTGAAAATTATGGCGACCTACACTACCGCTCCGCAGTATCAGACCACTTACCGCGCGCCCAACCAAAAAATGGTCGCGACTTTGGAAGGTGGTAGCTCCGTCAAAAATGAAGCTACAGATTTTTCATGGAGACCATTGCAAAGCTTACTCAATTGTGCGGCGAATAAACCCTAGCCGAGTGAAACCGGACTCCTGCATTTCGAGAAATCATGTGAGAAAGACAAAAAAATAATTCCGGTTTCGACCAAATTTCTTGCCCCAACTTCGACCCAACCCCGATTCTAGGAATTTTTTTTTTTAAATCTGGAAAAATTCTGGAACCACTGTTAAGACTTCAGCTCTCGATCCGTCGAAAAGAAATCAAAAAATCTCAACGGGTTCTTGAGATATGAGATTATATGTGTGAGCGTGCAGAATCATCATCACGACCGTCGATAGCCCGACTCGAGGGTCTCCGCGAGCGTCCCGGCTGTCACGCCAGGGCCGAATATCAAGTAGGGGCTCGCGTGGGCTGCTATTACTCTACTCAAAGTTTTTATTTTCGATTAATTTCTGGAATATTCACTAAATTACCTCCCGAGTATTATGAACGCCAGTGGACGAATATATTTATCAAGGAGTGTATTGCATAATTGACTGATAATTAAAAGAAAAACTTCTCAAGAGGCAATCTTTCGAATCATTATTCGTTAATTATTCATTGAAAAGAAATAGAATTTCAATCAGTCAATTATACAATACACTCCTTGATAAATATATTCGTTCACTGGCGTTCATAATACTCGGGAGGTAATTTGGCGAATATTCCAGAAATTAATCGAAAATAAAAACTTTGAGTAGAGTAATAGCAGCCCACGCGAGCCCCTACTTGATATTCGGCCCTGGCGTGACAGCCGGAGCGCTCGCGGAGACCCTCGAGTCGGGCTATCGACGGTCGTGATGATGATTCTGCACGCTCACACATATAATCTCATATCCCAAGAACCCGTTGAGATTTTTTGATTTTTTTTCGACGGATCGAGAGCTGAAGTCTTGACGGTGGTTCCAGAATTTTTCCAGATTTTTAAAAAAAAATTTCTAGAATCGGGGTTGGGTCGAAGTTGGGGAAGGAAATTTGGTCGAAATCGGAATTATTTTTTTGTCTTTCTCACATGATTTCTCGAAATGCAGAAGTCCGGTTTCACTCGGCTAGGGTTTATTCGCCGCACAATTGAGTAAGCTTTGCAATGGTCTCCATGAAAAATCTGTAGCTTCATTTTTGACGGAGCTACCACCTTCCAAAGTCGCGACCATTTTTTGGTTGGGCGCGCGGTAAGTGGTCTGATACTGCGGAGCGGTAGTGTATAATGTGAAAAAAAAACAATTTTTTGTATCTTTTTGAAAAAACGGTTGAATAATAGGTTCCCATAAATTCGTTTTACCTTGCATCCAAAATTCCCACACTCATCTGAGAATGAGCTCTATTACGAACAAAATGAGACGTTGGAATCCAAAATCCGTTCAGTGGTGCGGTCCGAAAGCTACGACAAACGAAGAAAAACGTAGTGTCGAGAAACGAATTTCAAAGATAAAGTTCTGAAAAATTCACTTCGCTGTCCTATTTATAATACTTCTTTCCTATTTCTTGTTTCACTTGATTTTTGAGGATATTTTTCCTGTTTTTGAAAAAAAAATTACCCATAACAAAAAAAAAAATTGAAATCCGAAAAAAAAAAAATTGATGAATATCCAGAGAACGGAAATTCGTTATCAAATTCTTATTCCTAAAACTAGAAAAATAGCTTTTACTAGATGATGGCAAAGATTGAGGTTAGGTGTCCCAACATGAAATTTCCATATCCTCGTTGATGTAGACCAGTGAATGCTAATTTCCCAAAATATATTTTCGATTCCGGTGGCACACGAAAACTGTATCCACGCAAAAACTGTAAGCACACAAAAAATATATATTTCACATTTAAAAAATAACAAACAGTGTACGGTGATCGGTGTTGTTGTGACGTTTCCGAGATATTTCATGCCGATGCGAATGCATACGTGCATTCGCAACCGGCCGTGCTTACCCTATGGAGCGTCGATCGGTAGCGGCCAGAATTTGCACTATATTTCTTAGAAGTATCGATCGTACGGTCGGTAAAGTCATTACCACCCTAAGCGCCGCAGCGTTGTAGTACACATCTCGGTCGCCAGCGCTGGCATCGCGATATCGTTTGATATTGCGAGATTGCGGATAAACTCAAAAAAACATAACCAACACCGTTGTTTTCAATAGAGTACCGAGACCGAAGCACGATTCTTCATGAATTTAGGCTTGAGATTATTACGAAAAAAAAAAATGAAAAAAAATTCTTAATTTCTAAAAAATCTATAATTTTTTTTTTTTTGAATCTCACACTGATTACTACCTACGTAACAAATTTGAGGTCGAAATCTTCAAAACTAAAGAAGTTATGAGTACTTGAGTACAGATGTGAATATTGAACATTTTTTTCAAATTTACGACTCTATTCAAATGCTCATAACTTTTTTATTTTTGAAGATCGCGGTCTAAAATTTGGTACGTAGGTAGAAAATCGTATAGCGATTCGAAAAAAAAATTTTGAAAAAATCGATTTTTTATACCTCAGGTGACTCAGTCCCCTTAATATAAAAGAGAATTCTTTAATATGAATTAGTAGTATCAAGGTGATAGAAGACCTCGCCGTCGGTAAGTAGGATCCACCGAATAACGTGTATGCTTTTGGCTGGCTTTTTGGGCTCGGAAAGTAATAGAATTGTATGAAACTTTGGCAATCGATTCAGAACCGCTAAACGAAGTATTGGCAGGTCTTAATTTTTTCGAAATCGAAAGAAAAAATTGCAGTTTCCGATTACCGATCCGAGAATATGTGATGATAAAAATGTGCGTGCTGTCTTATTACAACGCCTGAATCCAAAATGACGAGAACAATAGAATATACATTTTATCAATGAATAATTGAGGATGTAGCAGGTGTGATGATTCGGCGTAACTTGCAAGAACAATGGTTTTTCCGAGCGCGGGGGCAGGTCGACGATTACGGTACGACGCCGTGAGTCCACTTTTTTCGGTGTAGACGAAATGGAATGTGGTGAAACTTAGAGAATCGATTCAGAACCGCTAAACGGAGTATTGACAGGTCTTGTTTTTGTGTAATTCGAAAAATAAAAATCAATTAAAAAATGTTAAATTGTAAATACATGCGCTCCATGTTACCCGTTGATCTGGCACCTTTTTGCATGGGTTCGAGCGCGATCGTGTAAATGTACTTGTCTCAATTTTGTTACACATTGTGTTTCTCGTGGGGATATTCTATTGACAAACCCGAACGAACGTCAAGAAGCTTAGTCACCCTGAAAAAGTCACTTATTTATTTATCAGTTATTTATTTATTCATATATTTATTTATTTTTATCCAATAAGGATTAAGCCTGATCTGTGTCATCAAGCCGCTGATCTAAAGAAAAAAAATCGAATTTTCCAAAATACCAAAACAAATAAAAATATTGGCTAATTTCATCAAAAATATTGGCTTTAATTTTTTTCGAAGATTCACGAAAATATTGTAAATGAAAATCACATTGCAATAGGCGGGATACAGTCATATCTTGTATTGGCAAACACGTTTGGATATAATCCGGCGAAAATTCACGAGGACGATCTCTTCTTCTCCGTCCTCGACTTTTGCAGTTCTCGCACGAAATCGCGCGAGCCGCTCGACGGCAAGACTCGGTCGGTGAGCATAGCTAGGTGGGAGGGTTTGGTGTAAGCTTAAGCTCGAAATTATACGTGATTCGAGAGAGCTTTCGTGCTGTGCCACGGTATAAGCAGAGGCATACTATATTATATGTTGTACTTTAGTGTAATACATCCGTATATGAGGCATTCCACATCACTTCAGCCAGTAAAAAAAAAATATCCACAAATAATTTAAAAAATATATTCACCGAGTGCCGGAATAAAAAAAAAAAGTCTGACGTTTGTCTCGTTAATTAACTTTTTTTTTCATTTTTTCATTTAATCCGCTGTATCTTCGGCAGGATTTGATGTATTTACATTTGTAAAAAACGGAAATGTGCGTCTTTTTATGGTCTTCCAGAAAAAAATTGATTTAGATTTTATTGAGCAAGTTGAACGTCCGTTTCAGGGCAAAATATGCAAAAATGTATGTATGAAAAAGTGCAAATATGTAAATGTAAGTGGAAAACATTGGAAACTGAATCCGCCGGATATTATTCCCTAATGAATTGAAAACACGTGAAAAAGGCACGTGCACATTTTAGAGCCAATTGAATTCTCCACAATACAGGTCTCTAGTAAATAGCCTTAATCCAATAACTCACCATTCACAGCTCCTCGGAGTTCATTTTATGAGATTTAAAAAAATACTTTTCACCTCTTCAGTTCTCAACATTAGCTTTAAAGACTGAAAAAATCTGTTTTTTTTTATGGTGTTTATAGCAAATAATGAGGACGGGTTGGTAAAAAATACTTTTCTTAATCTCATAAAATGAACTTCCAGGAGCTGTGAATTGTGAATTATTGGATTAAGGCTATTTTGACTCTAATTTGACTGTTTCTTCTTTACTGTCGTGTGTCGCTTGCTTCTCTGCTCTAGTGATTCGCAACTTGTCATCTTGTCGCGGCCATTCGTGAGAACTTGGCCTTGTACCGACGTTTATCTCTTGAATAAAGGCCAATAAGGCAAAGGAGCCTTCGTTGAAAGTACGTGCATCTACATTTGCTGCAATTTCAACAATCTTAAAGGTGCCACTGACTAACTTTAGAGAGATTTTCCAAATAAGCTGATTGGAACTCTCATTGTTATTTTGCGTGAGACCTCCAAGACATTGCTGCAGACGTTGCGTCCTTGCTCAAGTTCTCATAAATAGGCTTAATGGCTTCCAAAACGTCAGTAGGAAGGGCTGTGTAGCTGTGTTTAAATGATTCTAGAGCATCTGCAGCTGCAGCTTTCTGCCATTCGCACGAGGAGTCTTTGCCGCTTGGGCATTTTTCGTGCTGTGGGTTTTCGTCAGTTGAACTGTAGTGATGATAAGTTGCCCATATGGCATTTTTCATTTTTTCAATTGCATCATGAATACGTCGAATAGCCAGTTCATAGTAAACAGTCACTTTGTCAATCATTTTAGCAGTAAACTTTCCTTTGCAAGAAAGACTTTCTTCTCACCATCTTTCCGGCCTTGGTTTCTGTGTCAATTACGCTTTTTTTAATAGTTCAGAATTTTTAATGAATACAATAGCGCGCCAGGTGATCGTTCCAGGTGAACGCACCGCGCCGCTGTCGATCAGACATAAAATCCGGCCCGGAGCAACGGCCACTCAAATACACGGCCACATTTCATTTTAATCAACTGACGAATTCCGAGGTTCGGTGGGACTGAGTGTCAATACCGACTTTCCCGTATGGGTCAGACAATTTCTTACTTCCCTGTCACATATTTTCATGAAGATCATCATGTATTTTGAATCTTAATATCAATTAGACTTGTGCATTTCAGTTGCATAGATTAATGGAAGGCATGAAATTTGTTATAAGTTGTTGTATTCTCATGTTTTTGACGGAAAATATCGAAAATCTGACTGACCTTTTTCTCACTTCCCTGTGTCGGCGTATGTCACAGTTTTCTCACTCTTTCATTTATTGAATGATTAAACGAACTTACCTAAGTGAAGTTCAATCATCATTGTATGAAGCGCCTCTTCCGAAGAGATCATAAATGTAGTACCCCCACTTCGGTCAAGTGTCTCCACCAATTTAAAGCAAGGGGAAAAAATGTCGCCTGCTCCGCGGTCTGTCGCCGCCTTCATTGCGCGCCACCGCGCCGATCTTCATTTTTCAAAGCTCTGCCGTAACGTTAAATACGGGAATCTCCCTCGAGATGATTAGGAGGGAGGGACTGATTTCTTCGGAAGAGACGCTTCATACAATCATGATTGAACTTCACTTAGGTAAGTTCGTTCAATCATTCATTGTGTTTCGCGCCTCTTCCTCGAGATCATAAATGTAGTTGTTCAAAGTTAGTTACGGCAGTCGTATTATGTTAACGAATCATTACATATTCATTTTTTTTTCTTTTTGAAAGTCTTTTACCCATAATACGGTACTTTTTTTTTTTAAATACCTCCAGTACGGATTGTCCTGTCCCAAACGGATTGTCCTGAAGCGTGACTTCTCGACTATAAAAAACGCGCGAATGTTTGACCATCCTGCAGTTTTTCGAATCACATCGATGCTAACACCTTCACGCTTCGCCGCCAATGTAGCGGCATGTCGCGTGCTGTACGCTGAAAAAAACGTTAGTGTCTATGCCACTTTTAAACATGACCGATTTTATCCATCTACTAAGGGTTTGTGTGCCTACCGCTTTGTACGGTTTTTTGAACAATATATATAATCTAACAGTTGAACCGCTTAACTCTTTAGTCTTTTCTGCGTATGCCAACAATGCTCTAGCAACGCAGATCGATTCGTCCTGGTTAAAAAATGGTAGACGCAATACCGGTTGTTTTTTCTTGGGACCGGATGTCTCAATAGTCTCCGGAATTTTAATTTCTAACGAATTTACCGTCGTCTGATAAATATTTCTCGTATCGATCAAAGCCAAAGTCTGCGGACGATGTCCCGTACTCAGCGCCACGAAGGTCACCGATTTTAGTGTGAGCTTTTCCAAACTAATATTCTGATTCGGGTATCAGGTTGACAAATAATTTCAAAACAATCTTAGGTTCCCAAATTGAATAGTATCTAGGTGTTGCTGGCTTCAATTTTGCCACTCCCCGAAAAAATCGCTGTATTTGCTCAGCTCTCCCTAATTCTGGTCCAATAATTAGCGAGATAGCCGATCGATAGCAATTCAACGAACTATACGATGCTCTTTTTTTAAACTCTGAAGTTAGAAAAGATAGAACGTTATCAAGAGACGCGGTAGCGTCTCGAGACAAGTACATTTACCTATCAGTTACCTACCTTACCGGCTTCTCACGAGACGCGACTGCACTCTCTTATTCTGTGAACCGAGCTAACCGTAACCCCACTTTAGAATATTTTTATAGATACATTGCGCTATTCATGAATGTTTAATTGCAGTTGGATGCGTTATTTTTTTATATTTCGATTGCGACCAACACCAGTGCTGTAGGTGCTATTATGCAGGAGATATTGAATTATTTTCATGATTAAAATCTGGTTTCCGACGATTTTCGCCAAAATCGTTTTCAGAGCTGTCGCACACTTTTCAGTAGTTATAGCGTGTAAGATCAGACGCGTCTATTCGCTGACATATCGCTGTCATCGGAGTCATCACAGGTTACAATCACTGAGGACCAGCCGGCCTGCCTGACGAAATCAGCTGAGAGCGATACAGATAGATCACGGTGTTCTTGACTAATTAACCAAAATCCATGGATGATATATGAAATGAAACTGATAACGAATTATTCGAAACGTATTTGTTTGTGGGGTCAAGTATGATGAAACGTTTTTAACATTTTTTTAAAAACGATGTTTGATCCTTTCGATGAAATGAATATATTTCTACAAACATTTATTGAAATACGAAGTATTCGTATCGTATCGTAATTCTGTGATACCGTTTGAGGTTACAGGAACTTGGCATCATTCTGGATTTCATTCATGATATTAATTACAATTACCACTATTAATAACATCGTAAGTATAATTCCTTTATATATATCAACATGTATCAAATTACATTGCCTCGTAATCATGTACCTACTTACGATCCTTTAGAAGTTGGAGCAACATAAGCAGCAGCGTCAGGATCAGCAAGTGGCCTTTATCAAGGGAAACTATTTCGATTCGAAGCATCTTTCAAAATATACTGATTTTCACTATCGGTTGCTGTGAAAAATAGATAACCTGGCTCTCTACATAAAAGCCAACACGTGGTCCCAAAACAGTCTCCCATGAAGTTTTCATGAGGGACTGTTTTGGGAAGAACGAACGCAGAAGAAACGCAAGCAACACAAGTTATTTATCGAAGGTCGTTTATTATTATTATTCTTTCAAAATTCATTTTAACTTTAACGACGGGGATTTGCCAATTTCAGGAGCAGATTGATAATATTCCGACGCGCCTGTTTCGACCGAAGTCGAACCTGCCAATCGAATCATCGGCGATTATTCTGTCCTTCTGTCGCCATTTTATACAGTAACTTCACAATCGCCGAATGTCGCTGATCCTGCTGCCTCTCTCTATGGCGCTGTCGTTGCTGCCATGACCACCCTGTATGTTGCGAAAACAGTACAAAAATACGGGAGAGAACATGGTGTCGGGTAGAGAAAGAGAGAGAGTGAGAGAGTCCCGTGTGGAAATCGGGTACGGATTGCCTCGATTGAATCCAGCGCATGGCTAGGTTTCCCGTATTCAGTTTACTTCTAAAGTAGCTGGATAGAAACTAGCCACAATGCATGTATAGGTGTCCGCCTATCCAGACGCTAGCCAGTTATTTCATTCCAGATCAACCGTAGGGAGGCTAAGCAGTGTCTAGCTAGCACACATCGGTAGATGACGACGCCATCTAATGCCTTTTGCAGACACCCGTTGGCGCCGCAGCTATAGACGCGCAATGTGTGTGCTCGCGGCTTCTGATTGGTCAACGGGTAAAGCAACTGTTGCCGGCACATGCCGTGCGGTCGGTGTTTCTCGACCAAACCTAGCCTCACTTTTATGAAAATCGCGAGTGCAACAACAATCATGAGTGACACCAGACAACGAAAACCGGTTCAGGAAAGAGTGAAATGATACCGTGCAGTTAAAAAAAATGTCGCGTCGATGTAAGTGGTTGATTTTTCAATTTCTTCTTGTAATTATTATTGTGGTTTTCCGGAGCTTTGATGACGGACGACCTTAACCTTTTCTTTATTCATTTTTTTTACGTTTTGTCGCTGAAATCTGGGGCCTCTTCAGATTCTAATCGGTATTTCTTATCGGTTACGCTAGAAATATGAAAATTGTGAGAAGACTAGAAAATGTTTATTTCTTATCGGTTACGCTAGGAATATGAAAATTGTGAGAAGACCGGTGAATGTTTATTTCTTATCAGTTACGCTAGAAATATGAAAATTGTGAGAAGACCGGAAAATGTTCATTCCTTATCGGTTACGCTAGAAATATGAAAATTGTGAGAAGACCGGTGAATGTTTATTTCTTATCGGTTACGCTAGAAATATGAAAATTGTGAGAAGACCGGTGAATGTTTATTTCTTATCGGTTACGCTAGAAATATGAAAATTGTGAGAAGACCGGTGAATGATTATTTCTTATCGGTTACGCTAGAAATATGAAAATTGTGAGAAGACTAGAAAATGTTTATTTCTTATCGGTTACGCAAGAAATATAAAAATTGTGAGAAGACCGCAGAATGTTTATTTCTTATCGGTTACGCAAGAAATACGAAAATTGTGAGAAGACCGCAGAATGTTTATTTCTTATCGGTTACGCTAGAAATATGAAAATTGTGAGAAGACTGGTGAATCTTTATTTCTTATCGGTTACGCCTAAAATATGAAAATTGTGAGAAGACCGGTAAATCTTTATTTCTTCTAAAGATTCACCGGTCTTCTCACAATTTTCATATTTCTAGCGTAACTGATGAGAAATAAACATTGTCCGGTCTTCTCACAATTTTCGTATTGGTTGCGTAACCGATAAGAAATAAACATTCTGCGGTCTTCTCACAATTTTTACAAACTCAGAAGAGGGGGAGGGGAACATTTTCAGCGGTCAAAATTATATAGGTGCTGGCTAGTCCCTAGCCGATTTTTCGGGACTGAAAGAAGTAACGCTAGCCAGGCCCGGGCCCGCAATCTTGGACAGCGGCGGGAAAGGCCAAGCGTTACACATAGCACCAGGGCCTGCCCAGACTGCCGGGCTAGGACCTGGACATAATCCCGGAAACCTAGCCAGGGCCTGGCTTATACCGGGACGAAATTTCCACACGGGGTGCGAAGCAGCGAAGGAGAGAGTGAGAGAAAGAATTTTCTTCTCATACCATTTCTTCCTCGGGCATAACCTCGACCCCTTCCGGATCGACCCCGCGTCGATTGGTCCATGCCCCTGGCATTATTATGATCAACTGGCGGCTCCTCCGCTTCTGGTTGAGCTGCGCCTGATGGGTCCGCGACAGCCGGACGATTTTCACCGTTCATTTCTGAAAATAAAATGAGAAATTATTTTCTGGTCATATTAATTATTAGAAAATCAATAAAAAAATGTTATGTCTTACCCAATTCCATTAGCTGCTCTATGATATTCTGTAACCCAAAAATAAATAAGTATTAATTTTACAAAAAATTTCAATGAAATTAGATGAAAAAACCAACCTCTCCGTTGTCAGACATTTTCAGTCAATGGCGTTTGTTGATTCACCGAAAACAAATGACATACGAAGCGAGCTGATTCGGATTGACAAACGACACACGGGTTCTTTGTGTATCGCTCGCTTCATATTACATTTGTTTTCGGTGAATCAACAAACGTCATTGACTGAAAATGTCTGACAACGAAGAGGTTGGTTTTTTCATCATCAAGAGGCGCGGTAGCGTCTCGAGACAAGTACATTGACCTATTCAGTTACCTACCTTACCGGCCATCCCTCGAGACGCGACTGCACTCTCTTATTCTGTGAAACGAGCTAACTATAACCCCACTTTAAAATATTTTTATAGATAGACGGCGCTATTCATAAATGTTTAAGTGCAGTTCCATGCGTAATTTTTTTATATTACGATTGGAACCGACACCAGTGCTGTAGGTGCTGTTATGCGGAAGATGTCGAATTATTTTCATGATTAAAATCATGCTTCCGACGTTTTTCGCCAAAATCGTTTTCAGAGCTGTCGCACACTTTCCAGTAGTCATAGCTTGTCAGATCAGACGCGTCTATTCGCCGACATATCGCTGTCATCGCAGTCTTCACAGGTTACAATCACTGAGGACCAGCCAGCCTGCCTGTCGAGATCAGCTGACATGAGAGCGATACAGATAGAGAACGAGCTTCAAAATAAAAACGATCGAATATGACAGTTCGCGGTGTTTTTGAAGAATTAACCAAAAACCACGTATGATATATGAAACTGATAACGAATTATTCAAAACGCATTCGTTTGTCGGCTGTAGTAAGATGAAACGTTTTTATCAAGTTTATATATTCTCTTTGCAAAAAGTAGTTAAATCCCAACAAAAAGCCCAATGGGTAAAATAATTGAGACAAGTACATTTACGCGAGCGCGCTCCAACAAAAAGGTGTAAGATCAACTGGAAACATTAAACGCATGTATTCGCATCAAGATGATTTTTAATTTTAAAAATTCCAATTTTTTTAAAATCACAGCAGTACTTGGCGAGTTTTTTTTTCAAAGTCAAGACAGATATTTAATTATTCAATAATAATGTAAAGCTATAGTCTGTCTATTTTTACGAAATAAAGTTACATCTTCTATCATTGGATAGTAGCTGTAACATATTAACTCGCCAAGTACTGCTGTGACTTTTCCAAAAAATTGGAATTTTTTAATTTAAAAATCATCTTGATGCGAATACATGCGTTTAATGTTTCCAGTTGATCTTACACCTTTTTGTTGGAGCGCGCTCGCGTAAATGTACTTGTCTCAATTATTTTACCCATTGGGCTTTTTGTTGGGATTTATGCATCCACTAAACGGTTGAATTTTTTCCTCGTGGCACAAGGCCCACCATTTACTTAGTCCTGAGTCGAATTGACGAAGTCACGACTCTGTTAAGGACGCTATTAAAATGTCCAACGATTCGACTGGAACTTCATTTCTGACGAAGGCTTCCCGGAAAAACCTGCCGACAATGGTTGTTTCCACAACGGATGTTTCTCTCTGTGGAAATGACGAATCAAATTACTAATTGGTTCAAAAACAATCGGTTCGGCCTCGAGAAGAGTAAAAAATAAGGGGAACCACGGATGCCCTTCCCAGCATGGCACGACGACTCGTTGTCGACATTTGACATTTGCCTTAGAGGCCAATAAATCAAGCTGCGGCTGGCCAGATGATCGAACAATTTTTTTTTTTAAAACGACATTCGCAATCTCGAATTCTGTCTCTGGCTGTAAACGGCTCGACTCTAAGTCCGCTTCAACGTCTTCACTCGAACATATATACGAAGCCATGATCCAAATTTTTCGGCGCTCACACCACTGCCAGATATTTTTTACTAGAGAGCTCAAGTCTTTGTAACAGCTACCTTCCATACGATTAAAGAACGCGATCGCTGTCGTATTGCCCATGCATAGTACAAAATCTGTACACCGTTTATCTCTTGCAAAACATTTCAAACCGAAAAAAGCGGCTTTCAATACGAGTATATAGATATGTGAATTAAGATCTTTTTTGTTCCAGTAACCGTGAGTACGATGACCTTCGGAACAAGCACCCCCACCTGTACGCGACGCGTCAAAAAAAATTCCAAGCTCGAACATAGGCTCCCTGATCGGGGCGATAGCGAGTCGAATCTTCGCTTTCCACCACGTAAAGTCATCGTCGAATTCTTTTGAGATGACCATTAATGCATCGAAATCATAATTGTTAACATCCAGCATACGCGATCTTTCTTTTGCGAACCTTCTTACGTGCACCAACCCATATTTTAAAGCTGGGCACCTCGAGATTAACTTTCCTATAAATGCAGCAAATTCTCTTATCTTCCATCGAGATAAACTACTGAACTTTTTCAATAGATCAACGGTACGCTAAATCTTGGCCTCTAACAATTGTCCTCTATTGACATTTCAAACGGGTCGAAAGTCAATCTCAAGTATCTGCACCGTTGAGTTGGAATCATTAAGCTCTTTTCTTCGTTAATAACGAAACCTAATTGTTGCAACAGTGATTTGGTAACCCGTAAATTCTGTATGTAATTCTCGTACGAACTCCCTAGAACCAAAAAGTCATCTAGATAAAAAAAAACGGATTGCAAGCCGCGTTTTCTTAGGTAAGTCGCCACCGGTCTCAATATCTTAATAAAATATACGGCGCTATGTTTAGACCGCAAAGTAAATATGTAAACTCGAATAATTTTCCTTCGTACGCAAATCGCAAGAGCTTTCGGCACTTATTTGCCATCGAAACGATGTAGTACTCATCTTTGAGATATATTGTACCCAACAAATCTCCTGGACTCATCAGTCTCTTCGCGACTTTCCAATCTTCGAGCTTAAGGGGACTGAGTCACCTAAAAAATTCGAAAATTAAATTTTTATTTCCGTGACACGGCCGATCCAAATTGAAAATCGATTTTACCCTTACGAAGTACGTATACTTAGCTATCATTTCAAATTTTTCCATAGCCGTATGAGTTATCTAAATGCTGTGAGATTTTTCACAAAATTTTTCACTTGTCGCAACTTTCGGACCGCACCGATGAACGGATTTTGGATTCCGACGTCTCATTTTGTTCCAAATCGCAGTCATTCTCGGATGAGTGTAGGAATTTTGGATGCGAGGTAAAACGAATTTATGGTAACCTATTATTCAACCGGTTTTTCAAAGAGTTACAAGAAAATTTGTTTTTTTTTCACATTATAGGTCGCCATAATTTCCAGAAAGCAGATAAAAAAAAATCCCACACTCATCCGAGAATCAGGTCTGTTACGAAGAAAATGAGACGTCAGAATTGAAAATCCATTGAGTCGCAGGGTCCGAAAGCTGCGACAAGTGAAAAATTTTGTCAAAAATCTCACAGCATTTAGATAACTCATACGGCTATGGAAAAATTTGAAATGATAGCTAAGTATACGTACTTCGTAAGGGTAAAATCGATTTTCAATTTGGAACGGCCGTGTCACGGAAAAAAAAATTTAATTTTCGAATTTTTTAGGTGACTCAGTCCCCTTAAGGGAACTAGGCCGCGAGAAAATTCGAATTTTTTTATTTTTATTTTCTGTCGTATTCTGTTACTGCAATCTCTTCCGAATATTTTGGTACAAAGCAGACTAAAAAATTCGCAAAATTGAGCTCAGGAGAGAAAAACACTCCGTAGACGGAGTGGCGCGCCGCGCCTAGCCGAGCACGTAGTCCGTAGCGGCGCCAGAACTTTAAACGCGTTTATCTCGAAACAGCATTTTTCGAGATAAACGCTAGCTTAACCACGACAACTCGAGAACGGTTAAAGATATCACCTTGTTTTTTTTTTTCAAAATAAAGCTATCAATGTTGTCTACCAAGTGAACCGAACTCTATGCAAAAAAATTAATTAACTTCCCGATTATAGGGAAGTTATTGTGATGACCCCGAAAATCGAAAATCGTTGTTTTTGCCGATCTTCACGTTTCGAGGTCATTGGGTTCATTTGAGCCTATTTTGAGCAAAATGTTTGTGTGTGTGTGTGTGTGCGTATGTACGTACGTACGTACGTATGTGATCAATTTTTCGTTAACGTTTTCTCCAAAACTAATGACGCGATCGGGATGATCGATATCAATCGATGTGTCTCGCCGGAACTTAGAGCTGATTAGATTGTGGTCCAGATCGGTCAAGTAGATTTTTAGTTTTTTCGCAAAAATCATAATTTAAGAACGGAATTTACACTGGAGGGTAGCGATTTGCAAGTGGCCACTGAGTGGCAATAATGTAAATATGGTGTTGTTTTTTTTTTTTTTTTTTTTTTTTTCGCGATTTAGACTCGGGAATCGGGAAGTTACTTGTGCGGCCCGTGAAGGGTCACACACAAAATAAACATGAATAGCTATAGGCATTACTTGCCATGGGCACTACTAACCATGGGCACTACTAGTTTGTTATTATTGTTATGACAACAAATGTCAAAAAATGTCGCCCGTTTTTCGATTTTTTTCGAATTTTCGCCGCCGTTTTCGTCATTTTCATGGTTTTTCAAAAATTTTAGGTTCAATTGGTGGAAGAACATGTTCCGAAGAGAATGGCGTTTGAGAATTAGACGAAACTTGAATCGGCCGCCCGGAATCGTGGTTAAGCTGAAGCAATGCGTGAAACGCGTCGCCATCTTTATCACCCCGTATCTCCTTTGAATATTTATATTTTTCAAGTTGCGACCTGCTAATTTAATAGCCGAAATGTCAATAGAAACATTGCAAAAAAGAAAATTTATGTACGTTGTTTCGTTTCTTCACAAATGCCATTTGAATTTTAACTCATTTTTGGCCTATTCTCGCTGCCTAGTCCCCTTAAAATGATTCGTCGTAATATGCTCGTTTAGTTTTTTCTGACTCAAAATTAATCTGTGTGACCCATCGGGCTTCAGGATTAAAAAGATATTCGACAGGAATTGTTCTTTTTCATGTGCGCGACTTACAGTAGCGCCTTTAGCAATTAATTTGATAATATTTTATCGATTAGTAATTGCTCTCGCCTTAACCACGAGGGCTCAATAGGGCAGCGTTCATGATTTAGACGTGTCGTGAATGAAATTTCGACCCCCGAACCTACTTATGAATTGCGGGGTCATTCGTCACCGTTGACTAGGCGGGGGCGAATAATTTCAGCCTGCCCGCTGGTCTACTTACACTCGTTAATGCGATTATCGACGTCTGTTCTGCTGTCTGTTCGACTCCTTCCGGTACCCCGGCTTATTCGATTCCGGAGTTTTGAATGATACCTGTCACTGCCCGCTCGATGTCGTCGCTTGTTTCTCGTACATCGACCGCTTCGGTAAGCCTCTCAAGTTTTTTGGCTTTTTCTGAAAATTGTTTAGCCACGAAGGATTTGTCGGAGGCTTTAGCCTCTTCATTGATTTTCCCGATATTTTCAGCTGTTTTTATATTTTCTTTCAAATCTCCGCCGAACAGCCATTCGACTACTGTTGTGTTAGAAAGCGTAGCTTCCAAGGAAGAATTCAAATTTGCTAGAATTAGATTTTTTCCAACTGTCGATTCTTCTCGAAGAAGTGAAGCGAGAATTCGTCCGCTGTCGCTCAACGATCCGAGCAACACAATCTTTTCGCGATTTTCGGTTTTAAGAGGGATTGTAATCGCCTTTCCCACGGACGCCAGACACGCAGCATTACGCTCTTGTTTCTCAATAATTTGGGTTCTCGTTAAACGTTTATCTCGTTTAAAATTGTGTTTTCTTGAACGGAAGCGGCGATCTCTATATTCACTCTCGGAATCGAAATAAACTGAAAATTCTCGGGGATCGGATATTTTTTAAGAGTCTTCTCTTCTTCCGGCGGAAGTCGTTTTTGCAATATCTCTGCCCAGCGAATCGCTACATCCTTATGAACGACAGAATCCGTTTTCTTTTCTGACCCTAAACGCGCTCCCAGCACGCTTAATAATTCGTCTGGCAGTTCGACTTCGTGATCTGGTACCGCTGTTCCGTTTTCAACGACCTTTTGTGGCGCTGGAGTTTTCGTCAGATCAATCTCTGATATCTCCGGTGCCACTGCAGCGGATCCAATCACCTGTTCTTCCGATGGTTCGTTGTTTTCGGCTCAACGTTATTCGCGAACGATCGGTGACTGAGAACGAGCTGGTTCGACTCGAATTTCCGAATCGTCTCGTGATCGTGAACGACTTTTTGAACACGAATGGTTCGGCGACGATCGCCTCGACGAATATCGAGATCGCGAACGCCTCGACGAATGTCGGGAAAGTGAATATTTTGCCGAACGTCGAACTGGTGAGCTCACCAACGAATGTCGAGGTAGTGAGCGCACCGATGAATTTTGCGACGGTGATCGCCCCGACGTATAATGAGAATCAAGCGTCTCGAAGACTATCGAGATGATGAACGTTTACCTAAAAGAATTCAATTATCCTCAATGTAATTAATCTGAGGTGACTGTATCATATGAGCACGACGTTTTTGGCAATCACAACCAAAACAAAATCGACGCAACGAATTTTGAGAGTCAAACTCTTTCCATATATATCTCAGGTATTGAACATGACCAAATAACCGGTGCAACGAATTGTGAGAGTCAAAACTCTCTTCGTTTTTCCGGATTCGTATTCCTTCGTCAAACGAAGGCGGGCCTCTAGCAGCGAGCATAACCACCAACCGACTCAACGAATTCTGAGAGTCAAACTCTCTTCGTTTTTTTCTGTTCCGTATTCCTTCGTCAAACGAAGGTGTGCTTCTGGTAAGAGCCAGAAGCACCGTGCTGTCTGATAAAATCATTAGCACATCCAAACTATTGGATCGGAACTCGGCCTGTGTCCTTTGTCAAACAAAGTTCACGCTCGACCCACCTTCTGTCCCCCGTACAACCGAAAATGGGGTAAGGCCGACGACGAGCATCCTTCTGTCGATTCAAATCCTACCCCAGACGTCTAATCTTTCGTCGCAGTCCGTGATTTTTTCTGTCCTCGTCCGATCTTGACTTTCTTTCTTATTTTTCTTGTCCATCTCTGAAGATTTTTCTCTTTTATTTTTTTTAATTTTTTTTTATTTCTTAGATACGTGCGATGACACTTGCACCAAGCGAAAGAATGAAGATCGGCGCGGTGGCGCGCAATGAAGGCGGCGACAGACCGCGGAGCAGGGGAAATTTTTTCCCGTTGCTTTAAATTGGTAGAGACACTTGAGCGAAGTGGGGGTACATTGATGATCTCGAGGAAGAGGCGCGAAATACAATAACCCATTGCAATGAAATTTGGTATGCAGACGAAGATGACCTCAAAACAGAACTGGTATTTTTTTGAAAAAGAAAGAAAAATTAAGCTCGAAAAAAAATGTGTTGAAGTTGCACCCGATTTTTTTTTCGCTTACTCCATTAAGTGAGGTATCTTTGAATGGGGCTCCAGAAACGCAACAAATAATTTCCTAGGACCACTTCATTCTTACTCTTCAGTCTCGAAATATATATGCTTTTGAAGTCGTTATAAGAGTGCCCCTCCTCTTCAATTTCTGAATCAGTATCGATGCAAAAAATCTGAATAAATTTCAAACCTAATACCTAAATCCTAAAGCTGTCATGAATTAAGGATGTACCTTTGAGGATAAAATAACACGGCTTGGAAAACAAACAGAAATTAATGATGGATAATATTTGTGGACACTGACCTCATTTTCATGGTTCAATTATCATTTCCCTGACGGGATGGTAGCTACTAGACTTTCCACAGCTTGACGCCGAACAGCCTGACCCCGCTAAACTCTGGTTGTTCCGAAACCGAGTTGAGCCGGGTCAGGCTGTCCGGCGTCAAGCTGTGGAAAGTCTAGTAGCTACCATCCCGCTCCGTCAAAAATAAAGATAAATATTTTTTATTGGAACCATTAGAAAGCGTATTGAATTCTGTACCGAATGAACCCTCGTTGAGTCAATTCAACCATCTGCATATGGAATTATCACGTGAGGACGAGAAAAAAATAATTCCGATTTCGACAAAATTTCCTACAACTTATAACCGTTTTTCATTTCATGGAGGGCAGGGAAATGAGACTACGCAGACAGAAGTAAGAATGAAATGAAAAGTTGTCTTAAAATATATTTCGCAGTAGCCTTAATATTACGAATAAAAAGTACTTAATAAATCAACCGGAATTTTGAAAAAAAAAAAAAACCTTTACTCGGCATAGCTGTCAGGGAAGGGATGGTAGCTACTAGACTTTCCACAGCTTGACGCCGGACAGCCTGACGAAATCGGTATTATTTTTTTCTCGTCCTCACGTGATAATTCCATATGCAGATGGTTGAATTGACTCAACGAGGGTTCATTCGGTACAGAATTCAATACGCTTTCTAATGGTTCCAATAAAAAATATTTATCTTTATTTTTGACGGAGCTACCATCGTTCAAAGTCGCGACTCGATTTTGGTTCGGCGGGTGGTTAGTGGTCTGATACTATTGGCCTGTAGTGTAATATGAAAAGTATATTGTAAAAAAATATATATTTAATGAATAAAAATGTTAAAAGGATGAAATAATTCAGGATATTATAGTAGTTTATTCATAGTTAGAATTTTGATCTGGCATTTCGGTGAATTCAATATTTTGAATTCGATCAAGTGCTCTATATGCAGTCGAAAAATAAAAAAAGTCTAAAATAAAATGTTAATACCTTACCTCGCCCTTAATCGAGGGAGTACCCCCCTATGTAGCCAGCTCTCCGTCTATTAGCTTGGCCCCGAAGACTTAGCCCTCCGAATCCTGAAAAGGTGGGTACAATTGAGAGTATAAATAAGTAATAACGAAAAACGTGAGTAAGATTACAAGTGTAAATATGTTGGCAGAATGAGGGACCGGGGTTCTTGCTAGCCTTCGATGAACCTATAGATAATAAAAAACAATAGTCGAGGATGAGGATTTTACGAGATTTTTGTAAAGTTATTTGGAGACACTCTAGTCGCGGTCGTCCAAATTCGGAAGTTACCTTAATAAGAGCCACCCTAATATATATATATATATATATATATATATATATATATATATACAGGGTGTTCCGATAACTATTAGGACCTCAGATATCTTCGAAACTACTAGGTTCACAGAACTATTTGCTGGATCAAAGTTGCACAGCACGAAGGGGGCCATCCAATGATACCAAAGTGCCTACTCCCACCCCCACCCCCAGCCCAGGGGGTGGGGCAACTTTAAAATCTTAAATGGGAACCCCTATTTTTTATTGCAGATTCGGATTCCCCATAAAAAAATACGTAACTTTTATTTGAAATTTTTTTTTCGATTCGTGATAGATGGCGCTGTAATCGCGGGTGTTCCGATAACTATTAGGACCTCAGATATCTTCGAAACTACTAGGTTCACAGAACTATTTGCTGAATCAAAGTTGCACAGCACGAAGGGGGCCATCCAATGATACCAAAGTGCCTACTCCCACCCCCACCCCCAGCCCAGGGGGTGGGGCAACTTTAAAATCTTAAATGGGAACCCCTATTTTTTATTGCTTATTCGGATTCCCCATAAAAAAATACGTAACTTTTATTTGAAATTTTTTTTTAGATTCGTGATAGATGGCGCTGTAATCGCAAAAAATACCCGAAAGTACAGAAAGGCGATAATACTTACAGTTTAGGTGGTAAATCAAATCTTGATTAATCAAAGTAAATCAAAATCAGTAAATCAAAATTAGATTTATCACCGAAACTGTAAGTATTATCGCCTTTCTGTACTTTCGGGGATTTTTTGCGATTACAGCGCCATCTATCACGAATCGAAAAAAAAATTTCAAATAAAAGTTACGTATTTTTTTATGGGGAATCAGAATCTGCA
>CAVLEH010000080.1:66179-185566 GCA_963662125.1 Diplazon laetatorius | reverse complement strand
TTGAAAATCGATTTTACCCTCATAAAGTACCTATACTTAGCTATGATTTCAATTTTTTCCATAGCCATATGAGTTATTTAAATGCTGTGAGATTTGTCACAAAATTGTTCACTTGTCGTAGCTTTCGGACCATGCGACTCAATGGATTTTCAATTCTGACGTCTCATTTTCTTCGTAACAGACCTTATTCTCAGATGAGTGTGGAATTTTTTTTGTCTGCTCTCTGAAAATTATGGCGACCTATAATGTGAAAAAAAAACAATTTTTTGTATCTTTTTGAAAAAACGGTTGAATAATAGGTTCCCATAAATTCGTTTTACCTTGCATCCAAAATTCCCACACTCATCTGAGAATGAGCTCTATTACGAACAAAATGAGACGTTGGAATCCAAAATCCGTTCAGTGGTGCAGTCCGAAAGCTACGACAAACGAAGAAAAACTTAGTGTCGAGAAACGAATTTCAAAGATAAAGTTCTGAAAAATTCACTTCGCTGTCCTATTTATAATACTTCTTTCCTATTTCCTGTTTCACTTGATTTTTGAGGATATTTTTCTGTTTTTGAAGAAAAAATTACCCATAAAAAAAAAATTGAAATCCGAAAAAAAAAAAAAATTGATGAATATCCAGAGAATGGAAATTCGTTATCAAATTCTTATTCCTAAAACTAGAAAGATAGCTTTCACTAGATGATGTCAAAGTTCGAGGTTATGTATCCCACGATGAAATTTCCATACCCTCGTTGATGTAGGACAGTGGATGACAATTTCCCAAAGTATATTTTTGATTCCGGTAGCACACAAAAACTGTATCCATTTCACATTCAAAAATAGCAAACAGTTTACGGTGACCGGTGTTGTTGTGACGTTTTCGAGATATTTCATGCTGATGCGAATGCATACGTGCATTCGCAATCGGTCGTACGGTCGGTAAGGCATTCACCCCCCTAAGCGCCGCAGCGTTGTAGTACACATCTCGGTCGCCATCGCCATATCGTTTGGTATTGCGAGATCGCGGTCAAACTCAAAAAAACAAAAGCAACCCCGTTTTTTCAAATAGAGTATCGAGACCCAAGCACGATTCTCCATGAATTTAGGCTTAGGATAATTAGGAAAAAAAATATTATAAAAAAAAAATTCTTAATTTAAAAAAAATGTATAATTTTTTTTTTTCGAATCTTACACTGATTACTACCTGCGTAACAAATTTGAGATCGAAATCTTCAAAACTAAAGAAGTTATGAGTACTTGAGTACAGATGTGAATATTGAATAATTCTTTTTAATTTACGACTCTTTTCAAATGCTCATAACTTTTTTATTTTTGAAGATCGCGGTCGAAAATTTGGTACGTAGGTAGAAAATCATATGTAGATTAGAAACAAAATTTAAAAAAAAAATAAATTTTTTATACCCCTCAGGTGACTCAGTCCCCTTAAATAGAAAAAAATCCATTTCAACGCATAGAAGATGTAACTTTATTTTGTAAAAATAGACAGACTATATCTTTACATTATTATTGAATAATTAAATATCTGTCTTTATTGAATAATTAAATAGCTGTGATTTTCAAAAAAATTGGAATTTATAAATTTAAAAATCATCTTGATGCGAATACATGCGTTCCATATTTCCAGTTAATCTCACACCTTTTTGTTGGAGCGCGCTCGCGTAAATGTACTTGTCTCAATTTTTTTATCCATTGGGCTTTTTGTTGGGATTTAACTACTTTTTGCAAAGATAATATATAAACTTATTAAAAACGTTGCATCTTACTTCAGCCCACAAACGAATGCGTTTTGAATAATTCGTTATCAGTTTCATATATCATACGTGGTTTTTGGTTAATTCTCCAAAAACACCGCGAACTGTCATACTCGATCGTTTTTACTTTGGAGCTCGTTCTCTATACGTATCGCTCTCATGTCAGCTGATCTCGTCAGGCAGGCTGGCTGGTCCTCATATGTCAGCGAATAGACGCCTCTGATGTGACAAGCTATGACTACTGGAAAGTGTGCGACAGCTCTGAAAACGATTTTGGCGAAACACGTCGGAAGCATAATTTTAATCATGAAAATAATTCGATATCTCCCGCATAACAGCACCTACAGCGCTGGTGTTGGTTCCATCCGAAATATGAAAAAATTACGCATGTAACTGCAATTAAACATTTATGAATAGCGCGCTGTATCTATAAAAATATTTTAAAGTGGGGTTATAGTTAGCTCGGTTCACAGAATAAGAGAGTGCAGTCGCGTCTCGAGAGAAGGTCGGTAAGGTAGGTAACTGAATAGGTGAATGTACTTGTCTCGAGACGCAACCGCGTCCCCTGATAGTGACGCGTCTTTTATCAATATTACTTTGCAAATCGTGGCAAATTCGGAGAAGGGCACTGTGAGTGAACAAGCGGTAGCCGAACTGGAATGGACCGGCTAGCCGAACTGGAATCGATCGAGAATGTGATTGGAATTGAGAAAGTCAGTAATTTGTTCGTGAATAATTTTCTTGAATTATTTTGATAATTCGCACAAATTCGCAATTGGTCTCGTGTCGGAGAGAGAAATCGGTATTTTGACCTTTCAAAGAGGCCGAATAAAAGCACGTTCCGACGAAAGGGAGAGGGAGAACAAGATTGATTAATTGATTGATTGATTTGTTGTTACGCCTCGGTATTACTTTTAGTCAATCGTGTACATGACAGTGATGCAACAAAATTAACAACTTATAAAATATAAAAACAGAACGCATCATAAAAATCATAATAATTATAACAACTTAGAGTAAACATAATGTGATTATGATGAGCATAAGTAGAATTAAACTTAAAATAAACTTAAAAAATAAAAATAAAAATAAAAATACGCGAAAGAATAAAATAAAATGAAATCTGATACAAGAAGGTGAATAATAGAAATGAAACTAAAATAAAGACGCAAATAAAAACTAAAATAAAATAAAAGTGAAAGGAGATAAAAAAAATAAAAACGCAATTAAAAACGAAAAAAGGTAAAAATCAAATCAAGATAAACTCGGGTAGGAAAAAAGAAAAACCAAGAAGAAAACCAAAAGATTGAGAGATCACTCAGAAGAGAATTTACAGATGAGCAGCCTCTATTTCTAAAAGGTATGAACGAAGGTTTAGTTTGAATTGCGTTATCGACGTGCCTGACACAACACTTGACGGAAGGGAATTCCAAAAGTAAACTCCTGCTAAGTGGAAAGATTTGCGATAAGCTCCTGTTCTATAATTTGCAATTAACTAGTGAGTCTCTGGGATAGTCTGATAGATGTATTGGGTTTTACGAATATTTCGAATATGTGAGCAGGCGATAAGTTGTATATCAATATGAGATATACAACAACTTATATCTTGCATGTCTTGTATGAGAGGGAGAGGGAGACGGAGAAAGAGAGAGAGAGAGAGAGACAGAGAGAGGCAGAGAGAGACCCAGCGACAAGGCTTTCAGAGGATGCACGGAAGGACGAAAAAGCTCTTAGCATGTCATCGGTGGTTAAGAATCCCGAGTCGCTACCGCCCGCAAAATGGATCTCGACAATTTAAGAGCCTTCCCGGTGAGCGAATGAGACGAAACCCGATTATTTTTTCGACCCCCTTACTATCTTTTGTACCATCACCAGAGACTTCGGTTATCCATGCTTCGTCGTCTAACCCGTAGATAAGAACACAATAATGTTAAAAAAACACAAAAAGACGACGACCTCGAAATAAATAATCGTTAACAAAAAATAGGAAAAATACATTTTTAACTTCCCGATTATAGGGAAGTTATTGTGATGACCCCGAAAATCGAAAATCGTTTTTTTTGCAGATCTTCACGTTTCGAGGTCATTGGGTTCATTTGAGCCTATTTTGAGCAAAATGTTTGTGTGTGTGTGTGTGTGTGTGTGTGTGTGTGTGTGTGTGTGTGTGCGTATGCACGTACGTACGTACGTATGTGATCAATTTTTCGTTAACGTTCTCTCCAAAACTAATGACGCGATCGGAATGATCGATGATGCAATCGATGTGTCTCGCCGGAACTTAGAGCTGATTAGATTTTGGTCCAGATCGGTCAAGTAGATTTTTAGTTTTTTAGCGAAAATCATAATTTAAGAACGGAATTCACACTGGAGGGTAGCAATTTGCAAGTGGCCACTGAGTAGCAATAATATAAATATAGTGTTGTTGTTGCTGTTGTTGTTTTTTTTTTCGCGATTTAGACTCTGGAATCGGGAAGTTACTCGTTCGGCCCGTGAAGGGTTACACACAAAATAAACATGAATAGCTATAGGCATTACTAGCCATGGGCACTACTAACCATGAGCACTACTAACCATGGGCACTACTAGTTTATTTCTTATTTCAACAAGAAAAATTATTTGAAAATTAAACGAAACATTTCTGAATCTGATAAATTAATATATAGAGAATTGTGATTGGTCTGTAAGCGTTCTCTCACGTTTCTAATAAACTCATCGATCGTGAAATGGAATTTGGTGAATTCACAGATGATTGCCGAGAGCAAATTAAACAATACTCATTGCTTTATGGTTTATTTTAATTTGCGGTTCTATTTGCTCGTAAATTGCGACGCGAATACGTGGGCAATTTATTCGTCAATTCAACGAATTTTCCCCGAAGCAAATACAAATACTCGAATGAGCTTCACCGGGCCGAGGGTCAATACGGATGTGCAGGACACGTGCGCGAGTTCGCGTCGAGAGAGGGGGGAGGGGTGGAATTTTCATTTGCCGCAAATACGCGGGAAAAGAAAAAATTTCGCCGCGACACCTCGATAATGACATTCGATGATTGAACTTTCTGAAACATAATAATAAATAAATAATTGCACTGAAATCAAATTTTTACTCCCGGCTGGAAACAGGAGTTATGTGTTTCGTCGAATGGGCGTGATCCGTTTTCGCTGCATCACGCCAGAACGGTTGATATTCTTCTAACAGATCTTCGCACATCGGTTATGTGAGTCACCAAGATTGTTCTTCGATCATAATATTAATAACCGGATATAAACTCACAGAGATGATACATATTCAGAAAGTAGAAGTTTTCGAACGTTTTTAAACAACGATGATTCGGTTGACTTCACATCTGTCCCGCACGGTATTCTCCGAGTAGGACCGGCAAACCGTGTTTTCTCCTAGTGGGTAGAGCAGGGGTGCGTTCTAAAACCCTACTTGAATTTGAAAACGTTAGTGACTACCACCGTACCCACCTCTTGCTTCGGCCCTGGCTTCGAGAGAGCGTGTGTACCTTTGCTGCAGTGGTATTTGTTTTTATTAACTCCCGGCTGACCACAGCGCAAAAACGGGAGTTATGAGTTTCACTGTCTGCCCGCGAAACAAGGGAAATGTTAGGCTGAAGTGTTTGGCCAAACAGCTGCTTCCTTCCTGACAGATTTTGGCATATCAATTCTGTGGATCACAGGCTTGAAGATCATAATATTTATGATCGGCAGCAAACTCGTAAACATTTTTAATGTTTCAAATATCTACAAATTCGAAGCCGAACGTATCGCAAAATGCGATATGTTCCCTGAACTTATCGCCGTTCGCCGTTCAGTACTCGACTTGGACTACATGGACTACACGAACTCTTTCCATCTTTCTCGCATCGATATCGCTGTCTCTCTCGGAATCGACAATGTAGTCCATCGCCCTCGCGAGTCGTTGTTGGCAGGAGCGGCGACATCCTCGGTGATGTGACGTGCCGTGAGGAAAAAGTCTAGCAGGCAAACGCGCTATGATTATCTATCGTGGATCGTCATATATATGTATATATATTAGAGTGGTCGTTAAAAAATCGATTTTCGATTTTTGTCCCGAAATCAAAAGTTGATCTCATAAAACTAAAGTTCTCGAAATTTGAGCCCCTTATCATTACGCTAAGGGGTGCCTCTATAATGTTTATTATTATTTTTATCGACTTAAAATTTTTTTTTTTTTTTTTCAAGTTGAACAATCTGAAGTTGATCTCGAAAAGAACAAGTTTCCCAAATTACAGCTCTCTATCTCAATATTAAGGCGTGCTCCTGATTTTTTTTTCAATTTTTTATTAACTTTGATTTATTTTTTTTAAATTCTTTTTTTCAAGTTCAACAATCTGAAGTTGACCTCAAGAAAAGAAGATGCCCCAAATTACAGATCTCTATCTTAATATTGAAGCGTGCCCGTGAATCTTTTAGTTTATTCAAATATTTAATTTGATTTTTTTTTTATTTTAAATAATACGATTTCTCGGTAGTAGACGATTCATAAGACGTAAAAAATACAGTTTGTTCGAAAATGGCTTTTATTTGAAACTGAATTCGAATTTTTACCTAAATTCTTACTTGCGTAAAATTCTTAATTGCGTAAAAATTCGAATTCATTTTCAAATAAAATCTGTTTTCGTAAAAACTATTTTTTTTACGTCTTATGAATCGTCTACTACCGAGAGATCGTATTATTTAAAATGAAAAAAAAAAGTAGAACCTTGCACATTGCTTCCTCATAGTTTTGTACCGTTTTTAAATTATTGAGATGTAAAGTAGAACCTTGCTTATGGCTTCCTTATCTTCTTACACATTTGCCAAAGCTTCCTTTGGCAAGGAAAGAGGCACCTTAGCGTTATGATAAGGGGCTCAAATTTCGAGAACTTTAGTTTTATGAGGTCAACTTTCGATTTCGGGACAAGTATCGAAAATCGATTTTTTAACGACCACTCTAATATATATATATCATATATATATATATATATATATATATATATATATATATATATATATATATATAACCTCGCATAGATTTTGATTTTTATAATTCGCGGTATCCATCCATTTCGTCAATTGAAGAATTGCATTTGGTCAGTGATAAAAAATATATGTATACGAGTGTATTTTCAGCCGACTCAACGGTAAAAGAATAACCAATGAGGTTTTCAGCCGGCTTTACGGTGAGCGGTGATTTAATTATTCAATCAGAATTCAAAGTTTTTGGTTTCGACTTCGAATCTCAGCCTTATTAGCAAAACAAGTATTTAGAATTCATATGCATGTACAACAACTGAATTTTAATCAATTCCCAATTAACGCTGTCAGACAACCTTATCATAATATATTACCTCGATGATAAGGTTCATCGAGTCCACAATTTTCATTACGCTGATTGAAAATGCGCATAACCTTCGCTATTCTGGATAAAAATATTCCTCTTAAAATACTGGTTTGATCGGAATTGGAATATTCGTTAGCATGATTCTCTTCTACCTTAATCTTCTATTATTAATTCAATCCGATAATTCATGAAAACATTTTTTTGCGAATGATTATTTGAAATGTTTGACATACAATTCAATATTGTAAGAAAAACGTTCTATTTCTGAGTATAATCGAATCACAATATTGAATTGTACGTTAAACATCACGAATAATCAATTTTTTAAAAAATGTATCAATGAATTATAGGATTAAATTGATTAATTTTTTCTTTATTATCGGAAGACTTTTATTTCGGTTTTGTTTTAAAAAATTAAAACTATCCTGAAACTAGAAATGAAAATGAGAATCATTACCAGCAATCAATTGTTGAAACAAATTTATTTAGGAATCATAGGATTGAGGGGGCTGAGTCACCTAAAAAATTGGAAAACTACATTTTTTTTGACGCGGTCAATCTAAATAGAAGATAGATTTCACCCTTATAAATTGCCTATACGTAGCTATCATTTCAATTTTTTTCATAGCTATATGCGTTATCTAAATGGTGTGAGATTTATTACAACATTTTTGCCTTGTCGTAGCTTTCGGACCATACGACTCAATGGATTTTCAATCCTGACGTCTCATTTTCTTTGTAAGAGAGCTCATTCTCAGATAAGTGTGGGTTTTCTTTTCTCTGCTCTCTGGACATTGTGGCGATCTATAATGTGAATAAAAAACAATTTTTTTGTAACCTTTTGAAAAAACAGTTGAATAACAGGTTACTATAAATTCTTTTCCCCTCGCATCCCAAATTTCCATACTCGTCTGAGAATGAGCTCTGGTACGGAAGAAGTGGATCGTCGAAATCCAACATCAGTTTAGTAATGCGGTCCGAACGCTACGACAAGCGAAGGGAAATGTAGGGTAGAGAAACGGATCACAAAGGTAAAGTTCAGAAAAATTCACTTCGCTGCCCTATTTATGATACTTCTTTCCTGTTTTTTGTTTTACTCGGTCTTCAGAGATCTTTATCCTGTTTTTGGAGGAAAAATGACCTGAAAACAAACAAAAAAAACTAAAATTTGAAGAAATAAAATGAAATGAAAAAATAATTGATGAACATTCAGAGAATGGAAATTCGATATCAAATTCTTATTCCTAGAACTAGAAAAATAGCGTATACCAGATGATGTCAAAGACCTCAAGTTTTTTCAGCATCAACTTGTCCCTTCCGGAGAACTAAATTTTTTACGAGAGCAAGTCACTGTCACGAGTTTGAAAAGAAGGTATTTTTGCGAATTTTTTTTCGCCGAAAGTTATTATCGGATCTATTTGAAATATTTACCACGCTTTGTGAGGATAAGAACGAGGAAATTTATCAATAATTATTCAGTCCACCCCTTGCCCTCGTCTTCGCCCGCAGAAGTTGATATTGCAAAAAAAAATGTCCAGCCTGGTTCTCATTTCTTGATTTCGGATGCACCGAAATCAAGGACAAGTCTGAAAATAGTTTAGAATTGTTCTGATGTGAGCAGGGATCGGAATTCATGAATACATTTTCACCCAGTGCATGTCCATTCCTGGATGCGGGGTACACTGCTTTGCACTGCTTGACATTTCGAGTCATGTCAGTGCGATCAATTTCACTTTTTGAGGCTACCGGTTACGAGACTGTGGCATTTGACAGCGTGTATACTACGTGATACGCGTATTCGGTCACACAGCAGCACGTAATGCCACATCCGGCTACACTCGGGATAGCCAGTGGTTACCGAAATCTGGCTACATCGATTGCAGACCGATATCGCGATACGACGTTATTACACGAAGGCGCCATCTAGTGGCCGGTGACAGTACCGGCCGCGCAGCAAGCGCGGTCGGTAACTCGTCCGCGCCACCTATCATGAGAAAGGGGTACCCGGGCGGACGTCTCCGTATGACGTTTTCCCCCACCTTAACAGGATCCCGAACGTGTTGCGTTCGCAACGGGTGCAAGAGAGATAGCGCTATAGGCGCTCGCGGCCGACCGAGAGAGAAGGAGCTCCAAACGTTCGGGATGGTCTTAAGATGATGGAAGACATAAACTCTCTCCGTCTCCCTCGCTCCGCCGGGAGCGCCGATGGCGCTGTCCCTCTCGCACTCGGATAGGTCTTCCATCACCTTAAGTAGACAGAAAAAAGATATTGAATATATGTGTCTGACGATCCGGAAGAGGACGTCTCCCGACTACATCGAGGGCACAGAAAATTTAAATAATTTGAAATATTGAATTCACCGAAATGGCGGATCATAATTCAAACTATAAATAAACTAATTATTTCTTTATTGAAATTATGACAATCTTGAATCCAGTAACACAAATAAGAGTCATTACCGGTAATCAATTTCGAAAACTTTTTTGATGAATCATAAGGTCAAATCGATTGTTTCATATTAAAAGTCTACTATTCAAGGATGGGCATCCATTCAATGAAAATATCTTTGAAATACCTGCTCACGGAATAACGACCAATCATAGTGCCTATTAAGTATTTGAGTGCATTGTAAAATCATTATTCATCCGAATTGTTAATAATTATAGCAGAAACGTGAAAATATTAATCACTTCATAACAATCAATCATCGTTATTTGTTCAAGGATGGACATCCAGTCAATGATTATCTTCAGAAAGTATAAAATAGAAAATCAATTTACAAAATTAAAAAGAACTCTCGGCTAAAGGAAAAAAAGAATATTACATTTTATCAAAATTATATATTAAAAATATATAAAAAAACATTTTCAGTAAAAACAAATCAAAAAGAAATAATTCAAGATATCATCTGAGTTTATTTATGGTTTGAATTCTGATCCGGGATTTCGCTATCATATTAATTTCCTTAGTGCCCTCTATGCAGTCGGGAGACGTCATTGGTTGAACAGAAATATGATAATAAATATAGATCTTGGACGATGCGAGGGTCATTAATTGAACAGAAATATGATATCGAATACAGATGTTTGACGATGCGGTAGAGGACGTCTCTCGACTGCATAAAGGGCACTAGGGAAACTAATAAAATTCAATATATTGAATTCATCGAAATGCCCGATCGTAATGCAAACTATAATTAAACTCAGATGAGACCTTGAATTATTTCTTCCGTTTAAAATTTATTTTAATTGAAAATGTTTTTTTTTTCATTATATTTTTTTACATACATTTTTTAATTCTACATTTTTTATAAAATGTTATTTTCAGTTTTTTCTCTAGCCGGGAGTTAAACATTCTTTGTTTTCGAAAATAATACTTTTCAAAATGATATTTCACTATAACTAAATTATTTCAGAATATAAAAATATTACGTACTCAAAAATTTATAATCACCCACGTCAACCATGAAAATTCATCACCAACGAATTTGTATTATTCATAACGACCACGGTGACCGGATGTAGCGTTTAACATTCTGTTCCGATGTGCATCGTGCAATTCAACCGTTGCAACTCGACCCTAGTGACGGTAATAAACCGAGTCTCACGTCCGACAGCCACGATAACTACGTGCACAATGCAAGAAAACTATTCCACACCGGTGTGACAGCCAGAGACCAAAACGACAACGTTCACGAGCTTAATGGCTGGCCCACAAGACGCAATATTGTTCCATGAATATTTTGCAACGTAAAGTGCAACGATGTGCATTCGTGTGCTCTCACGCGACTTTATAACCACAAAATAATTTAAGCGTCACGAAAACGCGCCTTTTCGAGACTGTGACGTCAAATTCCGACTGCAACTTTTCATGCAGTACTGGATTATTGTCACTGGAAGAATGAAATGGGAGAGGAAAACATGTCAATCGGCTATATCGTCAATCGTCTATTAGCCGTAGATTTTTTACCGCGACTATCACGTGATATATCGATCCGAGGCTTTCGTCAATACATACATTTCAGTATAGATCGAGTTATATGGGTTTCATGACACCGTGATCGTCCCCGTAAAAAAATATAACTGAAGTTCCCCATTTTTCTGCTTCGCAAGTGATCCGTGGAATGGATTTAGTTTTCAGAGTTTATTTTGTATAGTTATGACTGTGAGGTATGACTTTTTTTATTTCATTTGAGGTACAGACCCCTAAAAATCAGATTTTTTCTTCCAAATGAGAGTAATAGCCAAAACTTGGCGTAGCGATTTCAAACTGTATATCCATAAAACGAATAAAATAAATAAAATGTTATTATAGTTATTTTTAAAAAGTGTAAAGTTCAAATGTCTGGTGAAAGCTTTTGCATTCCAGTGGTTGGAAACAAGTTTTCGTTTGCTCGAACGCAGAGTGACTCGTGCTTGCGACGTTTCGTCTCATTCCTCGTTGCTGTTTCCGTTTATTCGAAAGACGCTCTTGCAACTACGAAACTTTGGTTCTCCAAAGCCCGCGCGAACCGTTCGTCCTTGTGTGGATATGTGGCGGGCGGCGGGGAGGGAGGGGGTGACTCTGTACCCGTTCATAACATTTGCAAAGCTAGCAACGGTTCCACGAAAGACACCGTCGACTTTTCCGGAATGAGAAAAGCTCGGGGAAACATCTCGACTCTTCACTTTGAGTATTTCAGACTTCTTGGTATTCTCTTTCACGATTTTCTTGAATGCAGGAACTATGTGTATATGTGTGTTTATGTATCTATGTTGCTCGTAAGCAGTAAGATTATATTCATCGACCCAACTGCACAGCACAATATTCTTGTCTGCTCGTGAAAATTTAATGTAATTGGCATTTATATTTTCCGACAAAAAGTCTTGGAACAATAAAAAAAGGAGAACCTCGCACATTGCTTTCTAGGGTGGGGCTCGAAGTTCAGAATGAGCAATGTTCAGAAAGGCTAAAATTTCGAACCCGCAATGCTTCGAACGACAATGTTACGAACGGTCGCGGCGCAGAATGAAATTGTTTCGAACGGTCAATGTTGTAGAGAATTGAATTTCCTATAAAAAAGTCAGTTACGGCATATATCTAACTGTGATAATTTAACGCTAATTTTTACATTAACGATAATCTTTAAAAATAGAAAATCGCTGCGGTTTTTAACATTTCCTGGCTTTCGAGCTTTCCCACACGTAAATTATCACAGATAGATGTATGCCGTCACTGACTTTTTTATAGGAAATTTAATTCTCTACAACATTGACCGTT
This sequence comes from Diplazon laetatorius, assembly GCA_963662125.1. NCBI lineage: Eukaryota > Metazoa > Arthropoda > Insecta > Hymenoptera > Ichneumonidae > Diplazon > Diplazon laetatorius. The sequence goes on along the minus strand of CAVLEH010000080.1, from coordinate 173,197 downwards.
CGAAACAATTTCATTCTGCGCCGCGACCGTTCGTAACATTGTCGTTCGAAGCATTGCGGGTTCGAAATTTTAGCCTTTCTGAACATTGCTCATTCTGAACTTCGAGCCCCACCCTAGAAAGCAATGTGCGAGGTTCTCCTTTTTTTATTGTTCCAAGACTTTTTGTCGGAAAATATAAATGCCAATTACATTAAATTTTCACGAGCAGACAAGAATATTGTGCTGTGCAGTTGGGTCGATGAATATAATCTTACTGCTAATCGACAAACGTCTCGGAGTTATGGAGCCTACAACCGAGGAAATAACGCTTCGAGAGCGTCGACCAGTGGTGCGGGGCGGTCTTGTTTTTGTTGTGGTAAAGACAACCACGTCCGTGACCAGTGCTCGCTACGAGACAAATATTATAGTGAGTGTGGATCGAAGGGACATATATTCCGAATGTGTCCGACGAAGACGAAAAGAAACGGAGCACAACACCGCATGAACGCGGACTCTACCAACGTACGGAGCTCGGAGGGAGAAGAATACAAAGAAGAAGACGACCGCAGCAGCGATCAGCGTTACGAGTCAGACAACTATATGATCCGAGCGACGGATGAAATAAACATATGTAAAGTAGATGATTGCGAGCTGAGTGAGAAAACAGTCGAACCTCACTGCGTAACGATTAAGGTCGGTCATATTTTTTTAAGAATGGAAATGGACACAGGCGCCGCGTATTCCGCGATTTCGAGCAAATGTTATGAGAAAATGTTTCCAACAATTACATTGTTAGCAGCAAACCGAACGTTAAGAGCTTACAATCGTGAACCCATCAAATCAATGGGATATATCAAAGTACCGATCGAAGCAAACGGAATGCGAGTGGAACGTATTTTATATGTGATTCCTGGAGGGGGGATTCCGTTATTAGGTAGAAGCTGGTTAGCGGCTTTAAAAATGTGGCCGCCGCAGTACGAAAAAGCAGGAAAAATACACGGCGTAATAGATACGGAAACCGAAATTTCAAAATTTCGTATCGAGTTTCCGGAGGTGTTTCTACCGGGTTTAGGAACTTTTAATAAAGGCAGCTTGGACTTAAAAGTAACGGAGGGGGCACAACCACGTTTCATGCAGCCAAGGCGTATACCACTAGCAATGCGAGAACCGGTAGAGGAAGAAATTAATCGTTTATGTGACCGAAAAATCATCTCGCCGGTCGAATATTCGGAATGGGGTACGCCGGTGGTGCCGATAGTTAAAGGTAACGGTGACATAAGGTTGTGCGGAGATTTCAAGGTTACGCTCAATAAGGTTTTGAAGGTCGATCATTACCCGCTGCCAAGAGTCGAAGAGGTATTAGATGTGTTAAGGGGGGGAAGAGTATTCACGAAACTGGACTTGTCGGAAGCGTATCAACAATTACCGTTAACCGAGAGAGCAAAAAAACTAGTGGTCATAAGCACACACTTGGGACTGTTTCAATATAATCGCTTGCCGTTCGGAGTGTCCACCGGACCGGGTTCTTTTCAACGAGTTATGGCATCGTTGTTGTTGGGAATACTGGGGGTGATAGTATTCATAGATGATATTTTAATTGCAGCGTCGGAATGGACGACACACATAGATCGGGTGCGAGAAGTTTTGCGGCGCTTAAGCGATGCCGGCTTGCGATTAAAATTTGAGAAATGTGAATTCGCGCAGCAGGAAATCGAATATTTAGGGTTCCGCATAAATGCAAAAGGAATCCACCCATTAGGAAAAAAAATAGACAGTGTAAGAAACGCGCCAGCGCCAAAGAATGTTTCAGAAGTGAAAAGTTTTCTGGGCTCTATCAATTACTACGCGCGGTTTATTAAGAGCATAACGGATAAACTCTATCCGTTGTACGAGTGTTTGAAACAAAAAGAGTTCGAGTGGACTGCCGAATGTAATCGAAGTTTCACCGAAATAAAAAAAGAATTGTCGAATGAGCTCACGTTGGCGCATTTTGATCCGGAAAAGCCGATTGTGCTCACCTGTGACGCATCGCCGTATGGAATAAGTGCAGTGCTGTCGCATCGGGAAGCGGGCAAATACGATAGACCAATTTGTTTTGCGAGCAGAACGCTAACGGCGAGCGAAAAAAGATACGCGCATCATGACAAAGAGGGGTTATCGGTAGTATTCGGGATTCGTAAATTCTATCAGTATCTATATGGAAATCGGTTTACAATTCAAACGGACAGTACTACGTTGTCACGAATATTCCACCCGGATAAATCGATCCCTGAGATCTCAACGGCACGCTTGCAGCGTTGGGCTATATTTTTATCGGTATTTAAGTATAATATCAAACACATAAAAGGAAAAGAGAATTATGCCGATTGGCTCAGTAGGCTACCAATCGAACAGCCGCAAGAGTTGGAGAATAAATTTCGCTTGCTCCAAGATATCGATCATACGTTCATGAATAACATCAAAGAATCCGATTTTGCTTCGCTAGATTGGAGTGTGGTACAGAAGGCTACACGTGAGGACGTTGTATTGTGCCGGGTAATAAGATATTGCATGGACGGATGGCCAGAAGTCAGGCCGAAAGAGGAAGGGATGCAAAGCTTTTGGGAGAAACGCGACGCGCTGTCAGTAGAAAGCAATTGTGTATTGTGGGGGCACCGCGTGGTGATGCCTAGCCAGCTGAGACCGATAGTGCTAAAAGAACTTCACCATAGCCATTTCGGCATCGCGCGTATGAAATCTTTAGCTCGGTCATATGTTTGGTGGCCCCAGATCGATAAAAACATCGAAGCAATTACGAGCGCATGTTTGCCTTGTTTGAAAACGCGTAAGAATCCTCCCAAGGTACCTCTTACGCCCTGGCCGTGGCCACCCGCCCCATGGCATCGTATCCATGCGGATTTCTTAGGGCCAATTGGCGGAAAAATGATATTGTTAACGATAGACAGCTATTCTAAATGGCCGGAGATATTTATCATGGCAAGTATGAGCGAAGAAGCAACTGTCTCGGTATTCCAGGAAATGTTTTCTAGGCATGGTTATCCCGCGCATATGGTAACGGACAATTTCGCCACATTTAAGGGGGAAAAATTTCAACGATTGCTCCGTGAAGGAGGCATTAGGCATAGCACGATCGCGCCGCATTGTCCGGCCACAAACGGCGCGGCAGAGAACCTTGTCGATACGCTCAAACGAAAAGTCAAAAGCATGATGGATGACGGCATGTCACTTCAATCGGCAGTACGACAGTTCTTGTTTGATTTCCGAGCGACGCCCCACGCGACGACCCAGAGATCTCCAGCCAGCATGATGACTAATAGAGAAATGAAAACAAGATTTTCCACTTTACGCCCGCCGTCGGCGGCGGAGCATGTTCAGAGACGCCAGGAGCGTCAGATAAAAGATCACACGGGCTCGCGAAAAGTGCACTTTCAGGTAGGAGATTCAGTCGTAGCCAAAGATTATAGAGGCGGAGGGGAGCGTTGGGCGCCGGCCGTAATAATACAAGAACGAACGCCAGGTACAATGTACGATGTTAAGACAGAAGACGGTTTGATTTGGAAAAGACATGCGAATCAGTTAATTGCAGCGAAAAGCGGAGTTGCGGATACGGTACATAAGGGCAGAAGTGTCGAGGAAGACCAGAACCAATCGTCCGTCGTTGAGCCGCGACGATCAGACCGAATTCGCCAAAAGAAAGATAGGGACGCGTGAGGATAGTTATAGCAATAGATATATATAGCAATAGTTCTAGTAATAAAATTAAGGAAACAACGTATATTGTACGCAATGTATACATAAGGTGGTGGGAAGTGCATATAAGCCGGCTTGTAAACATAGCGGGGGAGAGTGTGGTATCTCGTGCCCGTAAGGTGCTGCCACACACGTTCGTTGCCAAAAGGCGACCGAAAAGTATGGTGTGAGTCAGCGAACAATACGAGTCAGTCACGCTCGGACCGTAGGTGTATCGGTCTGTTGTGGTCTCGAGAGAATAATAAAGTACAAGGCTAGATACATGTATACGGTGTCACACATTATTTCGTCTCCTTTCCCAAGTCACCGCAGAAGCTTTGGCAAATGTGTAAAATTATGAGAAAGCCATGAGCAAGGTTCTACTTCCCTTCTTACTAATGTAAAAACGGTACAAAATTATGAGGGAGCAATGTGCAAGATTCTACTTTGCATCCTTATTTTCATATAAAATCCGCTCGTAAATATATTGAGTCCGAAATAAATATATGGCAAATTCCATGTCAAATCTAAAAAATTGAAAATTGTATTAAATCTGAACGTCAGGATGCATTTTGCCTAAATTCAATACCAAGGTGGTTTTTTTCTCATGAACCCATAAGATTCTATAGAAGGCCCACTAGGATGCGACGTAAAATAACAACAGCGAAAAATCATGAATGATGCGAAAATATTTTATCGTGAGCGTGATGTGAGTTGAAATCAATATATATATATATGGGAAAATTCATTTCAAATTTAAAAAAATTGAATTTCCATGAAATCTGCACGCCTGGATGGAATTCGCCCAAATTCATTACGAAACGTCTTCCGAAGATGGTGCCTTATTTTTGTGCTAAATTTTAATCCGATATCTCGATAACTGCGCAAGCTAGAGAGCGCACAATACTTTTTTACCAATTTCAAAATTCTCTAAAATCAAAAGCACCGCATGGATTTTGCTTAAATTTAGTACCAAATATCGTCCTGTAATAGTGCAATCGTATAATCTGCATTGTGCAATAATTGTGGTATTCGAAAATTACATTTAAACGATTTTTGAATGGAACATTCATCGAAATAATGATTTTGGTGTCGTTAAAATGTACTTCGTCGACTGTGTACTTGCATCGAAAAAAAAATCATTATAAATTTTGGAATCGATTTCAGAGCACCCTGGCGGACGTAAGTTGTCTCTCACAGTCTCCGTTCTCGATTCCTCTTCTTTTAGCATCGGCTGCTCTCACGCTCTGGATATTCCACCCTTGTATTATTATTTATTTATGGTAACGCAGCGGTTCGTATCGATTCTTCGACGTACACCAGCAGCAACGTCAGCTTTCACGTTATGTGCAGTTCATTTCATCTCGACAACATGCAGATCCTTCAGCTGTTTATTTATTTAAAAACATTTTTTTTCCGATTTCACACAATTGAAATACGATAACAATATCGTGGAAAATAATACAATATATATTTTTTTCCTGAGAATAAATCTTCAACTTATTATTAATGGCAGTATTTTTTATTTGTATTTTGTTACAATTTATTAACAAATCTAAATCATTATACCAATTTTTTGCCTTATGTTTTTTTTTCAGATATACGAACGCCACCTTGCACGCGAGTTCGATACAGCAGCGTGGAAGACGTGACCTCGCAGGAGCTTGGATTTCATCAGTTGGACTTTACGCCAGAGGTTGTCTCAAAAATGAGGTAAACGAGTCTGCATGGCAATTGCTCATTGATCACTTAATTAATCAGGTCCACACATCAATACATTAATTAGTTGTATATGAGCGATTCCACGTGACTTGAGCCACTCAAAAAAAAAAATTTTTCCACAAATAATTTAAAAAAAATGAGCTACTTTTTTTTGCAATATATTCACCGAGTGCCGATTTTATAAAATTGTTTTTGACGGTTTTATCGTTAATTAACGTTTTTTTGTATTTTTCCATTCAAATGGCTGTATCTTTGGCAGGATTTGACGTATTTACATTTGTAAAAAACAAAAATGTGCGTCTTTTATGGCTTTTCAGAAAAAAATTACTTTAGATTTTATTGAGCAAGTTGAACGTCCGTTTCAGGGCAAAATATGCAAAAATATTTTTTTTTCTGGAAAAATGCATTTTTAATTTTTTTTTTCAAAATTTCCCCAATTTCTGAATACGAAAAAAGAATTTTTAGTATTTTTATATCGTGGGACCGGTAATCGGTAGTGCGTAATTTTACCGATTTTATTAATAGATTTTTTTCAGTTTGATTTTTTCGCTTTACGCGATTCAACGAGCATTGATTATCATTAATTTATCTTTCAAGGAGGCTCCTGAACTCGCGTAAAGCGACTGGAGCGCATGAAAAAAAAAATCAAACTGAAACAAATCTATTAATAAAATCGGTAAAATTACGCATTACCTATTACCCGTCCCACGATATAAGATATACCAAAAATTCTTTTTTCGTATTCAGAATTTGGGGAAATTTTGAAAAAAAAATTAAAAATGCATTTTTCGAGAAAAAAAATATTTTTGCATTTTTTGCCCTGAAACGGACGTTCAACTTGCTTAATAAAATCTAAAGTACTTTTTTCCTAAAAAGCCATAAAAAGACGCACATTTTTGTTTTTTACAAATGTAAATACGTCAAATCCTGCCAAAGATACAGCCATTTGAATGGAAAAATACAAAAAAAACGTTAATTAACGATAAAACTGTCAAAAAAAATTTTTAAAAATCGGCACTCGGTGAATATATTGCAAAAAAATAGCTCAATTTTTTGAAATTATTTGTGGGAAATTTTTTTTTGAGTGGCTGAAGTCACGTGGAATCGCTCATATATATTAGACTGGTCGATAAAGAATAGATTTTCGATTTTTTCTCGGAAATCGAAAGTTGACCTCGTAGAATGGAAGTTCTCTAAATTTGAGCTCCTTATCTTAAAAATTTTTTTTTCGAATCCCGATACGATTTTCTACATACGTATCGAATTTTAGACGGCGATCTTCAAAAATAAAAAGTTATGAGCATTGAAATAGAGTCACATAATAGAGGAATCTTCACTACGAGCATGCTATCGCGGTGTTCAATATCTTGCAGTGTTACTTTTTTCATTTCCTCTCGTCGGCAAGCCCCAGTGATTCCAAAAATCATTGCAGCTTAAAATAAAAATTGACAATTTAGTCTTATACTAAGTAACTATATAATGCACGGTTTTAGGTTATGGACTTTGATATTCCATCAAACGTTAAAAAACTCGTCTTGATGGCCAAATACTGATCGTCTGGAGCTTCGGACAGGAACTTTTCAATCTCTTTCGGTTCCAGAGTCTTCGATTTCGTTGACGTAATAAATCCTTTATTGTCCTTCGTCAAGAACGCGGTCAGGCAGTAGTAGTTCCCAATGTTTACGTTCCGAAATGTGCGTATGGTGTTTTTGCGCATGGAGTATTTTGACCAAACCGAGGACGGCTTAAAGATTTTTGACTGTTCATCACAATAGACGAACATGGTGTCCTCCGAAACGGATATTGTATTTTTTTTTTGCCACTCAACGAATTGTTCGTAACAATGTCTATATATTTTTTCGGACTTGACCGGCAATAGATTCTCCACGACACTTTTTGCCGCTTTGCGAATGTCGCACGTCGTTTCGGCGTCAGGTTCCCGGTTATTTTCGCTCATTTTTCTCGGCAGACACCAAGGAGCCTAGAAGACAGGAGACACAACTACGGGTATAAAATATGGTCGAAAAAGCTGACCATGGTTACCGTTACTATGGGCAACCATAATTGTCTCTCCTGTCCTCTAGGCTCCATGGCTGTCACCACAACTGTGTTCAGACTGACAGTCGCTGTCATATGGCGTGTCGGTACAGCTATGAGCGCTCGGGTCGCGACAGCGTGCGCAAAAACGGAATCAGAGTGCGTGAAATCCAAGCAGCGTTAAATGAATTCCAGAAATCGCACGCAAAGTAGCCAATCAGCGCGTTCGCCGGGAATTCATTAAACTCATGGCTACAAAGCGCCATTTTAGGCGCTCTCGGTAGGCACGAATACTAGCACTTTTCATGCATGAGTTACATAAATCTATTTTTAACCGGCCAGTCTAATATATATATATATATATATATATATATATATATATATATATATATATATATATATATATATATACCGCCGAAGACATTCAATATTGACTTCGGAAAAAAATATATTGAAGGTAAAAATTTTCGATTTTCACGCAAAAAAAATCGAAACTTTCCCAATTTTAATCTAAAAATTAAACTGAATATTTTTGAAGTACTCTACTTTCGGGAGAAAATAGCCCGACAGTGGCTGCTGGAAAAAAGGTAAGTATTCTGAGAAATAAAAAATAAATGTCTTGAATCGGGATTCATTTTGCTTGGGGGGGGGATTTTGTTTGACCCCCCTCCCCTCCCCCAGTGTGCCAGCTAAGGGTTAAAACAAAGTCATCGGACGATATCAACAAGGTCACGCTTGTTCTGTCGGCAGGCACAGTGCTGCCAAAAGTCACTATTCGTCCCACGTACATGATTTTATGGTTCCTCAAGCTCATTCACAACCCTCGCCATCGGCGTGACACCCCAACCGTGCAAACTTTCTACGACGTCTCTCCGACTACCTGATCCCACGGTTTGTCTAAGCTTTCGCCCGCAGCTTACCGTCCGTTCACGTGTTATCGAAAAATTCTGGGATTCATCGGATTCCTTCGAGATCCATTTTGCCGAGTAAAATCCAAGGCAAACGCTGATCAGATTAATCACGAGCGATTAGTAGTGAGAAATGTGTGATAAGGTAAACGAAAAAAAAAGCTCCTGGGATAACTCATAAAAAGACCAGGACAATCCGAACCTGGCGAAAATCCATAGCGGATCCGCCAAACTTCGATAAAGCTGGGTAAGAACTCCCTTGGTCCTGTATACAAACCCTCCGAGGATTTAGGGCTGATTTTTTTTTGCTGAAAACGTTTGCTCCGAGAAGCTGGCTTTGCGACCGACGAGAACGAGTTTCTTCGAGTGTCGGAACGATAAGAAACCATTCGTTCGCCGTACCTACTGCGCCCCGATTCCGCCCTCAACAGCAGCCCCTCACGAACAATGTGATCTCACTCGTTCGAAAAAAGTAACCTATTTCTTTTCCTTTTTTTCTTTTTTGCAACTCAATTTCTTCGTCGGCCGAATTATACTTTATTTATATTTTTATCCACAATTTATTTTGTCATAATTTTTTTTTATCCATTTCTTGTTCGTAAACATGCAATCCAAACAGAGCTTATTATAATAATAAGTATTATCATTATGATGAGGAATGACCTAATTTTTTATGGCTACATGATTGATAAAAAAATGTCACGATTTAATTAAAGAAAAAATGAAATCGTCGATTGTACTTTGTTCCATCAACTCTCAACTCGGTTGATGGATCAAAGTATAATCAATATGAATTACTTCCAAACTGAAATAAATGAAAAAACCTATTTGCTATCAAATAACATCGGTGATAGAGGACTCTCTTGAAATCAACCCGATACTTGAATACAGAAGGCCCAAGAATGTAGCTATAAGAAAATAAGGTCACATCCTGAAAGCTTAAACGCGAACGAATAAGTATTATTATTATAACGATTAGAGACTATCGAAGTTAAATCGAATTCGTTTGAATTGAATTTGAATCTTTGTTGTTTATTGGTTCATTCATTTTTTTATTGTTTCAAATCGAATTTCACAATGCATCGTTATCGTTCTTGATACGATAATAACAAGACGATGATTCTCGCAATAGAACGTGTTATCAATAACAAATGTAAATTCGTGGGATATAGTAAATGTACGTATCTTAATGTGCAAGCCTGTTCGCAAGTGAAATAAATACATAATAATATATATAATAAGAAATTATATATATATATATATATATATATATATATATATATATATATATATATATATATATATATAAATATTTGTTTGAAACATTTTTGTCACGGGCTGTCAAATATACTTCCCTTAATCACGGTGATGTCCCTACCACTAATATTAAGTTCGAATTCCGAATTAGCCGACGGTCCAAAAAATACACCCTTTTCCAATCTCTTAAGGTTGTTGTGGGGTTTAGCCGACGGGGGTGAAGCGTGAGGGGGGCGCCCTATGCTTATGCACGGAACCTACGAATGGTTCTCAACTGTTTGTCGTCAAATTATCGTCGTATTTAATGTCATTCATCGAGGAAGAAATTCACATCAGTTTAAAAGAATATGCATTTTTGACAAAGTTATGGTTACAGGAATTATTTATATTAGTTTATAACATTGTTTTCGATAATTCGTTAGAGATCAATTATTGCAAGACGAACTGGCAACAACGTAAATTATGACCCACGATAATATGCTTGGGTTGAGCAGCAGTGTCGCACAGCTGTCATATACGCGCCCCGTTCCTAGCCTCAAAATCGGCGTTTTTGTTTATTAACCATAAAAATTGGTCCGGGAAGAAAATTCCTGTCTGAATTAACTTGATGGCCACATTCATAATTATCAGATGTCGCTAAGGTAGGGAGCGCTTGTGCCGGCTATGCTGTTGCCATGCTTCCGAAGCCTTATATTTTGTGTGCTCAATTTTTGGAAAATTCGCGATTAAAATCATGAATAACTCTGAATCGGTACTGTAAATTATTATTTTCAAGGCACCAAAAGTTAGTCCGATATTCCATTTAACCGCATCTGATTTTTCAACTCCGTGGCATCATTTTCTCGGCAGATATGCATGATATACTGAAAAATGTTGGGAACATACCCATAAGCACAATGTAATAAGGACACCAAATACCCCAACTTTGCGATTTTTTTTCTAAATAACGGTACTGTGGATGGTTTTGAAAGTTGACAGGTTGATTAGTAAAGGGATCATGAACGTTCACAAAAATTTTCATCTCAGTGGCATCATATCGGCCTAACCCCACAACAACCTTAATAGGATTTGCGGAAACGTCGAAAATTTTCAATTTCTTCATTCTTATTAAATTTTCGGATGTTATAATTTCAATTTTATTCTTTGATATTTCCAATGTCCCAAGTTCCGGAAGATCAAACACATCGGCATCAATATTTCTTAATTGATTGTCATTCAAGTGGAGAAATTTCAATTTTTTTATATCGTTGAAAGTTCCGATCTCGATTATCGTTAGTTTGTTATCACTAAGCCCCAGAGAGTTCAATTTCGTATTAAAAAAAGCTTCAGGTGCTATCGTCGTTATCTCGTTGGTATCAATTCGAAGATCCGTAAGTTCAACGAGATTTTCAAAAGCACGCGAACGCAATTCCGTGATATGATTGTGTTGCAAGTTCAATATTTCTATCTTCGACGACAGGGCCAGAGTAACGCTCGTGTCTGTTATGTCATTGAAATCCAAATCTATCTCACGACAATTCAACAGACTCAAAACTCCAGGTTCGAGGGTTTTTATGGAGTTATCTGTCAAAACTATCTTGAACATGCGGGTCTTCGTAGCCATGTTTTCCATGAGCTCGGTCGTATGTTCGTCCAATTTATACCAACCTTGATCAATATGTTTGATTTTACTTCTTTCCATTCCTATGCCACCATTGGAGAACTCGAGGTAATCACAATGATCATCCGTCGGTAATTTGTCCTCCTCGAGAATCAATTGTTCCAACGTTCCGTCACGAATGCAAATCGCAAGATCCGGAAACGCTTCGTCCGACGATGAGTCGTACGAATCGTCTTCGGAATCTATCGACGACGTATCCGAATGATCGGGCGACGACGACGACGACCACGTTGATTCTTTCGTACCAAAAACATCGCGACCGATTTTTTTCACATTGATCGCGTTTTTCATCACGATGCAACTATCACTGCCAAGACCAGCGAAATAATTTTCATCCAATCTTTCCTTCAATGGATTATCGGAAATTTCGACGTAACGAAGCTTCGTTAAACCGGCAAAAATATTTTTCATCGACTTTATTCGATTACCGGTCAAAAATAAATATTCCAGATTCGTGAGTTTTGAAAATACAAATTCCGGAAGTTTTGATATTTCGTTGTCCGATAGATTGAGAACAATTAAATTTGTCGCATTGTCAAATGCATTTATGTCGATTGTTTGAATTTTTTTACCGGACAGATCCAAATAGTTCGATGTGTCTGTTACGTCCAATGATGTGAGAATGATTTCTTGATCACTACCGATTACAAGGGTGATCGTTGATGCCAGAAGAATGATGCCGCGAATTATCATCTTGGGGCTCTTCGTTGGTTTCTTGTTTTTTTTCGAAACCGTTATCGTTAACTGCAAAAAGAATAAAGATATTTTAGTTGATGAACTTTTTCGTATACCTTACGAGATATTCACAAATATGTGAGAATGCAAATGGTGGTGGGTTCGGATGGGTATGAGAAAGAAGAAAATAAAAGAAGTTGCCAGGGGCTCAATTCAAATTTCACTCAGTGCATACAGTTCCTCATAAGGCAGCCATTTTGTTACGATTTTTCACTGAGTCACGTCGAAAGCTTCGTGCATTGCTCGGGAAATTCGACCTCGCATATTGTCTCACACGTAGTTTTTCGTAAAACTTATCTACCGCATAAAAAAAAACTCAATCGCATGATAAAACTGGCCAAGTGCGAGTACGACTCGCGCCCAGAGGGTTCCGTACCATATATTTTTCGTTGTGACAAACGGAAAAAGAAAAATTTCCATGGAACTGCTGTGGCACTCTCAGAGTGAGCGAGAAAGAGTGATCTGCTGGCTCTTTCTCGCGCGCGACTCTTCTGTTTCTAGTCATCCAAAATTTGAAAATGAAATTGTAAAATGAATTTTCAGAAATCTATGAAACCTCGGACTTTTGGTATATTTTTCCGGTAAAGTTCAAGTAAGGCGTTATGTTCCCTGATTTTTTTTTATTTCAGGATCAGCAGTTTCGGAGATAAGGAGAGGGGGACGCTTTATTGTCGCATGTTTTTTAGCATATCTTCTTAAATATGCTTTTCGAAATTGGAAAAAAAAAATTTTTGTATTTTGCATAGTCAGCCCTTTCAAATTATACCCCATATGATACATGAAATGAGATTTATGTTTCGAGTACATTATTTTCCCCCTCTTCAAGTCTCATATGAATATTTTGAAGTTTTGACTACTGCAAAATATTCGCGTTAATGAGATGTATTACCACGCCAAATTTCAAATTTCTACGTTGCATAGTTTCTGAGAAAATCGGCTCTGACAGACGCCAGACACACGCACGAGTGATCTTATAAGGGTTCCGTTTTTTTCCATTTCAGGAACGGAAGCCTCACATTTTTCTGAAAATTCGAACGAGGTTCGCCGATATACGCGAAATTTGTTGCTAAATATATTTTAAACATTTATTCACGTGTGTCCATTGAATTGAATGAAGTTTTTACAAAAAAATAAAAATACAAAAATATAACGAAAATAATTATTTAAAATATATATATATATTAATCTATATAAATCTACCTCTGATTCAACATGAAATCTGCATACGAAAATTCACAATTATGTCACGACACTTCGAAGCATTGAACTCCCCCATGCCTTCTATTTCCATACTCTCCATTATTCGGATGGTAATAAAAATTAATAAAGCCACATTGGATGATAATACAGAAAGTGTAAGGAACAAAAATAATTCGTTTTATCGTTGAATTTTACTCACATACATGGATTTTCGACGTAGTAATATTGGACGGGACTTAGTTGTCGTATCGTGTAGGCACAAAATCGTTGAGCGTCTTACGTCGACGTTATATCGTTGGTCTTTTCAACCGTGCAGGAAAATAAAGTCACGGCGACACCTCGAAGCTTCCACTTCCATCTTTGCGTCGCTTCCATCGCCTGTTTTTTTTCTTTTTCTTTCTTTTCTTTGCGACCAAAAGAGTGAGAAAGGGTGATGGATACAGTGATATATGTATATATATATATATGTATACATATATATACATATTTCACACACAGAGAGAGAAAAGGAGACAGAGACTGCGAGAATCTAAACTGCGAAAGTTAGAGTGCACGACACACATCGCGAATTTGTTTTTTCTTATCACAACCTCGTGACTGTTCAAAGTTGATAATTCTCATTCCCGTGGACGGGGTTACGCGCGTCGATAATTTTTTCTGCGTCAGAAAAAAAAATTGCGATCGACAATAGTTTCAACGAATAGCGTGGAATTTTTTTTTCGAGATTTAGTGGAATTTCAGTGAAATATATATGTATATATATATATATATATATATATATGAATTTTACGTAAATAAGAATATGAATTTTACGTAAATAAGAATTTGTGTAAAAATTCGAATTCATCTTCAAATAAAAGCTATTTTCGTAAAAACTTTTTTTTTTACGTTTTATGAATCGTCTACTACCAAGAAATCGTATTATTTAAAATGAAAAAAAAATTCAAATTAAATAATTGAATAAACCAAAAAATTCACAGGTACGCTTTAATATGAAGATAGAGATCTGTAATTTGGGGCACCTTCTTTTCTTGCGGTCAACTTCAGATTGTTCAACTTGAAAAAAAAAAACAAATCAAAGTTAATAAAAAAATTTTAAAAAAATTCACGAGCACGCTTTGATATTGAGATAGAGAGCTGTAATTTGAGGAACTTGTTCTCTTTGAGATCAACTTGAGATTGTTCAACTTGAAAAAAAAAAAAGTTGAAAAAAATTTATAATAAACATTCTACAGGCACCCCTTAGCATTATGATAAGGGGCTCAAATTTCAAGAACTTGAGTTTTACGAGGTAAACTTTCGATTTCGGGGCAAAGCATCGAAATCGATTTTTTAACGACCACTAATATATATATATATATATATATATATATATATATATATATATATATATATATATATATATATATATATATATATATATATGGGAATTGGGAATCGAAAAGTATTAACCAATTAATATAATAAAGAATTTAATGAAATCTCATAATCAATGGTTACAGCAGTACAGTACAATGTTCGTTTTTCGCTTCGCCGTCGCGACTCTCTCGACTCTCTCGACTCTCTCGCGTGATCGTCTCTCCCCCCCACTCTGACCACGCGCATGCGCTATTATCGCAATCCATCTATTACGCGCGTTACACCTGGGACGGCCCCACATCTCGGCCATCCTGATAATCGTCTGACCCAGACGATTCTGTGTCGCAATTTTCGGGATCTGAGTTTACGGTTCTCCATTTTTTCATCGAATCGGCGGCCGATGTGGTTTTTTGCGGTCCTTCGCCGCTAACTTTCTCTACCTCGTATCGATCGTTGAGGTTTACTACTTTAACTCGGTACGGTCCCAGAAATTTTCCTTTTAATTTGAGGCCTGAACCAAATTGGGTTCTACGTATAGCGACGAGATCTCCCACTGTATACTTTTTTGCAGCCTTCCTTTTCTTGTTAAACCCTTTTCGATTTTCGTTTTGCACGGTAAGTATTTGCTCCTTTGCCTTCGATCGCATTTTTTCTCGTTCTGCCTCGAACGTGTTCGCGACCTCTTCTTCGATGAGTTCTTGTAGTTGTGGATCCTCGGAGATTCTCATTTTTGTTCCTATCAAGAGCTCAAACGGAGATGTCCCTATACTCCGTTGTTGAGTGCAATTGATTGCACGCTGCGCTTTACTGACATGTTTGTACCAGTGCAGTGGATTTTCAGTCGACATTTTCGTTAATACGGCGATAATTATTCGATTAATTCTTTCCACTTGCCCATTTCCTCGTGGCATTCCGGTCGTTATCAGTGTGTGATGAATTTTCTCGTTTTCACAGTACTTTGTAAAGTCCCCCGACGTGAATGCTGTTCCTCGGTCTGTGACTATCCTTCTTGGGTTCCCGAACGTCTGTTGCATAACTTGCAGTTTATCCGGCACTTCGCCTGTAGTCGTCGATTTCGTCGGAAAAATCCACGTAAATTTTGTGAATGCATCTACTACGACTAGTAGATGTCGATAATTTTTTTTTGTCGATTCCAAGGGCCCTAAGTGGTCCAAATGTAGCGTTTGCAGAGGTAAATCTTCTTTTGGAATGGGATTCAGAAATCCCTCGGCTTTCCCTTCCTTTTTTGACCCAAGAATGCATGGGATGCAATTTTGAATATAAATCCCAATTTTTTCTCGTAGTTTGTCGATCCAGTATTTATCAGTGATTAAACTTTCGGTTTTACAAACCCCAAAATGTCCAATTTCGTGTGCTCGTTGAATGATTTCGGTTTGCATTCCTTTCGGTATTACGAGTATCTTGCCTGTCTCAGTCATCTTGTACAGAAGGTCGTGTTCCACCACGTAATCTTTATAATCTCCGGTTAGTAACGCTCGTCGCACGAGTTGTATCCGCTCGTCCTGTTCTTGGACTCGTTTGATTCGATCCACGAGATCATTTCTTATCGCGTACACTCCGGGATATCGGCTAAGAGCGTCGACGTGCGGCATCCTTTTCCCGGGCCGATGTTCGATAGTGTAATCGAATTCTTCTAGCAGCATACCCCATCGAGCCACACGCGGGATTATGTCTTTCTTCTTCATCGTTCTCTCGAATGCTGAACAATCTGTAATTATTTTAAATGGTAAGTGCGACAAGTAAACACGAAACTTCTTCAGGGCTTTTACCACCGCCAGTACTTCGAGATCATAACTCGAATAATTTCTCTCGGCTTTCGTTGACTTGTGACTCATATATTCGACTGGGTGCAACTGCTGATCGTCCAAACAGCGTTGAAAAAGAATTGCTCCGTATCCCTCTTGAGAGGCGTCTGTATGCAGCTCGGTTTCGTAATTTGGGTTGTAGATACGTAAGACAGGTTGCTCCGTTAATATTTCTTTTAACTTCGTAAATGCTTTGGACTGCTCTTCATCTAACTTGATGGCCCCTTGTTTTCCTCCTTTCAGCGCGTCGCTTAAGGGTTTCGCAATGCCTGCGTACCCCTTAATGAATTTTCTAAAGTACCCAGCTAGTCCTAAAAAGCTTTGCACCTGTTTCACCGTTTTTGGTTTCGGAAAATTGACCAGTGCTATCGTTTTGCTCGGGGATGGCTTGATCGTGCCATCCTTGATGATGTAACCTAAATATTCAATAACATCGCAGAGCAACTGACATTTATTCCAATTAATCTCCAGTCCGTTGTTTCCAGCTACAATCAATACGCTCTTTAACTTTTTTACAGCCTCGTCTTCGTTTTTCGCTGGAATCACCAAATCGTCTAAGTAAGCGTAAACAATTCCTTCTTTAATTAATTCTCGGAACGCGTGTGAAATAAATCGTTTAAAAACCGTTGGTGACGTACATAGTCCGAACGGCGCTCTAAGAAATTCATATTGTCCCGTCGGCGTTACAAAAGACGTGTATTTTTGGCTACTTTCGTCCACGCGAACGTGAAAAAATCCATTTCTCAAATCTAGAGTACTAAATACTCGGGCGTCTGCTAATTTGGCTATCTGTTCGTCTATTATTGGTAATGGAAAGTGATCGCGTATTATCTTTTTGTTTAAATTTCTAAAATCCACGCAAATTCTAGCTCGACCGTCTTTTTTCCGAGCTATGACTATTGGGCTCATGAATTCCGAATAACTCGGTTTGATTATTCCGTCTTTGAGCCATTTTTCGATTTGTTCGTCAGCCTCGTTTTTTTCTAATTCCGTAAGTCGTCGCGGTCCCTGGCAAACCGGTTTTTCATCATGTAAAATAATTTTTAATTTTATCGGCGACTCGATTGTTTTGTTAGGCATGTACGAATTTACAAGCATTTGTATCTCGTTACGACGTGCAACGCTTACGTTTGCTCCTATTTCGACCTTTTCATTTTCGCTCAGTGGCTCGATATCAAATACTGAATTTTCGTTTTCTAATGATTTCGTTATTCGCGTTTCATCTTTCTTTATATGTATTTCGGCTACGTCAAGTATCTCGCTTCCTATCATAACACGGTCTACAATTTCGTCGGCGTTGACAATGTGATACGTGAGTATATACTTTACCCCGTCCATAACCGTCTCGATTTTGCATCGACCTACTGTACGAATTTTTACGTGTTTTGGTCCCTCGAGAACCTCAGTCATTGGATTGTAGTTTGGTGATCCCAGTTCTAAAAATAGATCAACTCGCATCAGATGATAGTCACTGGCCGTGTCTACTCGACTTTTGACGCTTTTCCCCCCGATCGTGATGGTTTTGTAAACTCTGTTTACACCTGAACCTATACACATGACTTGCGGTGTGCCCGTCGTCGCGTTCGAATTTTCGGCTTGCCCCGTCCTTCGTCCCGCCGTCGTTCGTGTCCCCGCCTCTTTGCAGTTGCGCGAGATATGGCCGAAACCATTACATTTGAAGCATTTCGCTCCGGTTTCCTTGTGCGCGCAATCTCGACTGATGTGTCCAGCCTCGCCGCAATTATAGCATCGGGTGGGGGAAGCGTTTGAATTTTCTCTCGCTCCCCGTCCGTCGCCGCTCGTTCCGCCCCTCGTCGTTCTTGCCGTCGTCTTGTCGCGACCGCTATTACCGACCTTTCTTTTGATCGTTTCGTAATACATGATTTTGTCCTTGAACTCAGCGAACGTTTTAGCACCGTATAATATCGTTTTATTCGTCTCGTAATCTTGTATGCCGTCGATGACGTACTCTATAATTTCCGATTCGGATAAATTTCCGCGTTTGCCGATCTTGCGCATGTGTAAAATGTATTCTTGATATGATTCACTCGCGAGTTTATGACGTTTCGTCAGGAGTTGGTGAATCTCTCGACTGTCCACTCTCGTCTTGAATTCGTCATTTATCGCAAATTTCAACGCTTGCCATGTTCGAAAATTTTCTTGCGATTCCAGCCACAGTTTCGCTACGCCTTTAAGCGATTTTTTCGCGAATACCAGGGTTTGGAGCGGGTTCCAATTATATAGAAGTCCGTCCTCTTCGATGTGGGTTATCCATTGCTCCACTGGCAAGGATATGTCATCGCCGCTAAATTGCAATAGTGTGCCTTCCACGTCTCGAAACTGAATTTGGTGGGAGGAGGGGCCAACGGCGCCCGTTGGTTCCACCTGCCGATTCTGGAGCGTCGCTTGTTCAAATCTAAGACGCTCGATGTCTCGTTGAAGTTGCTCTTTCTCCGCCAATGCCGCGGCGGTCGCTGCTTCGAAATCAGCGTATCCCTCTGCCTCTTCCTTACTCATTTTAACGCTTGATTGTTGCTTCGTTTTGTGCCTGTCACCACTCTTCTTAACACTTTTAAATCGTCCTGTGAGACTGCACCTTGCACGTGTTGCAAACCCCTGCACCTTCGTCTTTCGCGTCGTCGTCTTAGGTGTCTCGGGGAATTGTCCGTGCTTCACCTCGATCTCACTCGTCGTTACGTACTTCGGCACCTCGTCGTTCTCACTTCCACTCACGTTTTTTTCCGTCTCTAACTTTTCGTCCATTCGGCTTTCGTCTTATTCACTTTTCACGTCCCGGCCACGTGTTCGCGCCGGCACCCATCTTTTTCGTCGTAAAATTTTCGTCACACTTGCACTGCTCACTTTTCTATTCTCATCCCGGACGAGCCCCCAAAGATGTGGGAATTGGGAATCGAAAAGTATTAACCAATTAATATAATAAAGAATTTAATGAAATCTCATAATCAATGGTTGGTGGACAGCAGTACAGTACAATGTTCGTTTTTCGCTTCGCCGTCGCGACTCTCTCGACTCTCTCGACTCTCTCGCGTGATCGTCTCTCCCCCCCCCACTCTGACCACGCGCATGCGCTATTATCGCAATCCATCTATTACGCGCGTTACACCTGGGACGGCCCCACATATATATATATATTAGACTGGTTCTTAGCAAGGGTCATTTTTGATTAAAAATAGAAACGCCCCCCCACATAGTTTCCAAATAATTAAAAAAAAATATTCGCGAAGGGCCTTTTTCCTATCTCAATATTAACCCAAGCCTAAGTAATTTTATATTTGTTGTCATTTGATAACACGCAATGCTTATCGGATTAATTTATTATGGCTAAAATATCAACAGAAGACAAATTTGCCCAATATGCTTTCTTTATCAGAAAGATGCGTACTTTACAAAAAAAATTGTTCATCACCAAAAACGAAATAGCTGAACTAATATGGCGGCTTGAAAATTGGAAATCATTCAAATTACGATAAAAATGCGTTTTCACTTTGCTGGGGTCATCGGATGAGAATTTGGGACTCAAAATATGACAGACACTTAAGTGCAACTCATACGACGAAGTAACAAATAAAAAAAAAATATTCACTCCAACAATTTTTGACACAAGAACTAAACACCATAGAACCATAGGTAAAAATTGGAGTTTATTGGCTTTTATTGGCTTAATATAGCCAATTTATTGGAGTTTATTGGCTTAATATAGCTTTGAAGATTTTGTTTAATCAACATGCGATATGCTTATGTTGTAGCATGACAACGTGTTGTTATTTATTTTTTTGTTTCTGTCACATCTCTTCACTCTTGTCTTGAACATCGTATTAACATGACGTATTGAATCAAATAAAACTTATTTATATTTCGCTTTATCCGTTGTGATTAAATGCTAATTGTTATAGCCTCAAAAGGTTATGGGCCCAGAAGCATTGCGATATATATATTTTTTTATTTGAGATTCTGAAGTCGATGTGTGCGCATAATAAGCGATATAATTGTCGTGGTTATTTCCAAGCCTTGTGCAAATAGTGAAAAATATAACCGAGAGACAATGGATTCCGATCTATCGCGAGTGATTAAATTGAAAGATGTCGAAAATTGGAACGTTTGGAAGTTTCAAGTTCGTATTCTGCTGAACTCCAACGAAGTGTTGGGAGTTGTAGATGGAACGAACGATCTGCCGGCTAATATAGCGGCAGGCGCGAATGAACAAGCTCTACGAGAACACGAGAAATTAGTTGCAACATGGAAAAAGGCGGATGCAAAGGCACAAAAGATTATCGTGACAACGATTGCAGAGCAGCCAACATTGCACGTTATAAACTGTGTGCATCGAAGCAAATGTGGGATAGATTATCAAGCGTATACGAACAAAAATCGGAGGCAAGTATCCACATGTTACAACAGCATTGGTATAGCGCTTCGAAAAATCCTTCGGACGATTTGCCCACGCACATTTCTAAATTGGAAAATCTAGCACATCGTCTGAAATTATTGGGCGAAGAAATATCGGAGTCAATGATAATTACCAAGATATTGATGACTTTGCCTGCTAGTTACAATCATTT
This sequence comes from Diplazon laetatorius, assembly GCA_963662125.1. Lineage (NCBI taxonomy): Eukaryota > Metazoa > Arthropoda > Insecta > Hymenoptera > Ichneumonidae > Diplazon > Diplazon laetatorius. Next base: position 152,205 of record CAVLEH010000080.1, on the reverse strand, counting down.
TATCAGTGCATGGGAATCGGCACCGATACAAGAACGTACACTGGTTAATTTGACGTCGAGGCTTACTACCGAGGAATCTCGATATCTGGTTCAATATGAGTATGAGAGCAAGGCTTTTGCCCCGAATACGCATCGGGGAAGAGGAAGAGGCAAAGGAAAATCGTGGAAAAATAACGAAAATAAGAATCCAAATTTTTCGACGAGATCGGGCAAGTGTTATAAATGCCATCAAATAGGACGTTGGGCGAGAGAATGCCCTAACAAGAAGCCTGGACAATTTGGAGTTGACAATGAAACTTCCAAATCAAATGGAATTGGTTTTGTAAGTGAGGCTTTAGTGAATGCTGCGGAAACGTCAGAAGGTACGTGGTTTCTCGATTCTGGAGCTAGTCATCACATGTGTAACCGGAGACAATGGTTTACGAGTTTTGAGACTTTTGAAGAGGAAAAACCAGTACGTGTTGGAGATGGAGGATTCATCAGCGCGCCAGGACAAGGAAATATCAATGTCTTGACCTTCGATGGAGACAAGTGGACAGAAAATCACTTGTGCAATGTACTCTACGTGCCTAAACTCAAGTACAATCTTTTTTCAGTGGGGACTGCTATGGACAAGGGATTAAAAATGCAGTCTGATAACGTGAGTTGCAAATTAACGAAACAGGGATGTACGATTGCAGTGGGAGTGCGAAAATCTAAGCTATACGAGATGCAATTCGAGGTTATTCTACCTGGGGTAACGAGCAATCACGAGGATTCGATAGAGGTGAATGTTGCGAGAGTTGACACGTTAAAGTCATGGCATGAAAAACTCGCTCACCAAAATTACCGACATGTGAAAAAGATTCTGGATCGTTTTCACATAGAAACAAAAGATTCGGAAATCCCATTCTGCGATGCCTGTGCAGTCGGAAAGGCTCACCGATTACCATTTCCAAAAAGCACGTCGAAAACAACTGAAATTGGTGAAATTATTCATGCAGACGTTTGTGGACATATGCAAGAAAAATCTTTTGCTGGATCTCGATATTTTCTTCTCTTCAAGGATGATTTTTCACACTTCAGGACTGTGTACTTCTTATCTGAAAAATCAGATGTGAAACATTTTTTCGAGGAATTTGTGAAGAAGGCTGAAAAGCTTTGTCCAAAAGGTGTACGGGTTCTCCGAACGGACAACGGATTAGAATTCATCAACAAGGAAATCAAAGAACTCACACATCGTTTTGGCATCACACACCAGAGGACAGTTGCATATACTCCGGAGCAAAATGGTTCAGCTGAGAGAGAAAATAGAACTATCGTTGAAGCAGCACGTACGATCTTACACGCGAAGAGTTTCGAGAAGAGATTCTGGGCAGAAGCGACAAACACAGCCGTGTATGTCTTGAATCGCACAGGAACGAGCAGTGTTCCGGGTAAAACACCCTTCGAGCTTTGGTATGGGCGGGAGACCAAGATTCAAGATTTACATATTTTTGGAGAAGAAGTTTTCACTCACATTCCTAAAGAAAAACGCCGAAAATGGGACGTGAAGGCTGAAAAGGGAATATTCTTAGGATACGAAGACGACATCAAAGGATACAGAGTTTGGTATCCCGAACAAGATGTTATAAAGACATCAAGAGACGTTATTTTTACCGGAAAAACGGACTCTTCTAATTCAAGGACAAATGATACCGACGCTAAGAACGCTAATATTTGAGATGGTCCAGAAAAAGAAGATGAGGAAGAAAAAGGTGAAGAAGAAAAAGGTGAAGAAGAAAAAGGCGAAGAAGAAGACGATGAAAGAAATAACGACGACATAGAAAGCGACGAGGAGTATGAAAATGCAGAGGAAGAACTTGAAGAAAATCCACAGCGGAGAGAAAATTGGGTCGAACAAATTGAAGTTGAGAACCGCGAGATTAACAATGAAAGAGGAAATCAAGAAAGTGGACAACGCGTTCTTCGAGACAGAACCAATCTAAGGCCACCAGATAGGTACGGTGATATTGCTGGTATCAATGAAATTTTTATAGCCGAAGGTCAAGAACCAATTTCATACAAACAAGCGATCGAGAGCAATGAAGCTTCGAAATGGAAAAAAGCTATGAATGATGAAATAAAATCGATGCATGAAAACGACGTTTGGGAACTGACGACCGCTCCGAAAAATTACGAAATTCTAGATAATCGTTGGACTTACAAGCTCAAAAGAGATTCGAACGGGAACATACTGCGATACAAAGCGAGGTTGGTCGCTCGAGGATTTCAACAAAAACAAGGGATAGATTATCAAGAGACTTTCAGCCCTGTCGCACGTTTCGACTCGATCAGAGCAATATTAGCAGTTGCTGCTAACGAACATATGGAAATACGACAATTCGACGTAAAAACGGCTTTTTTATATGGAAACATCGAAGAAACGATTTACATGACGCAGCCACTAGGATTCAACGATGGGACTGATAGAGTGTGTAAATTGAAACGTAGTCTCTACGGTCTCAAGCGATCGTCCAGATGTTGGAATCGCAGATTTACAAATTTCCTGCGCACATTTGATTTACATGAAACGACGGCTGATGCATGCATCTTTACAAGCAACAAGAAAAGAAAGAAGCTTATTCTTGCTATCTACGTCGACGATGGATTAATTATCGCTGAAAATCAAGAATCAATCGATGAGTTTCTTGACGAAATGAAGAAAGAATTTAAAATCACGAGCAACGAAGCTAATGTGTTTCTCGGACTGCAAATCAACCGGACAAACGATGGAACTATCTTCTTACACCAAACGGCGTATGCTAAGAAGGTATTGGACAAATTCAATATGCTAAATGCAAACCCGGTAAGCATTCCAGCAGACCCGCACCACGAACTTAGTTCACAAGCACATTTGATCAACGAAAACGAGACAACGAATGCACCGTATCGTGAAGCAATTGGTAGCCTAATGTACTTGTCGATAGCAACCAGACCGGACATTACGTTTGCCGTAAATTGTGCGAGTAGATACATGGAGAAACCTTTGAAGATTCACTGGACAGCTGTGAAAAGAATTCTCAAGTACCTGAAAGGAACGATTGACTTCGGATTGCGTTTTAAAGCAAATCAAGAAAGAAGACTTCATGTATACAGCGATGCCGATTATGCAGGAGATATTGATACTCGGAGATCTACGACGGGTTACGTGGTAAAATTTGGATCGAGTGTAATCTCTTGGAATTCGCAACGACAAAAATCCGTTGCACTCTCCACTACCGCTGCTGAATACATGGCAGCATGTGAAGCTGTCAAAGAAATCACATGGATGAAGAGACTATTGGAGGGGCTAATTGATTCGAAAAAGATATCTGCAACTTTGTTCATGGATAATCAAAGTGCGATGCAGTTAATAAAAAATCCGATGTTCCACAAGAAAACGAAGCACATAGACGTGCGTTACCATTACATACGCGAAAGATACGAAGCAAAAGATTTCACATTGGAGTATATAAACTCGAAAGATCAATCAGCAGATATTCTCACGAAACCTCTTGCTCGACCAGCATTCCAGTATCATCGAGATACTCTTTGCATCAACAACAAGCATGCTGAAGATTGAAACAATAAGTCTTAACGAAAATCGTATAGTTAAGCCATAGTGGGAGTATTGGAGTTTATTGGCCTAATATAGCTTTGAAGATTTTGTTTAATCAACATGCGATATGCTTATGTTGTAGCATGACAACGTGTTGTTATTTATTTTTTTGTTTCTGTCACATCTCTTCACTCTTGTCTTGAACATCGTATCAACATGACGTATTGAATCAAATAAAACTTATTTATATTTCGCTTTATCCGTTGTGATTAAATGCTAATTGTTATAGCCTCAAAACGTGTGTCCATTGAATTGAATGAAGTTTTTACAAAAAAATAAAAATACAAAAATATAACGAAAATAATTATTTAAAATATATATATATATTAATCTATATAAATCTACCTCTGATTCAACATGAAATCTGCATACGAAGATTCACAATTATGTCACGACACTTCGAAGCATTGAACTCCCCCATGCCTTCTATTTCCATACTCTCCATTATTCGGATGGTAATAAAAATTAATAAAGCCACATTGGATGATAATACAGAAAGTGTAAGGAACAAAAATACAGTGGAACCTCTCATAACGTACCTAATAGGGAGACAATGTACGCTATCTGAAGTACCAATCGCGAGCCAGTACCGGCTGTAGTCGATCGACTGCTCTCCCCACTATTCCCCTTCCCTGACACCCGTGCAGTGCCGTGACTACAGATCCCGTCAGACCCCGTGTTCGCTCGTGCCGGTATGTACATATGAGATTTCGTAACATCGTGGATATCGTATATATAAAAAGTAAGTAATTATTTACATATAATAAAAATCAATTATTCGCTGTGAACATTTTGGCTGATACACGCGATTTGTGTTATTAATATGAAAATACTAATAGTTTAGGTAGACATAACCTCGAAAGAACGTTCTTGTTTACAGCGAAATTCTAACCTTAAAATGATTATTTTCAGCATTCTTCAAAAAAAATCGCTATGAGCAAAAATCCTAATCACCGGCGACTAGATTTTTCTGAAAAATTAGAAATTCTAGCTAGGCTGGAGAAAGGAGAATCAGTGACGAAACTGGCTGCTGAGTATAACGTCACCCCTCTTAAGCGCCCTTCTGAAGTGTATGTGCGACGGCCCTGATCAATCCCCCTCCAACCAACCTACTGCGTCCCGACGCTCCGCCCTCGTACGTTATGAGAGTGTACGTTATGAGAGGTTCCAGTGTAATTCGTTTTATCGTTGAATTTTACTCACATACATGGATTTTCGACGTAGTAATATTGGACGGGACTTAGTTGTCGTATCGCGTAGGCACAAAATCGTTGAGCGTCTTACGTCGACGTTATATCGTTGGTCTTTTCAACCGTGCAGGAAAATAAAGTCACGGCGACACCTCGAAGCTTCCACTTCCATCTTTGCGTCGCTTCCATCGCCTGTTTTTTTTCTTTTTCTTTCTTTTCTTTGCGACCAAAAGAGTGAGAAAGGGTGATGGATACAGTGATATATGTATATATATATATATATGTATACATATATATACATATTTCACACACAGAGAGAGAAAAGGAGACAGAGACTGCGAGAATCTAAACTGCGAAAGTTAGAGTGCACGACACACATCACGAATTCGTTTTTTCTTATCACAACCTCGTGACTGTTCAAAGTTGATAATTCTCATTCCCGTGGACGGGGTTACGAGCGTCGATAATTTTTTCTGCGTCAGAAAAAAAAATTGCGATCGACAATAGTTTCAACGAATAGCGTGGAATTTTTTTTTCGAGATTTAGTGGAATTTCAGTGAAATATATATGTATATATATATTAGAGTGGTCCTTAAAAAAAAAGTCGGGCTCTCAACCCTCCAAATGATTAAAGAATATGAAAAACTAATTTTAGTATTTTTTCCGATTTTTCCGTGATGCCTCTGCTTGGCCTATTTTAATAGGAAAGTTAAAAAATAACAATTTATGTCATATTTCCGATTCGAATACGAAAAAAAATCTGAAAAAAATGTATAATGTGGAAAACGATGCCACAAAAACACGAACGAATGGTGGTGGCTTTGCGGCAAATATAACCTAGAAAAAGAAAATAAAAATCGACATCGATTTTTTTTTAAGTGGCACGCAGCTGGTAGAAAAGCAAAAAAAAAATATGTATCGTGAACAACAATGTAAAAAAGTAACGACAATTTTTTTGGTGGTTGTACAAAAATTTAAAGGCAGCGAAAAAAATGTTTTAGGGAAAAAAACAATTTTTTGTTAAGGTTATGTCAAGCTCTCACATTTACCGATTTTTGCTGTAAAGAACATCGCCGACATCTATGACATACTAAATTTTTATCCAAATCGGTTGACCCGTTCTATAGTTATTAATTTTTTGACAAATTTTCGATATTGACTCTTTTCATTAAAAATTGAAAAAAAAAATGTATGTCATATTCCTGATTTTAATGTGATTTTAAACTAAAAGTTGAATTGCAATTGTCAGGGACTTCCATCTTCTCTTACCAGTAAAGAATAAAAATAAAACATATCGGGTATTGCCCTTTACATGAGTTTTTTCATTTATTTTTGAGGATAATCGAATTTGATTAAATAACAACAAGATATTATTTTAGTACCGTTTTTTATTCGTAACTGATCGATTTTTTATGGACGTTCAAAATAAAATAAACTCAAAACTTTTGCATCAGCGTCGCTTTTTTTGCATTCGGAAATATTTTAGCGTATTCGTCGATGACTACCATTGAAAACTGCTTCTGTTCTTCGTCTCTGGTAAAGAGGTTGTTGTATCGTGAAAATAAATGCACTCCTCTTTCAGCTGCATCATTCACGATCATCAAGTTCTTTACAACTTGCAACCCATATTGGTAATCACGATGATGATCCCAACAAGTTGGATCGACTTCCAAAAACCCGTCAGGAATTTCAAATCGACGAAAAAAGTTTCGTGACTGCGGAGTTATGAAATTGCAGATTTCTTTCCCACAAAAATGCTCAACGTCGCCTACATCCAATGGAAATCGCTTCAAATGATTATCGTCAATCTCCTCGATAGGGTCTAAATTTGCGACCATTTTCCTTTTAATCTCAGGAGATAATGCGTCATCAAAAAATGACATTGAAGCTGACTCTGGATTTAAATACCATAAATGGTTTATGAACTTTCCAAGTGTAACTTTTGACACTGTTCCGTCAATCGACCTGTACCGGTAGAGCTTCTTGACAAACTCCAAATCATGATGTGGTGCCTTGGTCGCCATTGGACAGGTAAACCAGGCCTCCAAGTAAAGACTGACGACAAAAATAGACGTGTCACGAACGGCCTCCAGTTCTTCTCTCTTCATTTCGAACGAATCTCGAAACATGAATATTTTCAAACAGTAGATGGCTTTCGCCATCCATCGTGCGTGGTGGAAAGCGCCAGGGAAACGAAAAACAACTTTATCCGATGGAACTAATCCAAGAAAGATTAAAGACAATTGAAGGAGCTCCTTGTAGTCGTCTCTAGGTTGGATATTATTCAGTGCATCTTGTGCGAACGAGCCTATCTCACTTAATCTTCCAGGTTTGATCAACCGACGAACTGTCTCATCTTCAATTCCAATTTTGTAACTCTGTCGGTCAATATTTTTCCAATTATTTCGGAACCTTACGAAGATTGGAACGTTTGGTCCCGTTGTCGTGCCAGGTATTTTTATATCGAATACGCTGCGAAGGACCAATTCGAAAATATGATGCCTGCAAGGCAAAAATAAAAGGTCTGATCCTAGCAGACGTTCTAGTATAGTTGCTGCGCCTTTTTTTCCTCCCAAATTAGCTGCTGTTGTATCGCAACAAAGAGCTTTTATAGAAGATTCAATCCCCCAATCTTGAAGAACTCCGTATACGGCATTTGCTTGCGTTAAACCCTTACTGTCTGGCGTCTTTGGAACGCCGAGAAGTCTTTCTGTCTTATCATTTGACACGACGACAGGTATCCTGTCAACCATTTCTCTTTGAAGCATATCGTGTAATAATTTGCCATCCCAGTGTAGCACGAGAGAATTCAATTCGGTTTCTTGGAAGTGATTCTTGATTTTTTTACTTTAACCTCTCGAATTTTTTGTCGATATCTCCGGATTGACGATCGATTGAGGGTCAAAGTCGTAAGATCAATACCCAATGCTTCCGCTATGGCACTGACAAGGTGAACAGCATCTCTGTCACTCACCATGCATCTGTCAAGAGCAGCAACGACTTTATGGTTTTCAAAGATGTTAGTAGTTCCACGTGATCTTTTCGTATTAGTTGGACCATTTTTTCCATCTTCGAGAAGAATATCGGAAAAAGTGCCGAGGCTCCATTGACTGAAAAGCTGAGAAGGCTCTTCGTCGGTTGACTCAAGCCTTTCAAAGTCATCTGGAAAAAATGTTATAATTTTATATAAGAATTACTGTTTGAAAATTAGGTATTAAAATTGTAGTGTACTCGGTAAGTACTCAAAGAGTACTACTTACCTATTAAGTCAGTTTCCATGTTTTCGGCTCCTATTCTTCTAAAATAATTCTCAATCTCAGCGATAGAGCCATCTCGGGAGTCACCACACTGATTTTCGTAAAAATCTTTTATTTTTGGATCAATTTGTTCAAGAATATTGACTGGCGCAATATTGAATATCTTGTCGAGACCAGAAGAAAATTTTTCTTCTTTTGGGATGTTTGATTCCTTCCCAGCATTTTTCTGCAGGTTTCTCCACTCATCGTACAGGTTCAACAATTTCGATATGCATCGAAAGTCTGTTTGAATTGGTAAGCGAGCCCTTCTCCAAAACGCTTGAACTTCTTTAATGACCTCCGTAGCGCTTATTCGTCGACTTTTTCGATTATTAATTATCTGGGTATGATACAACAGTACCTGAAGGACCTGTCGTTTGGAAGGCAATTGATCTCCGTGAATTGTGGATTCGATATTCCCAATTAAATAGTACTCGGAACTTGAAGCCATATTATGGAAAAATAATCGAGTCGCTTGTATGTATTTTTTTTTCTAATAAGACTCTAGTCCGAGCAGAATATCGAAAGACATTTCCGAGGAGTTAAGTTGAGAAGAGACGCTGCTGTGAGTAACCAATATGGCCGAAAGAGTCGCGCATGGTTACCGTAACTAAGGAGTTGTTACTATTGCCAGCGCTGCGCTCGGCGCTTCTCGAACCACGGGCCTGATGCAACTTTCTATGACCGACTCCGAAGTCAACTCTGGACAAAGTTGCCAAAACGATTACCCTGAAATTTTGACATAACCTCAAGAAAAAATATTTATTTCCCTTCCAATATTTTTTTCGCTAACTTACAATTTTGTAACTTGGTGACTGTTGGGGGTAAACAATATTCATATACAGTAGAATGCCCGATATGGTTCATTTTGATTTTTTGCTACTGAGAGAAGACGGAAGCCCTTGACAATTGCAAACCTTTAACTTTTAGTTTGAAATCGCATTAAAATCGGGAATTTGACATAATTTTTCATTTTTTTATTTTTAATTAAAAGACTTAATTTCGAAAAATCTGTAAAAAATTAATAACTATTGAACGGGTCAACCGATTTGGATAAAAAATTAATATGTCATAGATGTCGGCGATGTTCTTTACTGCAAAAATCGGTAAATGTGAGAGCTTGACATAACCTTAACAAAAAATTGTTTCTTTCCTTCAAACATTTTTTTCGCTGCCTTTAAATTGTTGTACAACCACAAAAAAAATTGTCGTTACTTTTTCACATTGTTGTTCACGATACATATTTTTTTTTTTGCTTTTCTACCAGCTGCGTGCCACTTAAAAAAAAATCAATGTCGATTATTATTTTTTTTTTCTAGGTTATATTTGCCGTAAAGCCACTACCATTCGTTCGTGTTTTTGTGGCATCGTTTTTCACATTATACATTTTTTTCAGATTTTTTTTTCGTATTCGAATCGGAAATATGACATAAATTGTTATTTTTTAACTTTCCTATTAAAATAGGCAAAGCAGGGGCATCACAGAAAAATCGGGAAAAAATACTAAAATTAGTTTTTTATATTTTTTAATCATTTGGAGGGTTGAGAACGTGATTTTTTTTTTAAAGGTCAAATAAGGACCACACTAATATATATATATATATATTAGAGTGGTCGTTAAAAAATCGATTTCAATGCTTTGCCCCGAAATCGAAAGTTTACCTCGTAAAACTAAAGTTCTCGAAATTTGAGCCCCTTAGCATGATGCTAAGGTGTGCCTCTAGAATTTTTATTATTAATTTTTTGCAACTTTTTTTTTTTTTTTTTTTTTTCCAAGTTGAACAATCTTCAGTTGATCTCAAAGAGAACAAGTTCCCCAAATTACAGCTCTCTATCTTAATATTAAGGTAGTATCGCACATAGGAGACTTTACCGTCCGATTTTCATGAAACTTGGCATACTTATGGGTATTGATCAGAAAAAGGCCCAGTTAAATTTTTATGGCCCTCCGGAGCACGAGAAAAAAGATATCAACACTTTAATTTTTTCACGTTTAACATTGAGCCTTATGGAAAAACACGCTGATATAATACAAAAAGTTGCCGTCAGATTTTAATGAAAACACTTCGAGCTGCAAGTTTAATATTCGGGCAACATTTTGGGCACTTGACCGTAAAGATCAACAGACTGTGACGAGAATAATAAGCAAATAAACATCGGAAAATATCGTCTCTCTCTCTTTCTCTCTAATCGACATCATACCACGCGTCTTTGTCACACACAGGTACTACGTAACTCATTTGGAGATGGTATAGCTTCAGGCTTGCTTTGACTCTTACGGTTTGTGTGATACTACCTTAAGGCGTGCTCGTGAATTTTTTTTAAATTTTTTTATTAACTTTGATTTTTTTTTTTCAAGTTGAACAATCTGAAGTTGACCGCAAGAAAAGAAGATGCCCCAAATTACAGATCTCTATCTTCATATTAAAGCGTACCTGTGAATTTTTTGGTTTATTCAATTATGTAATTTTAATTTTTTTTTCATTTTAAATAATACGATTTCTTGGTAGTAGACGATTCATAAGACGTAAAAAAAAAAGTTTTTACGAAAATAGCTTTTATTTGAAGATGAATTCGAATTTTTACGCAAATATGAATTTTACGTAAATAAGAATTTGTGTAAAAATTCGAATTCCTTTTCAAATAAAAGCTATTTTCGTAAAAACTTTTTTTTTTACGTCTTATGAATCGTCTACTACCAAGAAATCGTATTATTAAAAATGAAAAAAAAATTCAAATTAAATAATTGAATAAACCAAAAAATTCACAGGTACGCTTTAATATGAAGATAGAGATCTGTAATTTGGGGCATCTTCTTTTCTTGCGGTCAACTTCAGATTGTTCAACTTGAAAAAAAAAAACAAATCAAAGTTAATAAAAAAATTTAAAAAAAATTCACGAGCACGCTTTGATATTGAGATAGAGAGCTGTAATTTGAGGAACTTGTTCTCTTTGAGATCAACTTGAGATTGTTCAACTTGAAAAAAAAAAAAGTTGAAAAAAATTTATAATAAACATTCTACAGGCACCCCTTAGCATTATGATAAGGGGCTCAAATTTCAAGAACTTGAGTTTTACGAGGTAAACTTTCGATTTCGGGGCAAAGCATCGAAATCGATTTTTTAACGACCACTAATATATATATATATATATATATATATATATATATATATATATATATATTAGACTGGTTCTTAGCAAGGGTCATTTTTGATTAAAAATAGAAACGCCCCCCCACATAGTTTCCAAATAATTAAAAAAAAATATTCGCGAAGGGCCTTTTTCCTATCTCAATATTAACCCAAGCCTAAGTAATTTTATATTTGTTGTCATTTGATAACATGCAATGCTTATCGGATTAATTTATTATGGCTAAAATATCAACAGAAGACAAATTTGCCCAATATGCTTTCTTTATCAGAAAGATGCGTACTTTACAAAAAAAATTGTTCATCACCAAAAACGAAATAGCTGAACTAATATGGCGGCTTGAAAATTGGAAATCATTCAAATTACGATAAAAAAGCGTTTTCACTTTGCTGGGGTCATCGGATGAGAATTTGGGACTCAAAATATGACAGACACTTAAGTGCAACTCATACGACGAAGTAACAAATAAAAAAAAAATATTCACTCCAACAATTTTTGACACAAGAACTAAACACCATAGAACCATAGGTAAAAATTGTTAGAGTAAATATTTTTTTTTTGGTTTGTTACTTCGTCGTATGAGTTGCACTTGAGTGTCTGTTATATTTTGAGTCCCAAAATCCTATCCGATGACCTTAGCAAAGTGAAAACGCAATTTTCATCGTTATTTGAACGATTTCCAATTTTCAAGCCACCATATTAGTTCAGCTATTTTGTTTTCGGTGTTGAACAATTTTTTTTTTCAAAGTACGAATCTTTCTGATGATGAAAGCATATTGGGCAAATTTGTCTTCTGTTGATATTTTAGCTATAATAAATTAATCCGATAAGCATTGCATGTTATTAAATGACACAAAATATAAAATTACTTAGGTTTGGGTTGATATTGAGATAGGGAAGAGGCCCTTCGCGAATATTTTTTTTTAATTATTCGGAAACTATGTGGGGGACGTTTCTATTTGTATTCAAAAATGACCCTTGCTAAGAACCAGTCACACATATATATATATATATATATATATATATATATTGTAACGCTTATTTTGAGCGTTACAATGATGCCTCGTATTTCCCGGCTGTTGTTGGGGGAGGGCCACACGCTACGGCAGACTTCGTCAGATCCCGGGTCCAAAAGAAAATATGGAATTCGAAAAATTAATCAATTTTTTTTTACAATTTTTTTTTTTTTCAAATGGAACGAGAGACGGGGACCTGTATCGTCTCACATCGCGACACGCCAATGGCTATTCTTCCCGGCAAATTTATTTCGCAGCTACCGCCAATCACAGGACGAGAATTCGAAAGAGAGTATTCCCCGACGCGTTGAGAACCATCCCGGAGGAGCGGACCTACGGAGGATGAGCACGACGGCGATCCAGCGCGACCGATATAGTAATAGTCCCGGGCGTAATTGCGAATTTTGAACGATAGGCGACAGCAGCTCCCGGGCCTCGAAACGAAATTTGAAAAAGCGTGGGGGAGGAGGTGTTCGGCCGGCCGACGTAGCGCGGACAGTGGACAGTTAATCTCCAGGCGTCGAAGTAAGCGGAAGAAAGAAAAAAAAGGGGAAGAAATTATTCGAGAGACGAGAACGTTTGAATAGAGAAAGTGGTCGACTGAATCGAAGCGAGAGGAAAATTGGAAATCCAAAAATATCGATCGAAACGAGAAAAAGAAAGACGCAAAGAGAAGGAAGGAAGGAAGGAAGGAAAGAACGAGAGAGAGAGAGAGAGAGAACGAAAGAAACAAAAAAAAACGCGAATAGTCCACGCAGGGTAAGATTTTTTTCATTGTTCTCCCCGCTCGATCTAAATTCCGTTTTCTTTCGCTCGGTTTTGTTTTTTTTTTGCGGTCCACTGTTCGGGCGGGACGTCGAGCCGGTCGCGACTCACGGTCGAGAGATTCCCCGGGCCTAATTCTAATTCGCGGAAATTCAAACTCCGAGTGATTGAATCTGTCATTTTTTTTTGTGTGATCATCGTCTTTTGTCCGTTGCTCGCTCCCGCGGTTCTCCCACTCCCACGGTTATCACATGTTACAAATATCGGCCACTCCAAATTATGCGATTCGAACATTTTGATTGCTCTCGTGAACATACCGCCCGCCTTGGGCTACCGCCCAAAATCAGGAAACTATACCATGAAATGTGTTTACCCGGTTCTTAACTTAACGTTGTTACAGTAGTTACAATTTTTTTTTTACATAGTATAAACATTGTCTTGTGTTTAGGTCTGTTCGGGGGATTCCTCTGATCGTACTGGCAAGCGACAAAGTTGAGTGATCGGGCGCTTATAAAGAGACTGGGCCGTTTTAACCGTTACGACTCGCGTGAGTTTGTCACTACCAGCGTGACACTCGATGATCCGACCTAGCTCCCATTTGGACGGTGGGAGCGCGGCATTTCGCAATAGTACTAACTCGCCGACTTGAATATCGGGTTTCCTTTCCGACCATTTGTATCGCTGTTGAAGCGTGTTCAGATAATCGCCCGACCAGACCTTCCAAAACTGTTCGAGCATTTTTCGCCCTTGTTGCCACCGAGTGAGGCGGTTGTCGCTTATCTCATGGAGAGAAGGTGAAGGAACCGCTCGCAACGGAGAGCCGACCAGGAAGTGACCCGGGGTAAGAGCGTCGAAGTCTTCGAGGTTGTCGCTTAGGGGTGAAATCGGACGGGAGTTGAGAACAGCTTCGATTTGGCACAGTAATGTTGAAAACTCCTCGAACGTGGGGGTGCGCGTACCCAGTATTCGGCGCAGGTGATGTTTTACGCTTTTTACTCCCGCTTCCCATAACCCTCCGAAGTTTGGGGCATAAGGAGGTTGAAAGTGCCACGCCGTGCCGTCAGAGGCAAGGCGGGTTCGCATTTCAGGGTCGCGGGTGACAGATCGAAGGGCGTTAGTCAGTTCCTTGTCGGCTCCTTGGAACGTAGTGCCATTGTCGCTATATATGTCACTAGGTACTCCTCGCCGAGAGGAGAACCGATCGAAGGCCGCTAGGAACGCGGCAGAAGAATAATCGCTTACTAATTCTAAGTGTATCGCCCGCGTGACGAGGCAAACAAATATCGCTATATAGGCCTTTCTTGATTTGAACCCTCTACCCGGGGCCGTCCTTATCGAAAACGGGCCAGCGTAGTCGACGCCGCTGCGTGAAAAGGCTGGTGCCGGGGTTACCCGTGCGCTCGGAAGATCTCCCATGAATTGGTGTCCTAATGCTGCGCGTTGTCTAACGCACGTCACACACCTTCGGATGTGACCTTTAACTAGATTTCTCGCGCCGAGAATCCAAAATTGCTGTCTCAATATTCGCAGGGTGACTTGAACTCCGCCATGGAGTGTCCGTAGATGAGTCTGATCGATTATTAATTCGGCGATTCGATGCTTTGATAATACTATCGGACACTTACTGCTGTATGATAAGTGAGATCGTTTTAACCGCCCGCCAACGCGAATGATACTTGACTCGTCTAACAATGGGTCGAGTTGTCGCAGTGGGCTCGATTTGGACACCCCTCTCCCCTTTTTTAGCGCTTGAATTTCATGCTTGAAGAGACAGGCTTGAGCATTTTTTATCAAAAGGTTTCTCGCGTTATCGATTTCGGTGACAGAGAGGGCGAAGTCTCCAGTACGCTGGGCTCGAGCGCGAGCGAGATTGACGAAGCGAAGAACGAACGCGGTTATTCTAAGTAGCCGAGGCCACGACGAAATTGCATCGGTTAATTGTGAGATTGTACACGGCCTTACTTCTGTCTTGGGCTCACTTAGTGCAACGTGAGCTGTCGTTTTTTCTTCAATATCTGTGTTCGGATCGAGCGGGGGAGTGAGGTCGGGCCATCGAGCTGACAAATCACTTAGCCACGGTGGGCCCTGCCACCAGAGAGAGTGTGGTCGAAATGTAGACGCCGCGATTCCACGTGAGGCACAGTCCGCGGGATTTTGGTCCGATGGTACGTGCTGCCATCGCGCGTTTGGCAACCGATTTTGAATATCGAAAACCCTATTCGCTACGAACGTCTTCAAAGTCGCGGGTTCCCTTTTCAGCCACGCGAGCACGATCGTGGAATCCGTCCAACAGTATACAGTAGCTGTCGGCAACTCCATAGTTGACTGTACGGTTTCAACCACCCGAGTGAGTAAGGCAGCGGCCGAAAGTTCGAGTCGGGGTATGCTTAGACACTTAATAGGTGCGACCCTTGTTTTAGCCATAAGTAAAGAAACGTGAACGGCGTTGAAAATTGTTAATACTCGCAGGTACACCACGGCCGCGTAAGCTGCGTTAGACGCATCGGAGAAGCCGTGGATCTCGCAGCTTGCAACTGAATGGCCTTGTCCCGTCCATCGCGGGATACTGAGTTCGTTTAGATGTTTTAATTGAGAACGATAAGACCTCCAGGTTGCTCGAACGTTTTCTGGTAACGGCTCGTCCCAATGGCACTTCAACCTCCAAAGGCCTTGCATCAAAATTTTTGCGGAAATGATTACCGGGGCTGCCGAACCCAGGGGGTCGAATATGCGAGAAATAGTTGCGAGAATTTGGCGCTTTGTTGACTCGAACTCGCTGGGCAAGCTAGTTTTAAAACGAAACGCGTCTTCTTTTGGACTCCATATGATCCCTAGAAGCTTGAACCCCTCTCCCTCGTGTAACGAGTATTCGGATGCTAGACCATGTTCCCTGGCGTCAATGTCGTTCAATAGTTCGCGACGGTTACTCATCCATTTTCGAAGGCGAAAACCGCCAGCCAAGAGGAGCCCCGCCCGTGTGGAAATTTCGCCCAGGAATCTACCAGGCCCTGACTAGTTTTCCTGGGTTCTGGCCAGCATTTTGCACGGTAAGCTAGATAGCCCCCGACGCCATGTGTAATTTCCTGCTACCCAGTTATAGCCCAGTATACCTGATCGAGGCCTGACCAGCGTTCCGATTTTGAATCCCGGAAAACTGCGTAGAGGCTGGACATTACCAGCACAATCGGCACTGATAAAGGAGGGGTGGGGTGAAATAATTCTCTAATATTGAATAAAGCTAACGCTCGGTAATATAGAAATATAAACCTCGATAATTTATTTATTATAAAATAATCCATAAAATATCCAAAAATATAAAGAGTTCCGACAAGGTGTCCCTTAAAATGGTCATTTTTTGTGCTTCTGTGCACAAGTCGTCTACGGTCACTAATTGCAGTTCATCAAGGTCACTCATCGCGTCTTCATTGTTGGTAGCAATATCTAAACCACATGTCGCACCATCATTTTCTGCAGTCACTGATTTTGGATCGTCACTGTCACGTATCACGTTTTGATCGTCGATATCCGAAAATGCTATGTTAAGGGGGGGTAAGGTTAATTCGATAAAAGAAAAAACATATTTTCGTTAATTTTTTTTGATGACACAGTTAATATATATTTATTTCTATAATTACTGCATGATAGAGTAACGTTTGAAGAATATTCTGTGAAATTTTCATTAATTTTTATGAAGAAATGAGCCATTGACAGCGAATCTTCGCGGACGTCTGAAAAAAAAAAGTTTCATTGCGGTGCCCCTCATAACTCATCACTGGATCATCCGAAATAAAAAAACCAAAATAATTTCATTAGTTGATGAGTTTCTGCAGGTAACACCGTCGAGATATTTTTTAAAAATAGATTTTTCAATTTTTTACAGCACTTG
This sequence comes from Diplazon laetatorius, assembly GCA_963662125.1. Lineage (NCBI taxonomy): Eukaryota > Metazoa > Arthropoda > Insecta > Hymenoptera > Ichneumonidae > Diplazon > Diplazon laetatorius. The sequence continues at coordinate 135,283 of CAVLEH010000080.1, read as the reverse complement.
GAAGTCGAAATACTGAAAAAAAATTTGACGAAAAATCAGTATTTCGACTTCCAAGTGCTGTAAAAAATTGAAAAATCTATTTTTTGAAAATATCTCGACGGTGTTACCTGCAGAAACTCATCGACTAATCAATCATTTTGGTTTTTTTATTTCGGATGATCCAGTGATGAGTTATGAGGGGCACCGCAATGAAACTTTTTTTTTCAGACGTCCGCGAAGATTCGCTGTCAATGGCTCATTTCTTCATAAAAATTAATGAAAATTTCACAGAATATTCTTCAAACGTTACTCTATCATGCAGTTATTATAGAAATGAATATATATCAACTGTGTCGTCAAAAAAAATTAACGAAAATATGTTTTTTTTTGTATCGAATTAACCTTACCCCCCCCTTAAGGCTTGTTGCCTCATCTTGTTGTGGGTAGTCGATGATCGCATCACGACTTCCACCTGGGCAACTCGATGTTCCCGCATCTGTATGGAAGTCAAAAGATCATACATCCATTAACTTATTAGAAAAAATGAGCGATTTAATCCCTCGGTATAGTTCGATTTTTCATAAGCATTTTCTCTTTTCTCATAATTTTTGTATTCATAACAAAATTACCAAAAGTCGCAGGGTATATTTATGAAAAGAAAATTCGACAGGAAAAGTAGAAAAAGTATTCCTTACATTGACGATGATCATATCGCGCACGTCTTCTTGATATTTCTTCGACACTTTTCTTTAATGCGCGGTGTTTTCGAACCCGTTCTCGATTAACCTCTTTTTTCTTAACGCATTCATTGTTGTTGTCAAACTGTCACTTTCTACAGAGTTAGGTTATAGATGTTCGGTTCGGTCGAGGAACGCGAGCGCCATACGGCGGTCACACGTGTTAACAGTCCGAAGCCGTGTACTGCCTGATCGCCGCTCATGTCCGAAAAAGACACGAGATGGCGTCGTCATCTATCGATATATGCTAACTGGATACTGCCTAGCCTCCCTACGGTTGGCATAGAATAAAATGACTGGCCAGCGCCCACATAGTCAGACACGTATACATGCACCGTGGCTAGCTTCTATCCAGCTGCTACTCAGAGAAACCTAACGCGGAAAACTAGTCAGGCGCTGTATTCAAACTAGGGAATCTGTACCGAATTTCCACACGGGCGATAATTGCTCTCTGGTTTGCCTTGCTAAGGTTAAGTCGTCCGCACCGAAGATCATGTCGTCGACATATATATTTTTCTTCAACACCGAGACTGCTAGGGGAAATTTATTCCCTTCATCGACGGCGAGCTGTTGAATTACTCGATTCGCCAGGTAAGGCGCCGATGCCGTGCCGTACGTTACCGTCAACAAGCGGTAAGCTCGAAGAGGTTCGCTTATCTCGTTTCGCCACAGGATTCTTTGATAATCGACGTCTCGAGGGTCGATCACGATTTGCCGAAACATTTTTTCTATATCGGCCATATACACATAACGATACGATCGCCAGCGGCAAATTATCGATACTAACTCAATTTGTAGGTTCGGTCCGATTAATAATTGATCATTCAGAGACTTCCCGTTCGAAGTAGGACTGGACGCGTTAAATACCACCCTTAGTTTTGTTGTACTACTGCTCTCGCGGATAACTGGGTGGTGCGGAAGGTAGACTTCTTGTTTAGGCGGGGGCTCGGATGATTCGACCACCCGCATGTGACCGAGATTTATGTATTCGAGTAAAAAGTCTCGATACGCCCTTGCTTGTTCGACGTTCCTCGTTAATCGCCTTTCTAATTTGTAAAAGAGCGCGGCCGCGTTGGGCCTTGAAATGCCAATATCGATTGGGGGTTCGCTTTTGAACGGTAGTCTTACTACGTATCTTCCATCCGGGGTACGCGAGTGGGTTTTGTCGAAGTGCTCATCGCACAGCCTCTCGTTTTCGGTACGAAGTTGTTTTCGCGGGAGTTCCTCGACTTCCCAAAATTTCCTCAAGGTCCTATCGATGTCAGTATGAGTTTCACAGTGCAGGACAGTCGTACTAGATGGTTGTTCCGCATGAGTCGCCGAAGACCCTGATATGACCCACCCAAAAATAGTTTCCTGCGCGATAGGAGCTAGCGGTGGTCCTTTCTTAACGCCGGTTAGTAGTACAGCGCCATAGTAGTCGGCTCCGATTAAAAGCTCAATGGGAGCCTTATTCTCGTACTCCCGGTCTGCGAGAACGATTCCGCGCAAGTGAGCCCAAGAGTCGTGACCGTCTAGTCGTACAGGTGTGTAGGTCGATAGAGTTGGCATAACCAACGCGTCGATACGGATTATCGGTCCGCCCGGAGTGCATGCTTCGATCGTCAATCTCGCCGTTGATTTCACGTAGCCGACTGGTTCGCCCCCTACTCCTGTAATTCTGGTTGCCGTACGCTGGCGTGAAGCGCGCAACGTTTGTACTACTGTTTCTGAAACAAAACCACTTTGAGATCCGGGGTCTATCAATACACGGACCACGGCGGTTCGGCCCGAGCTGGATTTTACGCGGGCCCACGCGGTTGCTAACATAGTAGGGCAGTTCTTGACCAGGTTCTCAGGCTCAAGCCCTAATGATACATGATTATTTGATGTACAGGGATCTCCTACCGATGAGGAGGATGTATCGATATTTGGAAAATTACGATTCTCCATCGTGGTCATTGTGGCCCGAGAACCACGCGTTGTTTCGGTGGTGCTCGGCTTAGGATCGGTATGAATTAGAGTGTGATGTCGGCGTTTACAAGTGCGACATACGTTCTTACTTGGACACTCGCGCGGAAAGTGTCCTGGGGTTAGGCAATTGAAGCAGCATCGTTTATCCCGGACGAACGCTGCTCTTTCAGCAATTGTTTTGTTTTTGAACGCGTCGCACTGAAACAACGCGTGATTTGCGTCGCAGACTAAACATTTGTTCGATGACGTCGCTACGTGAGAGTTTGTCTCGTTAGGTTTCCTATATTTTTGTTTTGTCGAACCGAATGGAGTAGAATTCGACGCCGAGGGCGCGATTGCTTCAAGTACGCGTATTCGAGTGTTTACAAATTTTTTAAGGTCATCGTACTTAGGATACTCAGTACTGTCGCCCAGATGAGTCTCCCATTCCCTTCGGGACTGCTTGTCGAACTTCGAAACAATAAAGTAAACCAATAAATCGTCCCATGTGTCGACTGGCCGACCGAGGTTAGTGAGGGAAGAGACTACGTCGTTACATTGATCGCGCAAAATTTTGAGATCTCGCAATACCTCGTTCCCGATGGAGGGTGCATTGAAAAACGTATGCAAATGGGCGTTAATAATCGCACGACGATTTTCATAACGGGTCGACAGTGTTTCCCATGCTGCAGAGAAATTCGCGCTCGTTACGCTAATGTTTTTTAGCAGAAAAGCGGCTTCATCAGTGACGCTAGCCTTCAGGTATTGCAATCGTTGCACGTTCGATAAAGAATTATTATGTATAACCAACGATTCGAACAGGTCTCTAAAACTTTCCCAGTTCGTATAAATGCCGGAGAATTTAGGAATATCTAGGGGTGGTAGTTTGACTTGCGTTGGCGTAGAGATACCGCTTACCGACTTGTTCGCATCGATGGGACTTGTCGCGGTCGGCGACAATAAAGCTAGTCGCTCGCATATTTGATCGGTTACTTCAAAATAGGTTTCCTCGGCTCCGAAGTAAGCGTCGTTGACAAAGTAGGGATGCTCTTTTTTCGTAGTGCTGTCCGCTGTTGTTTCAATCCGCCCGTGCAGCTGTTCGATTTTCTCCCAATTCGCTCGCAGTATTGTAAGACGGTTCTGCAGTACTGCAGTAGTTATCTTCTTCGCACCGAGCTTGTTGAGGTTGGTAATGGTCCTGCTGATTCCATGGATAAGGTTGTTTTGGGCGTTAAATAGCTCGTTAAGTTGCTCGGCCGCCATCCCGTCAAGACCCCGCTCGATCGAGCGTGAACTCCGAGGCTTTGAATTCTTGTAGGGAAATTAATTTCACGGGTTACTCCCCGCTTGACAAGGTACCTGGACACCTATCCCACTCGCACCAACGTTCCGAGTGTTCCGACTGATCGTGCTTATTCGGATGGTCTCGCGGTGCTTAACGAGGTCAACAGCGATGAGCGCGAAGAGTGAGCGCATTCCGAACTAAAGCGTCGCGCAGAGCTAGCGGGCGCACAAGCCTTCACGTATGCGTGAAGCAGTTCACGATCGAAGCACCGAGGTCGCGAGATATTATTCGAGAATAAAATAGAAAACTATTCACACGTGACGAGTAGCGTTCTCAACCACTGAAAGTTTGAGCGGGAAAGATAGAGGAGAGCGCGACACCTTCTGAACGCTGGGCTCGCGAGGCACACGGTGCTCGCCCGTCACGGATCGCCTCAATCGTGAGAGCGAGGGAGAGAGATAGATCGCGCGAGGCGCTTATGACGTCACTCCCGGCACGCCACGGTTGGTCGTGTTCTCGGAGCACTTGCGATTCACCGAGATGGCCGACGAGCCTCGTGGTGAATTGTTCAATTTCTCATTCCAGCACTTAATGAACGATAATTTCCTGTCGCTCCGATCCGGCTCGAAGGACCAAATTTTATGTTGGAGAATTCGTTCTTTTTATTTTCTCACTTACCGGCACGATGTCATTCAGACGAATGATCGGAGCGGAAAGGGATCGTTCGAGTGGACAAGAAAATGAATAAAGCTTCGCCACTAGTTTAATAACGCACTGTTTTATTGGTAATTTACGAAATCGTTTTTTGTTTCGGTTTCTTGAGCTATTCGACCGGTTGAGAGGCAGCAGACACGCATGTCTTTTTCTCCGATGCTCTCCCATTGATTTCGGATCGATCACTGATCGTCGAGAGGGACGCTGGGCCAGGGCCGACGCTCATGCGCACAAAACGCGTGGTCTAGCTCGAGTGCTGTGCCTCGAGATGTCGCTCGTTATCACATGTTACAAATATCGGCCACTCCAAATTATGCGATTCGAACATTTTGATTGCTCTCGTGAACAGACATCACGTACGCTCGCGTATCGGTTGCTTTTTTTTGGTTTGTTCTCCCGGTTTGAATATCGAGTGCGTGAGAGTGTCGCGTGGAACAATAAGTAGGATCCCGGTCGCACGTACAGTCTCGACTCGCGTATTAGCTTCGCGGTATTAACGTTTTTTTTGCGGATTGTTTTTTTTGTTCGAATAGGCAATCGTTCCCCGTGGACCGAGTAGCGGTGGATGATTGTAGTAGGGAATTGTAACGTGTCGTCCTTGAAACTCGCGGAGTGTCTTATTTTATTTTTGTATTTTGTTTTTTTTTTGCGGAAATAAATCTATCGGGGAAAGACCCGGAAATTTCATAATATTCGTGTGAGTGAAAAATAATTCTCGTGTGTGCCGATCCCACTCAAATCATCCCCGAAAATCACACTTCCCCGAACCGCCCCTCTACCCGTGTGACGGCTGCGGTCTAGTCGAGCAAACCCCCCCACGTCTCTCATTTTAACATCTTGAAAATTTATTTTTCTTTCCCGGTCGGGTCACGCTATAAGCGCCCGTGTGGAAATTTCGTCCCGGAACAAGCCGGGCCCTGGCTAGGTTTCCGGGATTATGTCCAGGTTCTAGCCCGGCAGTCTGGGCAGGCCCTGGTGCTATGTGTAACGCTTGGCCTGTCCCGTCGCTGTCCAAGATTGCGGGTCGGGGCCTGGCTAGCGTTACTCCTTTCAGTCCCGAAAAATCGGCTAGGGACTAGCCAGCACCTATATAATTTTGACCGCTGAAAATGTTCCCCTCCCCCTCTTCTGAGGGGGAGGGGCGGCGAGGGATTGCGACGCTTCATAGGCTAGAAATAAATTTGATACAAATAAAACAGTATGTGTATCAAAAAATATATAAATTTTATTTTTCCTTAATATTACATTTGTTAAAATTATATTAAACGTTTTTAATATTTTTCCCTTACATGAAATTATTTTCGATGTTTTCATTCCGTTGACATGCTCGTCGAGAATGACGGGCAACTCCCCAATCTTTCACTTTCGACAGTGCGGCCCCGAGTTGATAACGGTACTCCTCCTTCGTGATTTTTGGGATGGCGTTTGAGGCCGCGAGACCATCAACAACGTCTGAAATCGATCACAAGAGTTAATATAACCTAATTACGTATTTATTAAATATATAAAAAAATGAAGATATCTTTATTCCGACCGGAGAATCTTTATTTTTTATTGGTTACGCTAGAAATATGAAAACTGTGAGAAGACCAGAGAATATTTATTTCTTATCGGTTACACAAGAAATATGAAAATTGTGAGAAGACCGAAGAATGTTTATTTCTCATCGGTTACGCTAGAAATATGAAAATTGTGACAAGACCGGAGAATGTTTATTTCTTATCGGTTACGCTAGAAATATGAAAATTGTGAGAAGACCGGCGAATGTTTATTTCTTATCGGTTACGCAAGAAATGTGAAAATTCTGAGAAGACCGGAGAATGTTTATTTCTCATCGGTTACGCTAGAAATATGAAAATTGTCAGAAGACCGGAGAATGTTCATTTCTTATCGGTTATGCTAGAAATATGAAAATTGTGAGAAGACCGGTGAATGTTTATTTCTCATCGGTTACGCTAGAAATATGAAAATTGTGAGAAGCCTAGAAAATGTTTATTTCTTATCGGTTACGCAAGAAATATAAAAATTGTGAGAAGATCGCAGAATGATTATTTCTTATCGGTTACGCAACCAATATGAAAATTGTGAGAAGACCGGACAATGTTTATTTCTCATCAGTTACGATAGAAATATGAAAATTGTGAGAAGACTGGTGAATCTTTATAAGAAATGAAGATTTACCGGTCTTCTCACAATTTTCATATTTTAGGCGTAACCCATAATAAATAAAGATTCACCAGTCTTCTCACAATTTTCATATTTCTAGCGTAACCGATAAGAAATAAACATTCTGCGGTCTTCTCACAATTTTCGTATTTCTTGCGTAACCGATAAGAAATAAACATTCTGCGGTCTTCTCACAATTTTTATATTCCTTGCGTTACCGATAAGAAACAAACATTTTCTAGTCTTCTCACAATTTTCATATTTCTGGCGTAACCGATAAGAAATAATCATTCACCGGTCTTTTCACAATTTTCATATTTCTAGCGTAACCGATAAGAAATAAACATTCACCGGTCTTCTCACAATTTTCATATTTCTAGCATAACCGATAAGAAATGAACATTTTCCGGTCTTCTCACAATTTTCATATTTCTAGCGTAACTGATAAGAAATAAACATTCACCGGTCTTCTCACAATTTTCATATTCCTAGCGTAACCGATAAGAAATGAACATTCTCCGGTTTTCTCACAATTTTCATATTTCTAGCGTAACCGATAAGAAATACTGATAAGAATCTGAAGACGCCCCAGATTTCAGCGACAAAACGTAAAAAAAATGAATAAAATAAAGGTTAAGGTCGTCCATCATCAAAGCTCCGGAAAACCACAATAATAATTACAAGAAGAAATTGAAAAATCAACCACTTACATTGACGACGGTAGTCCCGCGAACGTCTTCTTAATGACTCCGCGATATTTTTTTTAACTGCACGGTATCATTTCACTCTTTCCTGAACCGGTTTTCGTTGTGTGGTGTCACTCATGATTGTTGTTGCACTCGCGATTCGCGATTTTCATATAAGTGAGGCTAGGTTTGGTCGAGAAACATCGACCGCACGGCATGTGCCGGCAACAGTTGCTTTACCCGTTGACCAATCAGAAGCCGCGAGCGTACACATTGCGCGTCTATAGCTGCGGCGCCAACGGGTGTCTGCAAAAGGCATTAGATGGCGTCGTCATCTACCGATGTGTGCTAGCTAGACACTGCTTAGCCTCCCTACGGTTGATCTGGAATGAAATAACTGGCTAGCGTCTGGATAGGCGGACACATGTACATGCATTGTGGCTAGTTTCTATCCGGCTACTTTAGAAGTAAACTGAATACAGGAAACCTAGCCATGCGCTGGATTCAATCGAGGGAATCCCTACCTGATTTCCACACGGGCGTGGCTGGCGCCCAAATATTTTTTTTTAAAAATATTAAAATATACCGGCCGAGGAGGCGTTTTTGTATACGTCCCGGAAAAAGACGTTACAATATATATATATATATATATATATATATATATATGTATGTTTGGAGTTTTACTTGCACAACTCTTTGAGTTTTTTACAAGGTTAGTCTCCGTTATCTCCATATTCGTGTTCCCCATGAAATCCTAATGTGCTCTCCCTTTGCGTCTGCAGACGACTTACCTACCGCTGTACCGCATTTTCCTTGGACACGGGGAAACTGCAGAAAACCCGTGTCGGTACAGTCGGCCCCTGTTCTTCTGGTTTCGTGGCGCATGCGCAGAAGTAGCACTTCAGCGCAGGCACCACGGCCCCAGAAGGACTGGCCTCCCGCTCACCGATCGATATGCCAGCCGGTGCACGGCTAAGCGGTCACCCATCCAAGTACTGGCCGCGAGAAATGCTGCTTAACTTGTGGGTCCGCCGAAGCCGTACACCGACCGCACACCCATCGGTGTCGGTTATATATATATATATATATAGTGACGTGATTTTTTGAATCACGGTCACAAGGATCTCGTTTGTACCGATGTGACCGTTGCGGTTGCGTGTTCCGTCTCTCTCTCTCGGTTACCCTCCAAAGAACCGACAGTTATCGAACAGATTTCGGATTCCGATGGGTCTCGTCATGAGTGTGACTGTGATATGATTGGTTGCGTTTACGTGTGTGTGTGTGAATGTGTTTGTGTTCGGAGCGTACGACACTGTCGTGCGGAGTGACGCTCGAGGAAATGAGCTACCCGGCAGTGGAGTGCGCCCGACGAGGTTCGCTCAGGGATTCGTGGAGGTCGGGCTGCAATGCCTGCGCCCCATAAAAAGAGTGCGTCACGCTGGAGAACGGGCGGAGGTTTTTGGTTCCGGGCAAGGATGGGACCCCTTGTGCTGTGTATGTTTCGTTTTGTGGAGAAAGTGCCCTGTTCTCGCGTAATGCACCAGGGGATGCGATCCTGAGCGACCTCACAAGGATACCGGCATATTTTGGCATTATGGTCTCGTCTATGGTTCGGAGGTAACCCGAGAGAGAGGGGCTGCGGTTATCGAACAGTTATCGAACGATTACGCGAATATCGTTGATCGAGATTTCGCTAGTCAGTCTGTCTCGGGCCTTCGGCTCGAGCACAGCTCCCGAACGCCTCTCCCACCATCGCTGGCGCGCAAGCGATGGGTGGGGCGTGCGGATAGATATCGATTATGGTGTCTCTCTCTCGCTCACGCGAGGTGTAGAGCTAGTTCCCGTGTCATGTTTTCGGATTGTCGCGCTCCCCGCACGCTTGCGTGTGGGCTTGCGTACGATTGGTTCGCGTAACTCACTAATAAAAATTAGTTGAGTGTTACCGTTATTTCAGAAATTATTTCTGAAATTATTGTTTTCGTGGTTGGATAATGACGATCTCGTTATTCATCGGCCAATAAAGATCACGACCCCTCTACCACAACCCACAGCCTGAGCGGCCGAGCATTTCCGCAACCACGCAGCTTCGTGACTGCACCCGGTTGCGTTTTGTCAATCCTTCGCGACCAAAAGGATTGACGGTTATCGTTAGCGTGCGGATCCGTAGGTCCCAGGATTCGCATCGCGGGTTAGTGGAGTCGAGCCAGGTCCCACTCGACTCCCAGTTTAGTCCGGTTTGTCAATACCGGCGATACAAAATTGGCTGGCGCCCACCGGAAGCGCGGGTGCAGGAACGGAGGTGCGTGGCCGAAGGTGACGTGTGGATGAAATTGGGTAAGTTTTCGTGAGCTCTCGACCGTTATCGTTTGGCTACAAAAAAATACGTCACAAATGGCGCCCAACGTGGGGCCCACGCCGATGAATTTTCGTGTTCTCGATACGTATTCTTTTGAATCGTTTTCTCGTTTGCGAAACTTTTAAAGTTTCATACGATTTCGACAAGTATTCTTTTGAATCAAGTTCACGTTACGAAATTCTTAAATTTCGCACGATTTCGACAAGTATTCTTTTGAATCAAGTTCACGTTACGAAATTTTTAAAGTTTCATACGATTTCGACAAGTATTCTTTTGAATCAAGTTCACGTTACGAAATTCTTAAATTTCGCACGATTTCGACAAGTATTCTTTTGAATCAAGTTCACGTTACGAAATTCTTAAATTTCGCACGATTTCGACAAGTATTGTTTTGAATCAAGTTCACGTTACGAAATTCTTAAATTTCGCACGATTTCGACCAGTATTCTTTTGAATTAATTTCCCGGTTGCGAACCCCTTTGAGGTTTGCACGATTTCGACAATTATTCTTTTGAATTAATTTCCCGGTTGCGAACCCCTTTGAGGTTTGCACGATTTCGACAATTATTCTTTTGAATTAATTTCCCGGCTGCGAACCCCTTTGAGGTTTGCACGATGTCGGCAATTATTCTTTTGAATTAATTTCACGGTTGCGAACCCCATTTGAGGTTTGCATGATTTCGACTATTATTTTTGATAGGTAAGATTCACGTTTGCGAAATTCTTTTGAATTTCGCACGTTCCCGACCATGTTCTCGATGATCGTTTTGTGAGTCAACTTCACGTTCGCGAAATTCGTTTGAATTTCGCACGTTCTCGATCATGTTCTTGTTTGATACCTGTTGGAGAGGGAAAATCACATTGTGGTTTTTTTTGCATCCATCAGGGGTGATCTCGTGGATAAATAATTTACCGTTTTGGGCGGAAATTGTGACAAACAATTTCTTGCCGATGACGAAATTAACTATCGCTCCCGTCAAGTCCGCGAACCGAAAAATGTATTTTTGGTTCCGACTGTACTTGTTCTCGGGGAGATAATCCCTCGCTCTCGGACAGGAATTGTGATACGCACTTTCTTGTCAATCACTCAAAGATTTATGGCTCTCGTCGAATCCACGGGAATGAAAATTATTAATTTTCGTTCTCGCGATGCTTGCTCTCGGGGATATGATCCCTCGTTCTCGAACCGAAATTGAAATACTCGATTTCGTGTCAATTGCTCACGAGCTTACGCGAAGTCCGAAAAAAAAAAAATTGGTTTTCGTTCTCATGGCACTCACTCTCGCGGATACAATATCCCTCGTTTTCGGATGGAAATTGTGACAAACAATTTCTCGTCGATCACGTAATTATCTATCGTTCTCGCTAAATCCGTGAACTGAAGAATTTTTTTTTTTGTTCTGACGGTCCCTGTTCTCGGACAGAAATTGCGATACGCACTTTCTTGTCGATCGTTGAAGATTTATAGCTCCCGCAAAATCCACGGGAATGAAAATTATTAATTTTCGTTCTCGCGATGCTTGCTCTCGGGGAGATAATCTCACGGTCTCGAATTTGAATTGTTACGGACAATTGATTCTTCGATCGTTCTCGAATAAATGATTTATTGATCTCGAATAAAGGTTTCATGTCTCACACATGAAGGATTTATGGCTCCCGCAAGAAAAGTGATTGCTTTTCGGTTTCGAATTTCGAGAGTCGGAATCCGGCTTAAGGGCGGATTAAAATTCTCGGAATTCTGAAACTCTCGATCTCGACATCTCCGCTGGTCAAGCTCGCGTAGCGTGACCCGTCGGGGAGGGGGGGGGGGGGGGGGGTATCGATAGCCTAGGCCGAGGGCCTCGGCGGTTACCGATAACGGAGAGGTGGGGCGACAAATTCGGCACCTGTGAGGGTGGTAACCCCACCCCGGAAGAAAGCTCTCAGTGAAGAGTACACCGCGAGCTATCGACGGAGTTAGATCCCGATCGCTGATCAGAGTGTGATCAACCAGCTCTCGACATGCTCATCTTCGTTACGAAGATGTAAGCATCGCGTATCTCGCTTGTGATCTCACCACACCGCCGCATTGCTGCCGGGTGGTGACGCTTCACGTTCTCGTGCATTGACTAATGCAAGTTCTCGAAAAGGATTAGTTTCGTCATCGTGCATTCGCGAATTTTTCGCGGATAATTGCCGTTCGACGTGCTCGCATCGTGTGCTCGGCACGCCGCGTTCTCGGTAACGCGCTTCATCGCGTTGTGTTTTCGGGTCGCGTAACGTACGATGCCGCGACCAACGGATTTTGTTATTTTGTGATAGTGAAATCCAGTTCTCGGAGAATATAAAATCCTTTTTTCATTGATCCCGGACTCTTCGATCATTTTCACGCCGGAGCTTCGAAGGATATCGAGGGACCCACTAGGTACCAGTGCTGGCCCCGATCGTTCTCGGGTTTCGGGTGAATTGACAGGTCGTTCTCGTTGTCGACTTCGAGTCGTGGTTCTCGTGAAACGAATATATCGTTCCGTTACCGAATTTCGAGTTATGGCTCCCGGAAAATAAATAGATAAAAATGTTTATTGTTCTCGAAGAAAAAAAAATATAATAAAATGGTTTTTTTCCCCCGTTGTTCTCGAAAAAGGTATGGCTCTCGAAAAGAATATATCGTTCCGTTACCGAATTTCGAGTTGTGGCTCTCGAAAAAATAAATAAATAAAAATGTTTATTGTTCCCGAGAAAAAAAAAAAAAAAAAAGTTGTGGCTCTCGTGAAACGAATATATCGTTCCGTTACCGAATTGCGAGTTGTGGCTCTCGAAAAATAAATAAATAAATTGTTTATTGTTCTCGAAGGAAAAAAAAATAAAATGGGTCCTTTTCCCGTTGTTATCGAAAAGAGTGTGGCTCTCGAAGAACAAATGTATCGTTCCGTTTCAACCCCCTTCTCGAGGCGGAGAATTTGAATTCCCCGTATCGTTCTCGTCTTGTCCACGTTAAAAATCAGTTCTCGCCAGTAAAAGTGGACAAGAGGTCGAACACCGTGCAGGTGATTGTAGACTGCAATGCTCGCGCATCGGATCCCGTTATGCTCCGTACGGGCAGCTCTCGTTATTCGTACACGGTACGACAAAAATTATTTTCTCGGACCAGGGAAATTTACCTTCCTCGCGTCGCTCTCGTCCTATCCAGGAAAGAAAAAAAAATAAGCTCTCGACGGTAACAGTGGGTAGATTGCCTAGCACCTTCGGGGTGAGTCTGGGTCATACTGCTTTTGCAGAAGCTATCGTCACGGTAAGTGGTCAGTTCTCGAAAAGAAAAAAAATGATGATGATCTCGATGGAAAGAATTGGAATGGGAATTCTCCCCATAGTTCTCGCACTCGTCTCACAGAAGACAGAAACAAAAAAAAAGAAGAAACCGATCTCGCCCGCTTCAACGACGTCACGTTGAATCGGTAGAAGTTACCGTTTGGCCCCGTGGTCTCAACCACCCGTAAGGGGTGGGGAGTTGTGACGTGATTTTTTGAATCACGGTCACAAGGATCTCGTTTGTACCGATGTGACCGTTGCGGTTCCGTGTTCCGTCTCTCTCTCTCGGTTACCCTCCAAAGAACCGACAGTTATCGAACAGATTTCGGATTCCGATGGGTCTCGTCATGAGTGTGACTGTGATATGATTGGTTGCGTTTACGTGTGTGTGTGTGTGAATGTGTTTGTGTTCGGAGCGTACGACACTGTCGTGCGGAGTGACGCTCGAGGAAATGAGCTACCCGGCAGTGGAGTGCGCCCGACGAGGTTCGCTCAGGGATTCGTGGAGGTCGGGCTGCAATGCCTGCGCCCCATAAAAAGAGTGCGTCACGCTGGAGAACGGGCGGAGGTTTTTGGTTCCGGGCAAGGATGGGACCCCTTGTGCTGTGTATGTTTCGTTTTGTGGAGAAAGTGCCCTGTTCTCGCGTAATGCACCAGGGGATGCGATCCTGAGCGACCTCACAAGGATACCGGCATATTTTGGCATTATGGTCTCGTCTATGGTTCGGAGGTAACCCGAGAGAGAGGGGCTGCGGTTATCGAACAGTTATCGAACGATTACGCGAATATCGTTGATCGAGATTTCGCTAGTCAGTCTGTCTCGGGCCTTCGGCTCGAGCACAGCTCCCGAACGCCTCTCCCACCATCGCTGGCGCGCAAGCGATGGGTGGGGCGTGCGGATAGATATCGATTATGGTGTCTCTCTCTCGCTCACGCGAGGTGTAGAGCTAGTTCCCGTGTCATGTTTTCGGATTGTCGCGCTCCCCGCACGCTTGCGTGTGGGCTTGCGTACGATTGGTTCGCGTAACTCACTAATAAAAATTAGTTGAGTGTTACCGTTATTTCAGAAATTATTTCTGAAATTATTGTTTTCGTGGTTGGATAATGACGATCTCGTTATTCATCGGCCAATAAAGATCACGACCCCTCTACCACAACCCACAGCCTGAGCGGCCGAGCATTTCCGCAACCACGCAGCTTCGTGACTGCACCCGGTTGCGTTTTGTCAATCCTTCGCGACCAAAAGGATTGACGGTTATCGTTAGCGTGCGGATCCGTAGGTCCCAGGATTCGCATCGCGGGTTAGTGGAGTCGAGCCAGGTCCCACTCGACTCCCAGTTTAGTCCGGTTTGTCAATACCGGCGATACAAAATTGGCTGGCGCCCACCGGAAGCGCGGGTGCAGGAACGGAGGTGCGTGGCCGAAGGTGACGTGTGGATGAAATTGGGTAAGTTTTCGTGAGCTCTCGACCGTTATCGTTTGGCTACAAAAAAATACGTCACAATATATATATATATATATATATATATATATATAATATATATACAATATATATATATATACATGAACCTCGCTGTCGGTAAGTGAGATGGTTCTTCATTTAGGTTATTTTTGAAATGTGAATGGGGAGTGTATTTGCGAGAATTCCTGACCCGAGAACCCGTCCCCTCCCTACACCCCCCCCCCTCCCTTGTCCGCCGTAGATTTCGTGCCGGAGTGAGAAACGCGGACCCGTCGAACCAACGTCGCCAGCCTAAAGGACAGGTGAGCGGTCTGAGAGGGAGAGAAGGCGAATGGAGCGAGGTACGGGAGCACTCGAATAATGACAACAAACCGCCGCTGCCCCCCCTGACTCCTCGCCCACCCCCTACTCAAGGCACCGAGAGACGGCTTGACCAACCGTTCCGAGGGGGGGGGGGGGGGTCGAAAATCGCCCAAATGTTTAATATCGCGAGCTGCTCCCACCGGACCATCTCCCGATCGAACTCGAAGCCGTCACCTCACCCTGACGACCCCCTAGATGCCACCGAATTGATGACAAGGAAGAGAAGACGGACGCGGTAACGAGACTTCTCACTCCGAGCTGGGTCGCGATAGGTGATAGAAGCGTGTGACAAGTATTGCGTGGAACGAGTGCGAGTTTTTTTTATTTGTAGTTTTTTTTGTATCGAGTGCGAGGTATTATATTTGTATTTTTTTTATTGTAGGTATCGAGTTTTTGCGTGATTGGTTTTTTTTGTAAGACAAGTGCGAGTGACCGGCGGAGTTTGGTTCCGCGGTTGTGTGTGCGAGGGGATTTCCTGGGTACCCCGACCCCCTTACCTTCCCTTCCCGCCAGGCGTCCCTTCTTCCCCGTGGATTATTAGACACCGCGATTAGCGTCCCGCCGTAACGTAAGTTTTTCATTTCAATTAGTATTCCCCCCTCCTCATTTTTGCAGTGTCGAGGCACTTCGTGTAGTAAGAGCCGGAGTCAGGATTGCCCCACCCCTTGATAGTCCCTGTGCCCGCTGACGGTTAGCCGCGTCGACGGTTTCTTTTCCAAGTCGCGTACATTAGTTTTTTTTGTTGTTTCTTTCCCGACGGTGTTACTCCCGTTATCCACGAGTAACTGGCGTCCAAATTCCCTATCCCTTTTCTGGTTGGTATTTTTTTTTGTATTCTTCTCAATTATCAAGTCCTTAGCCGCCGACCCGTCTCCCCCCTCTCCCCCCTTCGTCAAAATTCGATTTCACTGTACCATCGTCACAGACCAATTTGAATTTGATCCAACTCGCGTTCGGCTTCATTTCTCACACGTTGTTTGCCCGATCTATCGAGAGACGCGGTAGCGTCTCGAGACAAGTACATCTACCTTATCGGCCTCCGCTCGAGACGTGACTGCAGTCTTACTTACAAGAAACAGACTCGCTTTAACCCAACTCTGAACGGGGTTTTAGAAGATCAGAGCGTCATTCATTAATATTTAATTACGGCTAGAAGCGTTATTTTCTTATATTTCAATTGGGACCAGAACCAATGTTGTTGATGTTGTTATACGGAAGATATCGAATCATTTATATGATTGAAAATGATTAAAATTATATTTCTGTTTCTTTGCCGCAAACGATTTCACAACGGTCGCACACTTTAGTAGTCATAGCTTGCCAGATCAGCCGCGACTGATCGCTGTCATCGCTGTCATAGCTGTCGTCGCAGTTTTCACATTTTCCTTTGTTTTCTGCCTGTCGAGATCAGCTGAGAGCGATACAGATAGAGAACGAGCACCAAAATGAAACGATTGAATGTGACAGTTTGCAGTGCTGTTGGAGAATTGACCAACAACCATATATGATATACTATAAAATCATTGATAACGAATCATTAGAAACGTATCGTTTGTGCGGTAAAGTGAGATAAAAAGTTATCAATATATTTTTTTGTTAACTTGTTACTTGTTGTTGTTGTTTTGTTAACGACTTGTTATCCTCTAGATGGAATATAAATATTTCTACGAATATATATTGAAATAAGAAGTGAGTCATACTGAAATTCTGTGATACCGTTGGAGGTTACGTTAAGCTGGCTCCATTCAGAATTGCATTCAGATTATTTGCTACCAATATTAATACGATCGTTTTGAATTTGGAGCAACATACGCAGCATCAGGATCAGGGTGTGGCCTTTCTCAACGAAAACTGTTTCGAAGCATACCATGCAACGTTTGAAAATATAATGATTTTACTATAGATTGCAGTAGAAAAATAGACCTGGCTCTTCACATAAAAGCTAACACATCGTCCCAAAACAGAAGCCCATGAAGTTTTCGACCCAAATGTTTATATCGCATAATAAGCTACATCACGCACAAAATATTATTACCTAAGATATTGAAAATGTATATGATACAGGTAACTTTTGTCCATGAATTTTTCACATCTATTGTGAATTGCGCATTCGAGAACCACAAAAATGACGGGTCTTGAGTCCATATGGCATAGATAAAAATGATTCGTGCCCCCCCCCCACTGTTAGCTAAACATCCCAATTTCATTGCATTTTAATGATAGCGAATGCATTCGTCTACCTGTGATGGAAAATGACAACACACAATAGCATATTCTCCTATAGTACTGACCGTCGTTGAATATTATTTTTATCTTTTGAACTCGGTTCCTCCAGGTCAAATTCTGAAAAGCGAGTGTAATGACGTCACTGTCAATGAGTGACATACAAAATTCATATGATACAATTACATAATGCAGGCATTTTTTATCAAAAAAAAATATCGACTCAATTCTGTGATCATAATTTATATACCATTTGTATGGGATATTAATACCACCCGAGATTCAAACACGTTGGAAAGATTTTACACAAGTAACCAGTGGGATAGCATCACAAATAATTGTATAGTGATTCAAGTTACCCGGGTTTGCAGAAAATAACTAGTTGAAAAAATAATGTTTAGTCTCAATACCTGTGCCCGATCCTCACATCACGAAGTTTCCCGTGTAAAAAAAACCCATTCCGGATGAATGCAGCATGAATTCACCATGAATTCACCATGAATTCACCATGGATTCACCATGATTCATTCCTCTAATGAAACAAATATGAACGTTCGACAGGCACTAATAATCGTTTACGAGGAATGAATTCATGGAGAATTCTTCCGGAACAATTCATAAAGAATTCCTCCGGAACGATTCTTGAAAGAATGTTTTGGTTATATCGTTGTTTTTTTGGAGGAAAGAGCTGATAAATTCCTTTCTATCGTGTTGAATCTATCTATTTTCTACCTACGCCCGTTTTTATACAAGCCTACAGTTTTATTCCGGACTTTATAAAACTTTGCACACTTGATCTTCAAACCAAGATGACGGTCACTGTCTACATGAGATTCCAGAAAGCCACTTGAAACAGAATTTGATTACACCTTTTATCAGTTTTTCGCGAATATTTCGAGAACAGTGATGAAATCGGCTGAAGTGGATGGTGATTATCCAAAAACTCATAAAAGTACCTTCTAAATCCCAGATAATGCGGAATATTTCGGCTATTATTCTTATAAATACGAGTGTGAAGAGGTATGAGAAAGTACAATCATGCAACTTTATTTTATTTTCAATGTTCGAAACAAACATTTATTAGTCTCAAATTCGAATCAAACACTTCCAAACAAATAATTCAATTGAGGTGAAATATCGCCCGAGACTACCGGTCGAGCTGCTCGTGCTTGTTTTTTTTCAGTCTCGCGTATGGTGCAACACATTTTCGTTATTTTTTTATGAAATTCTTGCTTGGACAATCGATGCGACTTGCGGCACGTTTTCGAAACATAGACTGAAACATATATTCAATAATTATGAACATGATAAAATACAATAAATCCAATGAGAAACACTTAATTTATATGTATATTATTTTTTAATGAAAAAAAATATATAAAAATAGAACCCTCGTGAATACGAACAAAATATATATAAAAAATAATATCGCGCTACTAAAATTCGCATTTAACAAATTAGCACCTTCAATTGCGTCATATGCGTTTTTTGGAATGGTCACACGACCAATTTTCTCGGTGACCGTCATTTTCGACAGCTGCTCGGTACCAAACATTTTTTTAAATATCTGTCGAGCCATTTCTGCCGGATCCCCACGAAATTGCTTTGCTTTGTTTATCAAAAAGTTTTTGTCGGCGTCGATGCCGGAGTTTACAATCAATTCATCCTTGAAAAAGAAATTTTTCTGTTAATATACAACGTACGTAAAGTATACTACATGTTATATTACCACTTCTTTGTAAAAATCAAATGAAACAGATTTTGAGGAAGGGCGTTGTGGCATTTTTTCGTGCATTTCTCTCGTGGTCGGTGATCGTGGACGTGATGTTCTCGGAGAAGATGCTGCTGACAATAGTTCGCTTCGCAATTCCGTTTCGGAACTTGCATCAACGTTTTCAATTATTTGAATTGGTGGAGAGTGCACCTCCGCTGTCACAACACTTTCATTTGGCCGACTCGGAAATGTACTTTTTTCTTGTTGGTCAATTGTTGGCAATTCCATTCGTGACGTTAACTCTTCGATGGCAGTTTCAATAAACGTAATCATTCGTGTTGTATCTAAAATTTCATTAAAAAAAAAGATTTGAAAAAATATTTAAGAATAAGTATATTATAGGTGCAGCGAACGTACAGAAGAAGTATGTACAAGCAAATCAATAATAACAAGACGGAAATAAAAAACTAAATCCATAACAATAATACCATTATTAGTATCGCTCGATCTATCTTCGTTGCATCGATACTGGGAGCCGAGTACCTCAATCAACGATCCCAAATATTTCACAATTCCCGGTATTTCTGGAAAAACAAGAATGGAAAAATAGTGACACTAATAATAATAATCTACTTAAAGTTCGTTGAATAAGTGCTCTAAGTAATTACCTGATAGTTTTGGTTGGTGCTCTGTACCTAGCAGCTGCGTACTCTGGACATCTGACTCATTGACACTTTCGACGACTTGTTCCGAGTCTGAATCTGAACTACCGACATATTCGATTCCGAGGATATTTTGTACTGGTGGCTGTTGCATATTTCTCGCATTGTTTTTTAAGTCCTCTTGCACACTCATTTCATGGCGAACATCTTTATGAGAGAAAGGAGACAAGATCAATGAACCTACAGGTGCGTTAACGAAACACAATTAAAAAATTCAATGTTAAAAAAAGTATATACCATTTTCAATTTCTTCACGTTCGTGTAGATCGAGAATACTGGGGCGGCTTTTCATGTTTCGCTTATTTTTATTCCTTCCACTCAATTCAGGTGAAAGGAGACGTTTTTTTGTTTGATTTATTTTTTCTAATTCATCGACAACGTTCGGTACATCCGCAATTTCAAGATCGATGTTTTGTCGAATTAATTTTTTTGATACGGGTTTCTCTTTTTGGACACCGCTAAAATCCATATCAGGCAGCTTTGTGATGATGCCATTAGTATCGACATGAATCGCATCGAGGAATAATTTGTTATCTGCAAAAAAAAATATCAAGAGAGAATAAATAAATTTCATCATTCATCTTATTTGGTTGACATAAATAATTACATTTGTTTGTTACTTACTTTGGCCGTATTATTTTTATTTTTTTAACGTGCTTTGACGACGATCGACCTTGTTATAGATGTAATTTCGTAAGATTATTTTCCTCTCTTGGTTTGAGAGCGAGAACCCTACTTTACCGATATTATTTTATTCGGTTTTCTATACTTTTTTTTTATATTAAATTAATTGCTCAGTTAATTCGTGAGAATTAACGAAGCAATATTTTTCTATCAATGATGTTCTTGATACATGAAAATTAAATCGTGAAAAAAATATTGCTTCGTTAATTCTCACGAATTAACTAAGCAATTAATTTAATGTAAAAAAGTATATATATAGAAAACCGAAAAAAATAATATCGATAAAGTAGGGTTCTCGCTCTCAAACCAAGAGAGGGGAATAATCTTACGAAATTACATCTATAACGAGGTCGATCGTCGTCAAAGCACGTTAAAAAAATAAATAATTACATAATCGAAAGGACATTACTTACCATTTTTGAGTAAAATCCTTGTGGGCACCCACTTCCCGCCCCACATCACTTCACTTTTTTTTTTGTCGAACATCTTTCGTCAAAACAGTGCCAATACTTTTTGTCGCTTGGAAAAAAGCTAGAGAATACATTTTTTTCACGTATAAGTACGATGTGATGAAAGATCAGGCACGACTGAATGATAAGACAATTGAACGATAGAGTCAATAGAGTGAACTTCGTATAACAACGGATAACAAATTCATTCGCCTGACGTAGCTCACTTTGAGAAAAAACACGACGAAAGCAACGCTGCTGTTTTCATTTTCAACAAGATTAAATTCGGTCAAATATTCGGGGAAAAATAATTGGGAGTCTGTGTTATTATATTTTTAAAACTTCTATTGAAAATTTCTGGTTGATATGCCAAAACGTGGAAAGGAGTATCACGAGTATTCGAGAACAACTCAATGGAGGATTCGTAAAATATTAGAAGCCGATGTGCTGACTAGTGAGGATGAGGAAAATTTAGAGGACGGTGAGGTTAATTTCTTAACATTTCGTTTAGCCAAGTTTTTTTATAATTGATTCAAATAACATTAAAGGATAGTAATAATACAGAATAAAGATTTTAATACAAAATTCATAATTTTTTATAAAGATACAGTACATGGAGGTCAGGAAAATGGCCGCCTTGTAATGCCAAGTCCATCAGACGACGATGCGAATCAGTCGAATGTTGCTGATCAGAGAAGTATTCAGTTATCAGAGCCAGACTCATCATCAAACGGTGAAAGTGGAGAAAATATAGAGCAGTGTTTGTACTTTTTTTATTTATAAATTTCAAAAAATCGTGACAAATGGCTAGTGTATTAGTATTATATCTGACAATTATAAACGTGTGTGAGTGACTGCTTCTATATGCGTGTCTATAATAAATAAATGAATAATGAATGATGAATGCTCGATCGTACGCAAATATATCATGCCAATATATATATATATATATATATATATATATATATATATATATATATATATATATATATATATATATATATATAAATATCTATCTATTAGGTTCATGGGCTGACGATGCGCCGAGTTCGGATAATAATGTTGGCGACACTTGTTCCGGCGTCAGTAGCAACGGACATGATGGATTAAACTGGCAAAGTAGTTGTTCAGATTGCGATTCTGCTGATGCTGCATCTTCAGCATCTTCTTCATCGTCAGAACAGCCGTATTATTCATCGGAGTCGTCTGATGATAGTGAAGATGATGAAAACGACCATCTACAACATGAGGACTTTGAATGTATCCATGAACCGTTGTACCCTGGCGCACCTATTACCTTGGGAGAAAGCATTCTGTCTATTTTATTGATAATGATTCGCCACAAATTAAGTCAAAGTTGCTTAGCTGATTTGCTTCAGTTAATTTTTTTGCATTGCATTCAGCCGAATCTATGCCTTAAATCACTATCTAGATTCAAGAAATTCTTTGCGAACAATCGAAATTCTTACAAGAAACATTTTTTTTTGTACTGCTTGCTACAAAAAAATGCCCAGCAATGATTCAGTATGTCCCGAGTGCCAAACGAGCTCTCAAATAAGTTACTTCTCAGAGTTACCAATCATACCTCAAATCGAAAAACTCCTTAATCGACCAGGTTTTGTCGAAAAATTGGGCTCGCGATTCAATCGTGATAAAAAGACAGAAGATAATTTAGAGGATATTTTTGACGGTTCAGTTTACAAACGATTCACTTCGAATGGCGGTTTCTTAACCAGCTTTTGGAATATGTCTTTCACGTGGAATACTGATGGAATATCGATTTTTAAATCCTCGAAGTTACAAGTCTGGCCATTTTTCTTGCAAATAAATGAGTTGCCTTTTGCGGATCGGTGCACGAAAGAAAATATAATACTAGCTGGTATTTGGTTCGGAAGTATCAAACCAAAAGCGAATTTATTTCTAAGCGTCTTCTGGGAATCGTTTTTTCAATTGTACAGAGGTGTTCAAATGACTGTTCACGATGTTGTGGTCATAGTTCGGGCAAAGGTACTTTGCGGGACGGCTGATATACCAGCGCGTTCAACAATGATGAACATGAAACAACATCTTGCACATTTCGGATGTTTAGTATGTATGGTAAAAACGATAGTTGTTGATAACGTTCGAGTCTATCCATATCTAAACAGATTAACACTACGTACTACTAGACAAACAATAATCGATGGAAAACAAGCACTTGATCAGAATGTCGACAATATAAACGGTGTAAAAGGCCCAACGGTTTTGTCAAAAATTACGGATGATTTCGTGGAAACTACTGCAATAGACGATATGCATTGTGTATACTTGGGTGTCGTAAAAAAGTTATTGAGTATATGGTTCGAATACCCTGGTGAAAGAGGGTCCCTCCGTAATTTTATTAAATTCGTGAATCGCCAACTGGCCATCATCAAACCACCTGCATTTGTTACACGCTTACCACGATCGATTAGTGACTGGAAATACTGGAAAGCTCACGAGCTGAGAAATTTTTTGTTATACTACTCAATTCCAATTTTTAGCATTATCATGCTACCAGAGCAATTTGAACACCACAAATTGCTGGTATCCGGGATAACGCTTTTGAGTAGTCAAAGTGTGAGTGAAAGAATGATTAAGACAGCATCCAAGTCTTTGAAAATGTACGCGTCTGAATTTCCTCATACTTACGAAGAACGTCATATGACGTGCAATTTGCATCTTTTATTACATCTTGCCGATAATGTCCGTAAGTTTGGCCCCTTAAGAACTACGTCACTATTCCCTTACGAAAATTCAAATGGTGTATTTAAAAGTTTGATTTATGGCACGAGATATTCAGAGATTCAAATTTGTAATCTTGTCTCGACATTTACGAATTTGATTATGTTGAAATTAAAATTGTTGGATAAAAAAAGTGAAATGACGAAATTTTGTGAGGGAATGGAACTGAGTTCGAAAAGGAGGAAAAAGCTTACACATATTAATAGTTCATCATTTATTCTAGGAGCGTCAATAAAATCGATTTCATTTAACAACAAAATCAAAAATGCCTTGGAAAACTTTAAAATTAATTGTCACGATCTCTGTTTTACTTTTAAACGACTTTACCATGCTGGAATTGTCTATGACTCTAAATCATATGATAGACGCCGAAGGACAAAGTCCAGTTTGGTAAAATATGAACACGGTAGCGAAATTCGCACTGGGCACATTGACACTTTCGTAAAAATAATTTTTTCCCTAACTAACGAATCATTAATTTTTGCAATTGTTGATGACGTTGATATTGTTCGTCCAATGATTAAAACGAGGTTGAGGCGTGGGCATATAAGGGGTATGAGCATGGGCAAAGACGTGATAGATGCACCGGCTCGTGCCATTGATATAAAGCAACTGAGGAATGTTTGTTTTAAAATAATAGATCCCAGAGATCCTGAATTATTTTATGTTATTGACCCAGTGAACAGCCTCGAATTTGAGCAATAATAAAAATAATACACATATGTAATTGTTGTGAAAAAATGTCGTTGAAAAGATTCAATAAAAATATTGCTATTATAGTTGCTGTCTACTTTTGCGTACCTTTTCACACTCGTATTTATAAGCTATATTCAACCTACCTACCTATCCTATCGTATAGCTTTTGTTGGTTTCTTCGTGAAAAGAAATAAACAAAATAAAACGATATAACTCCAGAAAAATTTCCATGAACCGTTCCGGAGGAATTCTTCATGAATTCATTCCGCGTGAACGATTATTAGTTCCTGCCGAACGTTCATATTTGTTTCATTAGAGGAATGAATCATGGTGAATCCATGGTGAATTCATGGTGAATCCATGGTGAATTCATGGTGAATTCATGGTGAATTCATGCTGCATTCATCCGGAATGGGTTTTTTTTTACACGGGTTGTATATTAACCTTGCAAAAACTAGTTGAATCCCCCCAAAAAATACAATGTGTGAAAACAGGGAGACAAGTACATTTACCTGAGCGCGGCTACTTCGTACAAAAAAGGGACGGATAAAATCAATCCATTGAGCGCATGTATTTTCACAAAGTCAAAATGGCTTTGAAGAGAGATTTAAAAAATTCATAAATTTGAATTTTTCAAAAATTACTGCGGGACTTGGCGAGTTGTCTCACCGTCAAGGTAGACCTTTATTGAGATCATTGAATAGTAGCGGTAACATATTAACTCGCCAAGTACTGCTGTGATTTTCAAAAACTTCAAATTTATATATTTTTTCAATCTCTTTTCAAGTAATTTGTACTTTGTGGAAATACATGCTCTTAATTAATCGATTTTACCTGTCACCTTTGTGTACAAAGTAGCCACTCTCAGGTAAATCTACTTGTCTCGATATTTCTACACATTGTGTTTTTTGGGGAGATTTTCTCACTACCTATGAGCAATACCGCGTGTGACGCAGAGCGCATCATATATTTGGACCTCCGCCCCCTTCACCGCGCCCTTCCCTTCCTTCGTTTTATCCTTCTTGGTTTCCTTGTCCCGCAACAGATGACAGCCAATTTTTCTCCCGGTGATTGCATTTGCAATTCCAATGTGAAACCTCACGCGAGCGCTCTTGCTCCCTTTTTTTCCCGTAGGTACGCGACTTTTCGTTATCCCGTTTAACCGGCCACGCGGACCATCAGTCGTGGCAATTCGTTTCTCGCTCATCCACACGAGAATGTCATCTTGTTTCGTTGTCACGATCTTGTTTCTGCCCGTTTTCCCGCCCGGAAATTCAGTTTCCTCAATTGTTCCGAATTATCGACTATCTGCATCGAATAATCCATCCAGAGTTCAACCGGTTGTAAACGTGGTATCGACAAACCGTGACCGCATTGTCACAGTGACCCATATCGTATAATTAAAAATACAACCATAAATTTGTATTTCTAATATTATTGTTTCGATAATTATTCAATAATCCTTTCGTTCATTTTCATCAAGTTATATATACAGGATGTCCCATTTGAAACAGTACGGTCGAATAACTCGTCAGGAAAAGGGGTGAAAACGAAATGGTCAGATGAAAGTTGTAGGGTTCAAAGGGGGACTTGGTGCTGATAACGTCGATACTCTTACAGTTCATGTTTTTATGCTGCAAGCATAACGGCAGTTTTTTTGAATGGTAACAATACTTTTGAGCCACCTGAAGTTGTTCCTCTTGTTAAGACAAATTCAACGATACCTTATGTTAAGGATTTTTCATCGATTTTTCATGAAAAAATCGGTCGTATCGAATCGTAAATTCGGTGTGCCTCACCGCGTGGAACACCCGAATCGCGTCTGATATCACGTAAACTAATATTAGGATTATTATTATTAGCTCGAATTGATTTACTTGATATTAGACGCAATTTCGGTGTTCCACGCGATGATCGAGCGTAGTGAGTGTTACGTCGATAATTCAGTTTAAATAGAATCTTCGAGCATACCTTCTATCCCAAGAAGCTGGTCATTGAGGAAATCGGAAGTTTTCTACTCCTCAACTGTCGTTAGCATTTTCATTTTTATTTTTATTTTCATTTTCACTTTTGTTTTTCAATTTTGGGTTGGTTTTTCTTTTTTTTCTTTTCCTTCAACTTTTGATTTTAAGTTTATCCATCGCATAACTTGAGTTAATTCCAAGTTCGTTACACTCGTTTTATTATTTTATAGTTTATATTGCGTTAATTATTTGAAAAATTTTGTTAAACAGCTGGTATGTATAAAATTGCCTAAAAGTATTACTAAGGCATAATAATAAAAACAATCAATTAATCTCTATCTCTCTCTCTCCCTCCTTCTCTCTCCCTCGCTATCATTCTTTGTCACTCGCTCTGTATGCCTTTCTCTCTCACTCGCTATCAGCCTCTTTCTCTCACTCTACGTCTTACTCTCTCACTCCACGTCTTTCCTTCTTACTCGCTATCAGTCTTTCTCTCTTTTCTCACTTTTCATTATTCCACCTCGGCCCCTCCTGACTGGGCATTTGCCCCGAATGTCTTTTTTCGCATTTTTTTATTGCAATTTTCGCTATCATCATGTTCTTCTTTCTCGTCGTCGGAAGCGTCTTCTTCTTGCAGGTCCTCATCGTCGTCGCTCGCCCAGAGTTTCATGGAATCAGCAGCCGTTGATATCTGCTTCGGTCCTTCGGTGTTGCCAACGCGACATACAACATACCGATCGTTTCGCAGCGTTTTTATAATTTCATACAGTCCCAAAAATGTATGTAGAAATTTGAAGCCAGAGATTAGTTGCGTTCGTCGAATGGCAACCAAATCGCCCACGCAATATTGATGAGCCTTCTTCCTCGACTCATCAAATTTACGTTTGTTCTCGGCCTGGACCCGGTGAATATTTTCTTTTGCTCAGCTGCGCAACTCATGTTGCTCGTCATCAAACAAGACGACGAACTCTTCGTCCAAAATTTCTTTAATTTTCGGGTCATCTGACAATCGCGGATTAACTCCAAACAGCAACCGGAAAGGAGCCATTCCTGTACCTCTATGTAACGTTGCATTGTAACACCTCTGAGTGATTGATAGATGTTTATACCACTCATCCGGCTTCGGAGCGGATAACTTCACTAGCAACGGTATTAAGGTGCGATTGACCCTTTCGACTTGCCGATTCGACGTAGGCAGTCCCATGGTAATAAGCACATGTTCAATATTCTCGTCTCGACAATAACTTTCGAACTCATTCGTGGTAAAAGTACGCCTATTCGAGATCATTCTTCGAGGATTTGCGAAAACGAATGCTTGCTTCTGCAAACGATCTACTACTTCTGCAATTTTGAATCACCTTCTCGGTCTTTGACCTCAAGTCTGGAATCCAGTATTCGTTTCAAACAAGCGTTTTATTTATCCCGAAATGTCCACGCTCGTGCGTCCGTCGAATCAGTTGTAATTAAGTTCTCGCCTCGTCGCCTACGTCCTTATACAGCAATCCTCCTTGCATGCTGTATCCATCAAGCTCACCCTTTTCAGTTTGATCGACCTTCCTTTTCTTAATTATTTTTGGGAGCACTTGATCGATGCAGCGTGAGACCGCTTAGTGAGAGAAGACTAGATATCAGAACAGCGAAATCTGCAAAAGATGAATACAGGAATGAGATTATGTTAAGGAAAAATCAATGACGCTAATTAATCAAAATAACTGAAAAATATTTAATTTATGAAAGAAAATGGACACATGCACTAAGGTTGAAACAAATAAGAGAAAACTACCAATGCGGTTTTTTTTTCATTATCATTTCGGATGATCTCTTCGAATTGTAGAAATTCATCCAATCGTTGAATGGGCAACGGTACGCCCACAGAATTCACCAATTCGACGAGTGGAACTTTAGACATTTTCGGAACGTTGCCAGCGACAACCACAAGTTTCAATTCGTTCGTCTTTTGCTCCAATTTGTAGAGAACACTCTCCTTGGCTGATTTGATGAATCGGCGAATCTCAACCACAGCTGCTGTCACCTTGACTTTAACCGTGTTCTCTTCATCTGCAGAAAAAGGAAAAAAAGAATTACATAATTAAAATTTAACATTTTAATGTCGCTCGGATTATAACACGAATTGCAAATAATTTATTTAGCATTCTTACCAATTACTGCATTTTTTATTTTTTCGAGCTGGAATCTTTCGACATATGTCGAAACATTTGTCGGCCTTATCCTCAGCGGAAGAATCAACGACATTTTTGGACCGCTTACCGTTAACTGGCATGGTCGTCTTTACGCTTTCCTGCGAACTTAAATGCGATATCTCCGAAAAAAATCAAGATCGTTTCTTTTTTTCTCAGATTTCTTGAGTCGTGATGGAGACAGACTAGTGGATGACGAGCTGCAGCTTGTCCGTGAAAGTTTCGACGATGGGATTTGACGTTTGTCATTTTCTTTCCCCGATGATTGTGAGTCCAGATTTGAGACGTTGATTCCGGAGTACCGCCGTACCATTGGTGCCGTTTCGGTAGAAATTTTGCGCACATCGTTCTCTGGAATGACTGTCGGTCCCCGTTGTGTCCGACTTGTATCGGAACTTGCCACATTAGTTGATTCGTGAGCGCGTTCCAAACGACGTTTTGCTCGAGAATAATCCACAGCCCGAGCAAGGATTTCGACTTTGTATCGTTCCCACATATTATCGGCTGGTTTCTCGATCTTCGCCCACTTGTCGACATACACGTATTGTTCTTCCGGTGGATACGCACAATCCCACCATCCTGCTGCATTCCAGTATAACCATTTTCCGGGCACCAAATCTACCGGCAGTTTGTTTTTTTGTTTCGTCCTCGAACTGCACCATGGAACATCTTGCGTTGACCTCCTGCATGTCGTCAATCTGTTTAATGATTAATAAAATATCTTCGCTAGATATTGGAAAACATATGGGGGTTACACCAAATTTCGGCCACTTCGAACAGTTAGGTCAACATTTTTGCCCCACCATTTTTTACATCGATGTATTGGAAACGAAGAGACCCGTATATCAGCGTTTTTTTATTCGTCAAAATAAAAAACGCCGATATACGGGTCTCTTCGTTTACAATATACGTAAACGAAATACGTGGAACACCCCACATATTAGAAAAAGTATGCCCACTCAAATTTCATGAAAAAAGTTTCTCAATTTCGATAAGGTATCTGGGAAAAATGCTCATTCAATAGAAAAATGGCCCAATAGCTGTTATCCCTCGATAAACGGATGGGGGGGGGGGGTGTATAAAAATCGTTAAAACAATTAGTGCGTTCATAGGACCGAAAAAATATTTTTTTAAAAGTCATCGACCACAATAATTTTGCTTACCTCTGAATAAAGTAGACTTCGACTGATGTGCTTCTCCTCTTTCCGCCTTTGTCTTTTTTGTCGCTGCGGCGCAGGACTTGTCTCGGGCTCGCTCACGTTCGTAGTGGCAATAACGAATCACGCGTGTCTTTTTTTCTGTTTAAGAAATTACACTTTTATTTGTGATATACATCAAAAGGCATTATGATTGTCCTCGTAAAGCTCTTCATGCTTTTCCATGACCACGTCACTTAGTGCACGACGTGTTTTAACATTCATTGTTGTACCCGATTCTATCTCAGATAATCTGTTGATAATATGTGTTAAGGGTTTTTTCGACGACTATGAGTTTATTGGATATACCGATATAGTTCTCACCCGAAAAAGCATTAATTTCACTGAGCGGGGGAGCGAATTTTCTTACGTCGTGTGACAAGTCAGTTAAATTGTGGAGACTCAATACTTGGGATCGAAAACCGTATAACGATGGTAGCAAGTAAAAAAAATTCTCAGCAAATCGTCGGCATAATCGACCTGCGTTTTGATTAACTCCTCATTGTTAAGAATGCGAGCTGCGACGAATAAAATGAGAAAATGGTTGTAATAATTTTTTAAAAGAATATTTCTTAATACAATAGGTCCCATGTAGTGTAAAAAACGGAATTGTGTTGCTTTCCACTTTCCAATGTGATAGATATATTTTTTTCGTTGGAATTCACACGGCACATGAGACGTTATTTGACACAGTCTTGATTGGAGTTCTTTCACTTTTATTGGTTTGAGACGTTGAGGGCTGCCTCTCAAAATCCATTTTTCCATTAACCATTTCATTGCACCCGAATATAGAAGATGCATAGAGTCGAGCAAAACGTGAGTAATGGGATCAACATTTTTGATCCGAAGCACAGGAGTTTCTTCAGGGTGATGTTGACGTTGACTTTGCGCCGAAAAAAGCTCCTCTTGTACATTGGGAGCAATTCATTTCACGGTACACTCGAGATTGACGTCGCCCCTGACCAACTGATACACATTTAACAGTGCACCTTTCACAGGCATAATATGCTGTAAGGAACCCCTTGATTCCTTACAGCATTTTATGAATAATGTAGCTAGTGAATCCGCTGTTATTCCTAGCAACTTGAAAAAATAATGCTTTTCATCGATGCGAATCCCATTTTCGGTCAAGTCATTTACTTCAGGGATAAAGTCTTTAAAATATTCATTGATCGAACCTAGTTTCGAATCACCGCAATATATACCAGCTGCGAAAGGTTCAAATACGTAATATTCATGATAAATTTTGACAGAAATAGGCCAAACTGTCATGTTTGAACTTTGGCCCATCTGCATCCCATCAATGTGAATGAAAACTGCAATCTCATTTTCAGTGTATATGTCGGAAGAAATTATTTTTTGTAATCCATAGTCGATACCTAGATACTTAAACTCCGCATCAGTACCATTGCTACTCAATATTGTTTCTGTATCTCGGCGATGCGTTGTTCTCAACAACGTCCGCGCTGTCATCGGTAGCGATGTGTAGCTCTCAGTTCGAATTGGAATCAAAAGATCACTAATGACATTCAGCGTTAATAGATGTATATTACGTACAGCCGACGCTCGTAACTTTTCTTCCATTCCATCACGGCTGCTAATGCTAGAATTATCTAGGTTATTACAAGAATCAGTGGCTTGATCTCTGAAATTCTCATCCGATGATTTCCTGGTATCAGGAATAATAGTTTCCAAAGACACAGATATGGAGGAGGCAGAATCTATGGTCTCTTCTGTAAAGTTAACATTCTCACTTGGTGTCGTATTGCGGTGTGCGATGGGCTCTATTGAGCTATCTTCGTGTACATATTCCTCTGAAATGTCATCACTAGACTCTTCGTTTTTCTTGTTTTTGAAATATCGCGATTTTTTCACCCGTTCATATTTTTTGACGACACATTGACGAATAAACACAGAGGTTTGTGACGCAACACTCAATGAACATATTTGCACCGCTTATATGAATTATTGCGAATCGTCCTAAGATACATAAGTTTTCGTTAACCGTATCGAATGCATCGATCGACGTAGCAACGACATGATCTTCTACTGAAGACAGTCCGGAACCTATCAATTTTGTTTAATCCATACAAACAGGTCAATCATGATCTGTTACTGCAAATCGTCCTAAGACATCTAAATTTTTCTCAACCGCTACAAACATAACAACTGACCGAAGAACGATATAATATTTCACAGCGAATCGTCCAGTGACACATGAGTTTTCATTGAGGGCTTACATACACTTGTAATTTTCAAAAAATCGTTTTTTTTTGTATTTTCTGAATATACATATATTGGAGCATACACACTCAAAATTTTATGTCAATCAGACGAATATTTTCGAAGTTATAGACACATTTATGAAGGCGCGTTAGGGAGGCGCGTCTCACAGTCGGGGACCGGCGCGCCAGCTGTCTACCTGAGGCGCTGTCCCTTCTTTCCTTGTCTATCCTACTCTCTTTCCTTTGTCATTTTCTATTGTATGTTTCTCAGTTGCCAAAATTTGAAAAGTAGTCGTCAGTCTCAGCAGAGAAGCCTAACAGTAAAGTCGTGTCAGTGTACTTGTGCCTTCGATAATATCGTGAAAATGAAGTCTAGCAGAGAACTTAGAAAATCAACGAAAGTGTACAAGTCAAGAGCGAAGAAACGAAAGAATGTTTTCAATCCGAAAACAGCTGTAACGGATGAGTCCAGTTTCAGTGCCTCTGCAAAAAAAAATGAGAATGCAGGAGGAAATCTTGGTGCCGCGAGATCCGTCCGTTGAGTACCGAATTTTGAATTTTATTACTGTTTTCGCGGCCATCTCCGAATTTGTGCAGTGCAAAACCTGTAACGGAAATGTGAAATTTGAAACTGCTTCTGAACGAGGACTCAGGTTTAAAATTGTTTTGTTGTGCGATCAGTGTCCATCTCGTAGCATAAATTCTAGTCCTTTTATCGAGCATTCTTATGAGATAAATCGGCGTTTTTTGTTTGTCATGAGAGTTCTTGGATTAGGGTTGAAAGGTGCTGCAAAATTTTGTGGATTAATGGACATGCCCGCTTTCCTAGCACAGCCCACCTACGATTTAATTATGAAGAATATACATTCCTGTGTGAAAACAGCAACCGACAAACTTTTTCAGCATGCTTGCCATGAAGAAAAAGACTTGACTGCTGAACACCAAGGTGACGAAAAATCTGCAAAGCTTACCGTGTCCGGCGATGGAACTTGGAAAAAGCGAGGATATACTTCCTTGTATGGAGTGACATCATTGATCGGATATTATTCTGGGAAAGTAATTGATATCCTCGTGAAAAGTGCCTATTGCAAACAATGCGAAACTTGGAAAAGCAAACTTGATAGTGAAGAATATCAACAATGGTATGAAAACCATCAAGATGATTGCAGTTGTAATCATTCAGGTTCTTCTGGAAAAATGGAAGTTGATGCAGCGATCGACCTATTCAAGCGTTCAGTGGAAAAATTCGGAGTGCAGTACAGAAATTACATTGGAGACGGTGATTCTAAAACGTACTCCGGGATTTTGAAAGCTGCCCCATACGGTGATCAAGAAGTCGTGAAGAAGGAATGTATTGGACACAAATTATTGGAAAGATGTGTGGGTGGTTTGGGTGGGGCTCGAAGTTCAGAATGAGCAATGTTCAGAAAGGCCAAAATTTCGAACGCGCGATGCTTCGAACGACAATGTTACGAATGGTCGCGGCGTAGAATGAAATT
Source organism: Diplazon laetatorius (assembly GCA_963662125.1). Lineage (NCBI taxonomy): Eukaryota > Metazoa > Arthropoda > Insecta > Hymenoptera > Ichneumonidae > Diplazon > Diplazon laetatorius. The sequence continues at coordinate 101,982 of CAVLEH010000080.1, read as the reverse complement.
GTTTCGAATGGTCAAAATTTCGAATCGCGTTGTAGCCTTCCGAACGCCTACCTTTCGAGCTTTCCCACGCGTAAATTATGAAAGTTAGAGATATGCCGTCGCGGACTTTTTTATAGGAAATTTATTTCTCTACAATATTGTTTATGTGAACTTTTTGTCTATATAGCGTTGTTTATCCAGCGTTTGGACAGAAACAAACAAAACGATAAGAAAATCGATGCATTTTTACCTTCCCGTCAAAACGCTGGCTAAACAACGCTATATAGACCAAAAGTTCACATAAACAATGTTGTAGAGAATTGAATTCCCTATAAAAAAGTCAGTGACGGCATATATCTATCTGTGATAATTTACGTGTGGGAAAGCTCGAAAGCCAGGAAATGTTGAAAACCGCAGCGGTTTTCTATTTTTTTAAATTATCGTTAATTTAAAAATTAGCGTAAATTATCACAGTTAGATATATGCCGTCACTGACTTTTTTATAGGAAATTCAATTCTCTACAACATTGTTTATGTGAACTTTTGGTCTATATAGCGTTGTTTAACCAGCGTTTTGACGGGAAGGTAAAAATGCATCGATTTTCTTATCGTTTTGTTTGTTTCTGTCCAAACGCTGGATAAACAACGCTATATAGACAAAAAGTTCACATAAACAATATTGTAGAGAAATAAATTTCCTATAAAAAAGTCCGCGACGGCATATCTCTAACTTTCATAATTTACGCGTGGGAAAGCTCGAAAGGTAGGCTACAATGCGATTCGAAATTTTGACCATTCGAAACAATTTCATTCTACGCCGCGACCATTCGTAACATTGTCGTTCGAAGCATCGCGCGTTCGAAATTTTGGCCTTTCTAAACATTGCTCATTCTGAACTTCGAGCCCCACCCGGTGGTTTCACCCAAAACAATAATGAAAGCTATAACCAACTGGTGTGGAAGATCTCTCCAAAAGTACTTCCAGCCGGATCAAAAACGGTGGAAATGGCTGCATATATAGCTGCTGGCATCTTCAATGAAGGGACAGCTGCCCTTTTATATTATATGAATGCAATGGGCGTCTCACTTGGGTCCAATGCGCATTCATATACAGATAAAGAAGATGCGCAGCGCATCAAGATCTCCGACCTGAGATCACACGAGAGCACCAGAGAGGGAAGAATGGCTCGCAGACAGCATCAAATCGAATTATTAGAAGCTGCCAACGATGCGAACGGATTATTATATGGCCCTGGAATAGATGACTCCATGTAAGTTGAAAAAAAAACAAAATTTACCACATGTAAAACGCTTTTGAAACTTTAAACGCGTTTTTCTCAAAACTATGTTTTCAAAATCGGTGATCAAGATTTCTCGAAAACGGCTGAACCGATCAGTCTCAAATTTTAACACAACCTTTTTAACTAGATTTTTTAGTAATTAATCGAAGATTTTTTTCTCCGATAAATATTTTCCATTTTATAAACAATTTAAGGCTTAAATCTTCGTTCAAAATCGAGTCTTTTATTTTGAGCAGTCGCCATTTTGTCAAAAATTATTTTTTCGCTAATTCCTTCGATTAAATACTAGATAATGTATTATATTAACGAAATTTATTTGGTTTTTTCATTGCAGATAATCCGGTCCAGAGATATCGTGATCACCGCAAAATTGGTTTTTTTTGCGGAGCTCTAGGAGATCGGCGATAGCAACATTCGCGATGATTATTTTTACAAATAAAAAATATGTTAATATATTATAAGGTTATTATAATATGTACACCAATTTTCAAATTAATAAATTGAATAGTCTGCGCGAAAAAAATTCTTGAAAATCCGTCTTTTTAAAGCCTTCTAACTGTATGTAAGCCCTTAACCGTATCGAATGCATCGATCGACGTAGCAACGACATGATCTTCTACTGAAGACAGTCCGAAAACCTATCAATTTTTTTTAATAATTGATACGACACCGACATAATTTTTAATGTATTGAAGTACCCGTGTGGAAATCGGGTACGGATTGCCTCGATTGAATCCAGCGCATGGCTAGGTTTCCCGTATTCAGTTTACTTCTAAAGTAGCTGGATAGAAACTAGCCACAATGCATGTATAGGTGTCCGCCTATCCAGACGCTAGCCAGTTATTTCATTCCAGATCAACCGTAGGGAGGCTAAGCAGTGTCTAGCTAGCACACATCGGTAGATGACGACGCCATCTAATGCCTTTTGCAGACACCCGTTGGCGCCGCAGCTATAGACGCGCAATGTGTGTGCTCGCGGCTTCTGATTGGTCAACGGGTAAAGCAACTGTTGCCGGCACATGCCGTGCGGTCGGTGTTTCTCGACCAAACCTAGCCTCACTTTTATGAAAATCGCGAGTGCAACAACAATCATGAGTGACACCAGACAACGAAAACCGGTTCAGGAAAGAGTGAAATGATACCGTGCAGTTAAAAAAAATGTCGCGGAGTCATTAAGAAGACGTTCGCGGGACTACCGTCGTCGATGTAAGTGGTTGATTTTTCAATTTCTTCTTGTAATTATTATTGTGGTTTTCCGGAGCTTTGATGACGGACGACCTTAACCTTTTCTTTATTCATTTTTTTTACGTTTTGTCGCTGAAATCTGGGGCCTCTTCAGATTCTAATCGGTATTTCTTATCGGTTACGCTAGAAATATGAAAATTGTGAGAAGACTAGAAAATGTTTATTTCTTATCGGTTACGCTAGGAATATGAAAATTGTGAGAAGACCGGTGAATGTTTATTTCTTATCAGTTACGCTAGAAATATGAAAATTGTGAGAAGACCGGAAAATGTTCATTCCTTATCGGTTACGCTAGAAATATGAAAATTGTGAGAAGACCGGTGAATGTTTATTTCTTATCGGTTACGCTAGAAATATGAAAATTGTGAGAAGACCGGTGAATGTTTATTTCTTATCGGTTACGCTAGAAATATGAAAATTGTGAGAAGACCGGTGAATGATTATTTCTTATCGGTTACGCTAGAAATATGAAAATTGTGAGAAGACTAGAAAATGTTTATTTCTTATCGGTTACGCAAGAAATATAAAAATTGTGAGAAGACCGCAGAATGTTTATTTCTTATCGGTTACGCAAGAAATACGAAAATTGTGAGAAGACCGCAGAATGTTTATTTCTTATCGGTTACGCTAGAAATATGAAAATTGTGAGAAGACTGGTGAATCTTTATTTCTTATCGGTTACGCCTAAAATATGAAAATTGTGAGAAGACCGGTAAATCTTTATTTCTTCTAAAGATTCACCGGTCTTCTCACAATTTTCATATTTCTAGCGTAACTGATGAGAAATAAACATTGTCCGGTCTTCTCACAATTTTCGTATTGGTTGCGTAACCGATAAGAAATAAACATTCTGCGGTCTTCTCACAATTTTTACAAACTCAGAAGAGGGGGAGGGGAACATTTTCAGCGGTCAAAATTATATAGGTGCTGGCTAGTCCCTAGCCGATTTTTCGGGACTGAAAGGAGTAACGCTAGCCAGGCCCGGGCCCGCAATCTTGGACAGCGGCGGGAAAGGCCAAGCGTTACACATAGCACCAGGGCCTGCCCAGACTGCCGGGCTAGGACCTGGACATAATCCCGGAAACCTAGCCAGGGCCTGGCTTATACCGGGACGAAATTTCCACACGGGTAAGTCGTCGACATTTTCATTAATCCATACCTTAAAACGAGCGTCCGTCGGTTAAAGCGGCGGCGATCCGCTTTTAACGTCCTCGCTCTTACGCAACAACGTCAAATCACTTTCCGTGTCCATGCGAGCCTCAAGCTCTCCGTTCAAAAAGGTTACTGTTTTGATATTTCTTTTACGAGGCGTATATGTCACCGATCGCACCTCACTCGTCTCGTTTTCTTTCAGCGAACATTTAGACGCGATGTGTACGAATCACCACATCCAAAACATTTTGGTCCACGATCTTTCATGGGGCACGTTGCACTCAAGTGGTCTGACGAGCCGCAGTTAAAAGAATTTCTACGACCAGCAATTTTCTTTTTTTCACCATTCGAGTCACTTGAGCCACCCGCTCCACTCCTTGCACCGCGCCCATTTTCACACCCCGTCGCTTCTCGCTCGCTGGTCCGTACCCATCGGAAACCGGTCTCAGAGCGTAATTTTGTCAAACGCATCAATTAGCGCTTTATTCGACTCGAAGTACTGAATCCGCGCTTGATTGCGCAAACTCTTGTCAGGTATTCCGCCTATCTGATAATATAACATTTTACTATTGTCAATCGACACACGGTTGCCAATGACGATCTTGTCCCGTAAGTATTCCCTAAACGATTCGGGTTTCCTCCACACACACGCGCCTCGAACTTCCGCCGCAACTCGATTATATGTAGCTTTGGCCGATACATCCACCCCAACTCATCCATCAATTCATTAAACGTCATCCCCAGATCATCCGCCTTTGATGTAGCTGATCGAATGCTTTTTTTTCGGTTTCATCCCAATCAGCGTCTTTGCAGCGTCATGGGCTAGTCGATATGTCTTCATAAATCGAACCTGCTTGTCCCACACGTTGAAACTGTCAGGCGTCCCATCAAATTCGGTTACCAGCTCGGGTATCATCCTCAAATTCGAATGCAGCGAAAGACTCGGCTCCGCTACTATCGCGTCACGTCTCTGATTGGTTCGCCACGCGTCTGCGTCTTGGCGCAATGCCGCCATCTCTTGCCGCGCGTTTCGAGCTCGCGCTGCATCTGAACTACGCGCGTCGCAAACTCCTCTCGATAACGTTTGTCAGACCCCATTTTTTGGTAGGATTTGTCAAGCGGCAATCCCCCATAAGCGCCATCTTGGATGCCAACGCTCGTATCGTCCTCCTCCCATTTTCTTGTCGGGTCGAATTCCATCAATCGAGCGTGAATCGCCATATTCGATCCATCTGTTGACAACCCCTGCACGCGCGCTTTAGCCCTCAAATCCGCGATCGACCAATCGTTTGGCTCAGGCATGACTACTGCGCACCGTCTTACGTTCTACCCGAACTCCTTGTGAGGTCACTCACCGTTCGTTTCCCGTCGAATTCGGTCACCCCACGCGTCTTTCGGTTTCGCGAAATTTCGCGATTCCTTTTCGTTTTTCGAATTTTATCCGACGCGTCGTTGTTCGATAAAATTCCGTCGTCACGTCTCTCGAATGCGTAACACCGACGGCTTCAGTTTCACGCGATTCCACCGCTCGTCTTTTCGAATTTTATCTTACGCGTCGTCGTCTGATAAAATTCCGTCGCCAAGTCTCTCGAATGTGTAACACCGACGTCTTCGGTTTCACGCGATTCCACTCTTCCCCGACGAAACACGAGACTCAAAAGCTCGCCGTAACTCCCGAGAACAATTACTGCGACGCACACGTTTGCCGAACCAAAATTTTCCCCCACTCGTTCAATCATCGACTGAGCCCCCAAATGTAGAATAAAAACAAGGTAAGTATCAATTTTTATAACTTTGCACACCCAATAAGTGATGCAAATACGTTTGTTACGGCGATTGCATACATACGGCGGCGTCATTCCGGGTCCCCCTTTCTCATGATAGGTGGCGCGAATGGGTTGCCGACCGCGCCTGCTGCGCGGCCAGTACTGTCACCGACCGCTAGATGGCATCTTATGTGTGATAACGTCGTATCGCGACATCGGTCTGCAGATTTCGGCTACCACCGGCAATCCCGAGTGTAGCCCGATGTGGCTTTACGAACTCGAGAGGTACTAGGTTGCGCTTGGTCTTTTCACCACATTCTATTCCGTCTACACCGAGAAAAGTGGACTCAGAGCGTCGTGCCGTAACCGACGACCTGCCCCCGAGGTCGGAAAATCATTGTTCTTGCAAGTTACGGCGAATTATCACACCTACTACATCCTGATTCATCCATTAATAAAATTTACATCCTATCGTTCTCGTCAATTTGGATTCAGGTGTTGTAATAAGACAGCACGCACATTTTTATTATCACATATTCTCGGATCGGTGATCGGAAACTGCAATTTTTTCATTCGATCTTGAAAAAAATAAAACCTGACAATGGCACGTTAAGCGGTTCTGAATCGATTACCAAAGTTGCATACAATTCCATTACTTCCCTAGCCCAAAAAAACGACCGGAAGCATACACGTTATTCGGCGGATCCTACTTACCGACGACGAGGTCTTCCATTACCATAAACGACCACTGGTACAAATTATACGCTTCGATACAAGCGCGATCACAATCTCGATATCTGGATTTTTACTTTTTTGAGTTACGTTCGTCTCGTCTCGTCGGCAGTCAAAAACTGAGGACAAACCCGTTTTTCCGTGCAACCACAGCTCACTCTCGCTCGCGTTCGCTTGCCACCGCATCGCACCATACTCGCGTGACCAATCACGCGACACTGTCTCCCACTTTCTCTTTCTCTCTCATTCGCTATCATTGTTTATCTCTCACTTTTCATTATTCCACATATATATAAGGGTGTATATATATATATATGTGTGTGTGTGTGTGTGTGTGTGTGTGTGTGTGTGTGTGTGTGTCTGCCCACACAACAAAAATCCGTCCAAAGGACGTCTTTCGGACATATCGACAGTTGTCTCGTGATGGTATTGGGATGGTCCCATGCGCTTTTAAATGTCCGCTACGTTTTACCGGAATGGGACAATCCCACTGACGTCCCTGCGATGTCCAAAGATTTGCTTATATGCATATCCGTAAAAAAACGCTTGCGAAATGATTATTTATTTGTTAAATAAATTTTTTTTTGCCAAAATTCAACATATCGTTATATTAATTCAATTATTTGACCAATATGAATTAAAAAAAAAAGTTGTCCGGAAATGCAATTTGCATTTCGGGAAGATGGCATTGCGGGGATTGGAACCTACGACCTAACGGACCGACCTATCTACCTAACTAATATCTACCTAACTCTCTAGCCACTACACCAACCTGACTATTGAGATTGTACCATTACTTTACGCTCATATAACGCACATCTAACAGGAACAGAGAGTGTTATTTTCCTCACTCAGTCACTGAAATACTTCAAGTATAAGACTCCGATAAGACCTCATGTTATAGTCTTACTCGTACCTCCCACAGACGTCCATGAGAAAGTGCATTGGGATCGTCTACTAACGGTTACGACAGGACATCCTTAAGCCATCCTATATTGATCCCGGGTAGAACAGTGTCTTACTAGTACTTCCCAGAGACGTCGATACGAGAGTGCACTGTGATTGTCTCCTCACGGTTATAGGAGGATGTCCTCAAGCCATCCTATATTAATCCCGGGTAGAACAGTGTCTTACTAGTACTTCCCAGAGACGTCTATACGAGAGTGCACTGTGATTGTCTCCTCACGGTTATAGGAGGATGTCCTCAAGCCATCCTATATTAATCCCGGGTAGAACAGTGTCTTACTAGTACCTCCCACAGATGTCTATAAGAGAGTGCAGTGTGCTCGTCTACTCATGGTCACGGGAGGATATCCTCAAGCCATCCTATATTAATCCCGGGTAGAACAATGTCTCACTGGCACCTCCCACAGACGTCTATAAGAGAGTGCACAGCGATCGTCTACTAACGGTTACGACAGGACATCCTCAAGCCATCCCATATTAATCCCGGGTCGAACAATGTCTCACTAGTACCTCCTACAGACGTCTATTGGAGAGTGCATTGAGATCGTCTACTAACGGTTACGACAGGACATCCTCAAGCCATCCTATATCAATCCTAGGTAGAACAATGTCTCACTAGTACCTCCTACAGACGTCTATTGGAGAGTGCATTGAGATCGTCTACTAACGGTTACGACAGGACATCCTCAAGCCATCCTATATCAATCCTAGGTAGAACAGTGTCTCACTAGTGCCTCCCACAGACGTCTATAAACGAGTGCACTGTGATCGTCTACTCATGGTTACGGGAGGATATCCTCAAGCCATCCTATATTAATCCCGAATGGAACAGTGTCTTACTAGTACCTCGTAGAGACGTCTATAAGAGAGTGCACTGCGATCGTCGACAAACAGTCACGACAGGACATCCTCAAGCCATCCTATATTAATCCCGGGTAGAACAATGTCTCACTGGTACCTCCCACAGACGTCTGTAAGAGAGTGCACAGCGATCGTCTACAAGCGGTCACGACAGGACATCCTCAAGCCATCCTATATTAATCCCGGGTAGAACAATGTCTCACTGGTACCTCCCACAGACGTCTATAAGACGTTCTATCTTGCCGAGACCCGAATAGGACTGTATCAGGATGATCCCGAGATCAATTTTGCTGTGTGGGTGTGTGTATATTTATCTATATAGTACGGCTTTCGGGACTTAATCAGTAGCGGCCCATAACTGGTCACCTACACTCGGCCGATCACCAGGAGCAATTTATTGGATCAGTATTGGCTCAGTAGCGGCAGCCATGCGTCTTTCGAGACTCACGGCTTTTGGGATAACGGCCCGATACTGGTAAGCCATACTGGACCGATCACCGGTAGCCATGTGCTAGGCAAGTGTCGGCCCTATTGTGAGTCCCGGCGCTGGCTACATAGCAATAGCGAAGTATTAGCCCGGCAACGGCAACCGTGCGTCAATGACGGGGTACGGTTGACCGTCACTGGCTTAACCAGTGACGGCCCAGCACTGGTTGCGTATAATCCGAGTGTCGTGAGCCAAGCACTGGCCGGGCGTTTCCTAAATGAGATACATGCAAGACTGATGTTTACACATCGTCAACCGTGAGTGCCACTACTCATTTTTCTAATTTTTTTATTTCCAACTTCAAGAAAATCAACAAACCTCTATATATTTTCCATATTTAATTTATTCGATGTATCCACTCAAATTCTTATCAATCGCAACAGATGCAAGAAAATAAAACAAAATTATCAATTCATGATTGTATTGTAAATACGATCAGGTTGCCATACCACCATGAATATTATATTTTCAATGATGTGGTAGGTGTGTGTGTGTGTGTGTGCGCGCGATGAAAATGACATTTCATTTCGCGAATATTTGTTGAGAAAAAAAACAACTATTTTCAGTTTTTTTCTTTTACTCGTGCACACAGCCCCCCTCCCTCGGCATACTTTGGGTGGGGGGGGGGGTCGTCGGTGCTCGTGACGGCGCGAGTATCTTTAGAAGAGGGAGAGAGATCGAGACTGAAACGTCAACGTTGCGTTACGGGGGATGGTTGTTGGGGGTTGTTGTAGATGGGAGCAGGGGCGGGGGTTGTTTTGCATGCGCGGTCGTCAGGGAACCGTACCGGCAGAATGTAACGCTCCATACTGCATGCACCACACGTCTGCAATCCACCATCCGCGGTGTATAGCGTTATAACGCCTGAGGGCTGTTCGCGACAGAAGCGTCGCGCGCTCGGTTCGCTCGGTCTCCACTTCCGGTGTATTTACGCACCCCGTCCAACTTACGCTTCTCCATGTAGCCTCGTACCGGTGACTTGTCATCTCGTCGGTATTCTTGCTCGCGTCATTTCACGCATTAACTGGCAAAATTGCTACCCCAAAAAATGGCGCATTTATGCGTAAATAAAAATGAAATTTAAAAATTTAAAAACTCTCGACTGAAAAAAATATATAATATGAAAAGTATATTGTAAAAAAATACATTCAATTAATACAAATTTTAAAAGGATTAAATAACTCAAGATATCATCCTAGTTTACACAAAGTTCAAATTATGATCGGGCATTTCGGTGAATTTAATATTTTGAATTAGATTAATTTTCTTAGTGCCCTATATGCCCTATATACATGACAAATGGAAAAAAAGCAAAGTAGGAAACAGGAAAAATAGCGTCGAGGAAGTATTAAAAGCAAAGTAGTCGTAGCAGTATGGGATTGAAAGCTGGCTCCGATTGCTACTTGCACGTAGCGACAAATCTACTCATGGCACAATACGCATTCATGAATTCCTATTTACTACTATTTCATGTACTTCTTATATTATTTGAAATTTCTTTTTTTCACTGCGATTGTATTATTCTGTTGTTTCTTTTTAACATAAATGTTTTTGAGGTTATGCCCATCCGCTTACCTGCCGAATAATACAAAAGTTATGCCGACCGTTCAACTGTCAAAAAAAAATACAGGCCAAGGAATTACTCAATAATATCCTGTGGTTTGTTATGGGATAATAAATATCCGATGTCACGGTGTTGTTACGCGCAGTTAAATATGCACTGATATACACATACTCTACTGCACGAAACATACACACTACTCAGCGTGCTACTGAACCGTCAAACACGGACGGCCCGAGAAAAGTGGGGGGCCCAAAGCGGTGGGAATTTCGGGGCCCCCAAACTCAAATAAGAAATAGAATTAAGGAAGAAATTCTCGAGAAAAAAACTAAAATAGGAGTAGCGAAAACATTCTCGAAAAAAACTGCGCCGTTTCGGTCGATTCGCACGAGTCTGCTACGAAATGCGGGACCTCTTGCGACCGCTTAGTCCGCTTATTGTTAGACAAATGCAGTATGTGAAGTACAGATGGACAAGGCTGACAATAACAAAAAATGCACATCGATCAACCTTCGATATTCAACATTCAATAACAGTGCTTAAAAGAGGTGAAGGAAAAAAAATATGACGCAAGATGTAATAACATTTAATTAGCATATTTGATGATTATGAATTTATCTGGCATCCACAGCAGTTATAATCTAGATTTCTCCGATGGGCGTACTCTTGGCTCGAATTGTGTGTATCATACATAGTTATAAAGCGTATAAAAAATAAGTTGCGGACCATTATGGGACGAGATCGTCTGAATAATCTCACCTCAATGAACATTCAATGTGATTTGCTCAAAGAAATTAATTTGACCAGTGTTATATCTGAATTTACTCGAATAAAATGAAGACGAGTTTGTTTGTAAAATTTGTGTTAAATTTTATATTCTAAATGGAACCGAGTCGTCCAGACTTTTTTTTTCTCGCATGCTAAAGAGATTCCGCAGGGACGAGGTAAAAAAAAGAAAAAAAAAGAACCCAAACCCGGCACGATGAAAAATATCTGAAAAGAAATAAAAAAACAAAAAATGTTTGCCGGCACGTAGAGAATGTTATGGACCCATGTAAGTTTCCTGACCTCGCTAATTACTCCGTAGATTGTGTTAGGTCCGAGACTGAGGACAGATGAGAAACGGATTGAGGGACGTGGACGACGACCTGGGATTTTCATTACATCCCGAAACAAAGGAAGCAAAAGTGCCCTGACGTCGGTCTCGTCGTGCGAAAAATCGCGGGAGACTGTTTCGTCACACATGTGAAAAAAGGAAAGAAAACTAGTAGTGCCCATGGTTAGTAGTTCCCACGGTTAGTTGTGCCCATGGCTAGTAATGCCTATAGCTACTCATGTTTATTTCGTGTGTGACCCTTTACGGGCCGCACAAGTAACTTCCCGATTCGCAAGTTGAAATGCGAAAACACCGTTTACTGCGAATGGAAAATAATTCGTTTTAACGGATTATCGCGATTGGTGATAGACTTCGAAATCGTCGAGCAATTTTTAGGGTCCCGTAAAAATGTGAGATCATCGATTTTATTGTCATAAGGATTCAATTCGCGGAATTTGGCCACGCGTACGAATACATTTTTGGCGATGCGATTCATTGAGTTGGAATCAAAATGCAAGTAACACGTATGATTGTTTTCAAAATTGTCCGATGGCAATTTTTCGATGAGATTTTCATCGAAAATCACGTTTTCATGTCGCTTGTAAGATAGTTGAGCATGGATCGGATAACTTCGAAAATTTTGTTTGAACTGAGATTCATAGTTGACACAATGGCGAACGCGTTTTCCGACGAGTGATACCATGTATTTTCAAATCCGACAATGTCGAATCCGGATAAAATCAATGAATTGCCCAACATTCGAACTCCCAAACACGTAACCCCGAGGTTTTCGTTCAGATCCACGGATTCCAGACGTTCCAGTCTGTTGTTACGAATACAAGCACGAAATCCATGTAACGACGTTATTTCATTGATCGAAGACTCTGTATTTTGTGGTGCTTCAGTGCTCGCATCTGTGGCAGCCTCATCCAAATATTTTTATTTCGGAAATACGGCTTCGGGAATTCTTGATAAACGATTTTCCGAAAGATTCAAATGTTGGAAATGATCGAGTAACGAACTTTTTTAATCCGAAAATGTTGCTATACGATTATTCTCGAGATTCAAACAATTTGAAATTTTTTAATGCAAAAATATAGGTCCATCAAATTCGATCATGCGATTATTGGCAAGATCAAGAATCTCCAAATTTGTTAGGTGGAAAAATCAGGATTCGTGAATTCCTAATAAGCAATTTCCGGCAAGACATGAAAATGTCAAATGTTTCAATTGGGTGAATAGGGGTTCGGGAAACTTGGATATCAATTTACGGCTAGATTAAGAAACTCCAAACGTTGAGTTGCGTGAATAAGGATTGGTGAAGTTTGTCAATTAAATTTTTCGAAAGATCGAGGGATTTTAAATTGTTCGATTGTGAAAATAGAGATTTGTTAATATTTGTTATGGTATTTTGAGTGAGATTGAAATACACCAAACGTTTGAGTGGGTCGAATGGTTTGTCGAAAAATATTTCTATGCGATTATCGGTGAGATTGAGCGGTTTTAAATTTAGGATATCGTCGAATACGTGGGCAGAAATTCCGGATATACGTTTTTTCGCGAGTATGGGATTCGTTACATTTGCCATATTGCGAAAAGCGCTTCTGCGGATTACTTCGTAACCACGTTCCGTGTAGTCCAACGTGATTGACCATTGTGCGGGAATGACCTTGGCTATCGCATTTTTCTGTCCTTCGGCAGTGGCGAGCGGGGTTGCTGGGATGGCCACGAACGTCAGGACACAGGTTGTGAAAGTCGTCATCGTGGTTTACGGTCGATGCGAAAACACCGTTTACTGCGAATGGAAAATAATTCGTTTTAACGGATTATCGCGATTGGTGATGGACTTCGAAATGGTCGAGCAATTTTTAGGGTTCCGTAGACATGTAGGAACACTTATGATATATGTCACAATCTTCTCATTTATGTAGCGATCAAGATGATATTTGGTACACAGACGTATATCGATTACCAAAGAATAGAAATCATAACATTACTTTTTTTCAATTTGACCCCCCCCCCTCCCACACATTAAAGAGTGAACTCGACTCTTATTTTGCTCGGCCCATCGAGTGAGGTGTCATTTAATAGGTCTCCTCCAATGCAATTAAAATAGTCCTGAGACCTTTTCGTTTGAATCGTTCAGTCACGAGACATTCGCTTTCAAAGTCGTTATCAGAGTGTCCCCCCTCGCTCTAATTGCTAAGATATTGATCTAAAAATCGGAAAAAAATCTAGGATGTAGCTTTCAATTAGTACATTCTATTTAAGTTATAACGAACACTGTAGCAAAAACACTTTATAAAAAAATTAGGAAATCATTTTTTTTCCCTGAGTAAGTAAATTTGTCGAAGTGAAACTGCTCTTCGTACGTGTTATAAAAAGTGGAAGAGAATTTTAGTGAGAATGGCTCCAAAACCCTATTAGATATGTAAGAGTCCAACACGCTGTTGGCCGGCTCTTCTTCAATTTTGTGAATCAACTTACTTTTGGAAGTAACCTCCGTTAACGTCTCGATATCAAGATTTACTCACCTGCAAGGGTTTTGATCAGTGCGGTGGTATATGAATCTCGTTTTAAAATCGTAGGAACAAAATTGTCGTATAACTCACTCCTGCGTTAACAATTATCAGGAATTTGCCAACACGACAAAGCTCCGCAGTTTTTTATCCCCCTTTCAATAGCTTGAAAGAATGGCTGCAAGTCGTTGATAACGGCGAGCGATGTAATTTTTTTTTTACATAGAAATACATGTAGCTTACGACAATCGTGAGCAGCCGACGTTGATAATTTTATTCTAGGCCGCGAGCACAAAAGCGTTAATAACATTTCTGCGTTTGAAAAAAAAAAGAAACTTGCCACTTTCAATCGATTGGCTTGAGTAGAAATTAACCATAACTCGTTAAATAACATTTTGTTCCGGCGAACGAGTCAAATCAAGATTAATTTTACTTTATTTCACTTCCGTATAGGTTTAATTGTGGTTGATAAAATATGTATAATATATTCACCCTGCAGGGTATTTTTTTGAAGCCAAGACAATTCTCATTATTCAAACTTTATCCGGGAACGAAATATGATTCGAAAGAAACCTGTATGTATAAAGGTCTGACACAGCGTTCGTTTTTTTGGCAAGTTGAATATTTTATTCTATTCAATTCTTGTTTCTATTTTTTTTCTCATGACGTCGCTGCGTTTTACGACTGTCGTGAGTGGCTCAAGGTGATAATTTTTTATTGCATCCTCAAGGACAAGAAGTTTTCTGCGTTTGACAAAAACACTCATCTTCCTTACATTTCTTATGCATGTACATCGTACATGATTATTATTAATTGAACATTGACAAGTCAGAGGGGATACCGGAGGTTGGCTTGTTAACAACTCTATCGCTTGTTTCTAAACGAGCAATCCAATGGCCGCTGACATTAATGTAAAACACCGGACAAATGTAATATAAGCCACGTGTTAAATGTCAATCGAAAGGCCAAGCATCGTTTTCAGGATTGGAATTGGCTAATTGGCCGAGTCACACGGGCAAATTAAATTGTCGAATGTATTTGATGTAATTACGATTGACTGGGCGGGGAAAATTCAGCTGGTCACTCGAGTTTCAATGTGAACGACCTCCATCTGGCCGCGTCGATCATAGGGCGAGAGGCAACATGGCCAGATCGTTGCGCACTTTGACTTTCTTGTAATCGATAGTTAACGTTAAAATTAGTTGCGGTCCCTGTCTAGCCCACGAATATTTATACCGCGTGGAAATTCACGTCCAAATTCGTTCGAATCTGGCGAATGACATTTTCCCAATTCGCTCCTGTCTCAACCGTCGTCACCAACCCATACTCATCTCAACTGGACTCTGTTCACAAGTCACGTTTAGTACCAGACGTCATCGGTTATAGCTCGAATCAGCGAAGACGGGATATTACTTTTATGACATAGAGTTGGGATCGATGCGATTGGGTTACGACGGTTGACACCAGAGCCAGTTGCTAAGGCGACACTTGAGACTCTCTTGAATCAGTTGGATTCGCAGGAAGTTGGGATCGGCGAGACTTGGTGGAGAGGGTTAACACCAGAGCGAGTTGTTACGGCGACACTTGAGTCTCTCTTGAATCTGTCGGCAACACAGGCAGTCCGGATCGTTGACACTTGGTGACAACGGTTAACACAGGAATTGATTGCAAGAACGATACGTGAGATCCTCATGAGACAGTTGGGATTCGTGTGAGCTGGTGACGATAGTTCATACAGCAGCGATATCGTAATACGACACTTGAGATTCTTCCTACAGATATCAGTGTCATCAAGAGACACGATTGAGACGAGATTGTACACGTGAGTACAATCGAATATTACGATTTATTTCTCGTCAATCCTCGTCACCACACGCCTTAACTGAAAAAAAACTGTAGAAACAGCTACTGGCATGCATGTGCAATAATAACCGACGTGAATGTAGAATCGCGATTCTCTAGGTTCTGAAACTCCGGGCAACGTCGCCAGACTAGGCCATTCCAATGGGTTTCCATCGTTCCGTGTGTTTGCCCATTCACCGGAGCAGACGTTGTTCCGTCTTTCTCCGCGCTGGGTGCTGGAACTCATTCGCCCTGAAAGACAATGAGAGTGGGCCAACAATGGCCCGTGTCGTCGTGCGGGAGGGAGAGGTAGGGAAAGCGCATGGTACATCGTGTTGAGAGCAGAACGCCGTATAAGGGACGCCGGAAGATCTGGCTGCAGCGGTGAGTGCTGACGGGGCTAAGGCCCGCATAAACGACCGAACCCTCGTTGCCGTGTGTTTGCAGACGTTCATCGGGGCTATTTGCATCAAATTCCATGTTCCAATTTCCTCGATGCCAGTTTTGTTCCTCGATTTAGTCAATAACGAATCAAACAATGTTCGTGAAATTCAATGGTCGATTTTAACTTTGCGAATTAAAGAATTTAGTCGGGCAATGAAAATTGGGTATGCGAATCTTAACGCAATTGGATAAATGACGTCCGGGAAAATGGTTAAAAATTAACAAAATCGATGGGACAACCGAAACTAACGTGAGACACTGGATTTGATATATCGTTTATGTACTCCGGTCGAGTTTGATTCACTTGGATCCGTGTCACTGATCCATGGGACCCCGGCCTCCGCCCGTTGGGTTGAGCCCGCGCGGGAGGGAAAAGGACGGTCGAGCTAGAGCGAATAAGCCGAGATGAGCACAAAATGAGCGAGGAGGAGAAACGAATGGTAAATGACGAATCCCGGGCGACAGAGTTGCGGGAAGAAAGGACGTTGTGAAAGGTGAAAAAAAAACCAAAGAGGGAAAAATCGAGAAAATCAGAGTTTCCGTTCAACGGTAACATTTTGCATGTAACGGTAACTAGCCATGTGCGCTACGAATAGTGTAAAGCTCCCGTGAGAATATCCTTGAGGGACATCCCAGCTCTGCGTTTAGCTGTACACCACGTCCGGTTGTCCGTCGCCTTTCTCCACGATCTCTCACGGCTCATTTCTCAGCCCCGTCATTCCTCGTTGTTGGGGGACGAAAATTCGGACGAGGGTTGCTGCTTACCGTCATGGCCCGGTGTCGAGCAGGAACGAGCTTAAAGGTGCTATTACACCGTGAAACGTCTCGAAAACCGACGAACGATATTTTCAGGGCCACATGGGTCGTCAAAAATTGGAAATTAACATTATTTCCCGGAAACTTCTCAATTTCGAAATTTTTCATTTTCGCACCCTTACTACAAATTGTTGTTATTATTTAAATAAAAAAAATTCAAATCGTATGATATCCTACTATACTACCTAACTAACCCCCTAACCTAACAAAGACTTACACTTAGAACACTTTCTTATCCATCAAAATTTTGGTAAAACTATGAAAATTTCAAGTGCAGAACCACAAATAATCTAAATGGTTTTTGCAAAAAAAAATTCTGAATGAACTTTCATCGGAGACTCCAAAAACCCAAAACTGTAACAACCCCTTTAAGTCATCACTCGCTCGACAATTTCGAGGTCCTCGTTTTTCCGGTCCCCTCTTTGGTCCGGAGCTTTCGAGGGTCCAATATGGGAGCCGGGTAACTGTACTCGATATAAATTACTCGTTGACGACGCTATTACGTCGTAGCTCGTACACGTATGTCGACGTTGAAACGTTTTCGCCAACGGTACACCATTATTGTATATTACGGGAATGTTTCTCTCACACGTGCGCAAGCACGTTCCACGAGCTTTCACGTATGCGAACGCCCGGAATCCCATTGTCGGTTGTTCACGAGTGTGGAAGAGAACACGAGCGATTCTACCATGCACATGGATGCGATATACATCGAGCATTATGGGATTGTAGCTTCGTTACTCGCGGATGAGTACGACGTGCACACATCTTTGCCACACCGTTAACTCGTTAAACGCTGCTGTGTCGTAAAGCTCCGAACGAAATGATCAAGACAATTTTTACTTTTCGGTGTGATTCGCTCGTTAAAATATTACATTCTGTGTAACGATTTTCCTCATCACGCAAAGGTCGAATTTGCGAAACAATTTTTTAGGTGAGCTCAATTTTGCTAACAAGAAATGATCAAGACAATTTTGTCTTCTTGGTGTGATTCGCTTGTTGAAATATTACATTTCGTGTAACGATTTTTTTCAAGTCAATTTTGTCTTTTTCGTGTGATCCGTTTGTTCAACATACATTTCGTGTGACGATTTTTTTTTCATCACCCAATAGTCGAGTTTTGGAAATAAACATTCTTCAGGTAAGCTCAATTTTGCTTAAAAAAATAGGTAGGCTCTTATGTAATGAATTTATGATTATAAAAATTAAGAATCGAATGGATCGTTGTAACGTTCAGTCGTCGACAGACTTCAGTGGAAGGTCGACACGCTGTCACTTATCATCAGATCATCACCCATGATATAATACTCGGGTGTAACCAAGACGTCTTCGAGTTAAAACCACCGTAGCATGGACTTTGCGGAATTCTAGAAGCTTCGCTCCAGCGATACACTCAACCCCACCAGCCACAACAAGCTATGTGACTCGATATCCACTCATCTGCTTATCCCACATGCGACTCGGTCTCACTCGTCTGAAATTTCACACCAAAACTGATCACGCCTTGCTGCCATAACCCTTAGCTGACACACTGCGTTCGAAAAACCGCCAAACGAAATTAACGATAATATAATTTTTAGATTAAAATAATGAAAAACGGGGGAGTTCCGATTTTTTTGGTGAAAATCACTAATTTTGCGTTTTTTACCTTCAACATTATTTTTTTGTCAAAGTAAAAATGGAATTCAAGCCGGATAACGTATGGCACTTCTTATAGGGAGTATCAAAGAATGTGTGAGAATTTTTTCAAGTCAAAAAAATTAATTGGTTACTCGCAGCAAGCCTTTTTGTGGGCTCGAGGTCGAGTGGACCCCTGCTTGTGTTATACGCCGACGAATGTGTGAACTAAGGAATTATACCTAGCAACGCTTCACCCCCGAGACAATGTCCGCACGATCTGCCATCTCGTGGTGAACTCACGAACCAGTATCCCCATGGCGCGGCATTTAAAGTCGTGGCTGTGTTCTGTACACGATTGTTGGTGGCAGTGTCGGTAAGATAGACCTCTTTTTAATCGACGGATCTCACGATGATCGGTACAGCCGGTCTCGTGTTCACTGATTGTCGGTCATTGGCAAAAATTACCCAGTCCGTTAAATGTAGAAAATATGAGATAGATGTAAAGGAAGGAAAATTTGAAAGTGGAATTTTTTATATTGAATTGTTTTTCTTTTGTCAATTATAAAAAGACTCACGGAGAACCCAACTTTGGAAATACGTCAACTTATGAAATTTTCTCAGCTTCCCGATAAGAGTATTAAAAAATATTTAAAAATTTGGACAACGGCCGAAAAACAGCTTTTATGACGAGCAGTGCGTAAAATGCGGTTTTACGCACGCTTCGCGTAAAACCGCATCTTACACACGTTGTGACATAAAATTGTATACGATACTCGTGCTAAAAACGTTTTCTTGATTCGTGTGATTGCAACACTCACCTTCGGCTCGTGCTGCAAACTCACACTCGTCAGAAAAACTGTTTTCGCACTAGTATCGTAATATACTATTACGTTTCGAATCCCATTTTAATAGATTTTCGAGTACTGTTATAAAATTTACTCCCCCAATACTGTTGTAAAATTTTACTTCAATTCAAATTCATCATTGAAATTCCTATTTGGAACAATATATTTTTTTAATACTAATAATTTGTATGGAAGAATTCTCCCGCTTCCTCATAAAGAAATCTTCGTTCACTACGTACAATTCAGAGAAAGCAAATTGCAAGATCCAACTTGCAGTTCGTCTTAAATTATGAGGAAGCGATTTGCCAGTGTTTTATCTTCGTAATGTGGTGTTGGGTTGAAGTGTGGAAAGTTATTGAGTGTGGACATTACTTTTAAACCAGTTATTTTCTGCAAACTCGGGTAACTTAAATCGTTATACAACTATTTGTGATGCTATCCCGCTGGCTTCCTGTATGTAATTGTTTTTAACGTTATTAAATCTCGGACTGGTATAAATATTCCGTAAAAATGCTGAATAAATTATGATCACTGAATTAAATCACTATTAATGAAATTTTATTAATATTGTATTAATTTTGTATCTAACTTAGTAGCTTCATTGCACTTGCTTTTTAGAATTTGACCTGGAGAAAACGTTTTCAATGGACAAAAGTCATAATCAACAACGGTCAGTAATGTACGAAAATATGCTATTGTGTAATGTCGTTTTTCATCACGGGTAGACAAATGTGTTCGTTATCATGTAAAATGTGATAAAATTGGGATGCTTAGCTAACAATAATAACTGAACACTTACTTTTCGTGCATCATACGCAAAGCACTTGATAGTTACGCTGGATATTTAATCCACATCCTTCTGACAAATAAAACCATGAGACGCTTTTTTTCATCAACAATTGTGCTAATCATAGTTGGTTATTGTCATCGCCGTCCAATTCTGAGCGCTCTTCCAATTTACGTACATTATCAATGTATAAATGAGTACGCTCGAAAATACATGGTCCTATGGATGCGGACATCCAGGGGGCCATGGAATATTTTTGTCGTTTCCATATGGACTCAAGACTCGTCATTTTTGTGGTTTTAGGGTGCGTAATTCACAATAAATATGAGGCATTAATAGACAAAAGTTACCTGTATTAATACTTTTTCATCATCTTGGGTAATTATATTTCTTTCGCGATGGTGTAGCTCATCATGCGACCTAAAAATGTGGGTCAAAAACTTCATGGACTACTGTTTTGAGATGATGTGTTGGCTTTTATGTAGAGAGTCAGGTATATTCGTCACAGCAAACCATAGTGGAAAATATTATATTTTCAAGAGTTGTATTTTCAGAATTACGCTTCGAAGCAGTTTTCCTTAAGAGAGGCTACTTCCTGATCCTGACGCTGCTGCTTATGTTGCTCTAACTCCCAAAGGATCGTAAGCAGGTGCATGATCACTAGAAAATATATATTTTTTCATGTGTAGCTTTAAAGGAATAATACTCACCGTGTTATTAATAGTGGTAATCAATGACCTAAATCTAATTCTGAGTAAAGCCAAGTTTACGTAACCTCCAACGGTATCACAGAATTACGATACGACTCCCTCCTTATTTCAATAAATGTTCGTTGAAATATCTTCATTTTATGGCAGGGATGTAAAATCGTTAAAAAAAATGTTGAAAACTTTTCATCTCACTTTACTACACAAACGATACGTTTCGAATAATTCGTTATCAGTTTTATCATGTCATTCGTGGTTTTCGGGTAATTCTTCAACAATACCGCGAACTGTCATATTCGATCTTTTCACTTCGGTGCTCGTTCTCTATATGTACCACCGGTGAGTATTACTCGGAAACGCGGGAGAATTCAAGACCGCGATGACAGCGATATGACAGCAAATAGTCGCGCCTGATCTGACGAGCTATGACTACTGAAAAGTGTGCGACAGCTCTGAAATCGATTTTGGTAAAAAACATCGGAAACACGATTTCAATCATGAAAATGATTCGATCTCTCCCGTATAACAAGTACAGAATTGGTATTGGTGCCATTCGGAATATTCAAAAAAAACGCTTCAAACTGCAATTAAACATTCATGAATGGGGCTCTAAATTTAAAAAAAATAGTGCAAAGTTAGGTTAATATTCATCCAGTTTGGAGTAAATGATGCAGTCTCGTCTCGAGAGGCGGCCGGTAAGGTAGTAAGTATTCCTGCAGGACGTTCGTGTAGAATAATTTTTGTATTTTTTACGCGAGAACTCGCACATAATCGCACTCAGCATTTTTAGTGAGTGAGTGAGTGAGTGAGTGAGTGAGTGAGTGAGTGAGTAAGTGAGTGAGTGAGTGAGTGAGTAAGTGAGTGAGTGAGTGAGTGAGTGAGTGAGTGAGCGAGTGAGTGAATGAGTGAATGAGAAAGAGACACGCCGGGAAAAATACACTGCAGCCCTGCCGAGTGACTGTGCGTCGCTTCGTTCGGACGACAAATAAATAAAATTCGCACCCTCGAATTAGTGGCTTTCTGACAAAACCAGCAAGTCCATTAATCTTCCGTTCTAAGCTTTTTTTGCAACGCAATTCCGCGCAAGCGCATGCATTTTTTTTTTTTGCGTTTGCGTACGAGTTTTTGTTTTTTTTTTCGGTCTTTTAATTTGGTGTCACTCTCGTGTATCCATTCTTCTGCAGTCTCGTGCGGGGATTAATTTATTATTCACAATAACTTATCAAAGAGAATTCACGTAGGATGCAAATGAGATTATTTTTAATTAACGGACTGTCATTAGGAAATTTCTTATGCGTGTGTGTGGGTGTTTGGGTGCTATAGCATAGTGTTTCGAAGATGGTTTAAAGATCCTGTTCCAGTAGGAGGGACTATTTTTTTTTGTTTTTTTTTTATAGAAAAAAATGATTTGCGAAAATCGTGTGCACATAATCGTAGTCGAGAGTAGAACATTTTTGCCGTTACGAAAAAGCTTATCACGTAACCGATGTAAGACCCGCTGCGAGCGGGAGTTTGGACAACGCTTGCCCATTAATCGTGAACCTCCTCCCCCGGCCGCCCTTCGTTGCCCACTCCACCCTGGGACGAGGGCCATTAGTGCCCTCACAAAGAAGGGGTATCAAATAATTTACGCTCTCGCATCCACTCGTTCTCGCCAGTTGCAAAAAACTATACCCTCGCTCTCTGTACTCCATAGATTATACAGGAGATACGAATTTTACTTTTTTTCATTTTTCGTTGGACTTGGAAAACGGGAAAATGTATCACGAAGTAAAAGAAATTCGAAAGAAACTAAAAAAAATTGAAACGATTTAAAAAAAGGAATATTCGTTGGGGAAGACTATTTATTGCAATGGATCTTGGAATAGCGGTTACTCCCGATATCGTTCTGCAGTCCAACGATATACCATCTGTCCGATGCATAAGGTTGTAAAATTCGATTTTTTATTTTTTTCTATTTTTTACAAAATGAGAGATAGAAACATTTTTTTTTGTGTGGAGAATTGTTTTTTTTAGTTGAACACAAGATTATCGAAATGTGAATAATACGAAACATGAATAGTGTCGTGACGTCATTGTTTGGATCAGAAGAAAGGCATAGAACGAAATATGAAGGCATAGAACTAAAATTTGCAAGATTTTATTATTTCAACGTTTTCTTTCCCTTAATCTTTTAATTGATAGGAGTGGCATGATTATTATGATTGTGTTCAGAGTGTCACTGTGATATAATAAAAACATGTACCAAGCACATCATGATAATTAATAATATTCCAGTGCGTTAGTCTCGAGTTATGATATTGTTATCGAATTCAAATTCATTTTTTTTAATCCCTGCAATCCTAATTTGTGAACAATGTATTTTAATACGATTAAAGATAATTTTCGTGTCCTATAAAAATTAACGAGGCACCATTTTGAAATGCGGGTCAACGATGCCATCCCACACAAAAAAAAAATCGTGAAGTAGGACAAGAGTCTTCATCACGTCGTCTTTCCCGTCAAGGCTTCGACGTTCAAGTTTCTCGGTGCACCGGAAATAACTTAGGTATCGCTGTCGCGTGTCATTCTCAAGATATATCGCTCAAACACGAAAACTGGGGTTTTGGAAAATTTGTGGTCACGGTAACTCACAGTTTAATCGAGTATTCGTTCATTCCTTCAAAATATTATTTCACTGGGGCAAAGCCACATATGGACAACAGCAAGTGAAATTAATATCCTGTTATCTGTCTTAATAATGAATGAATAACTCCCGGTAAACGTTATAAATGGAAATAGCTTGGCTGATGGAATATGCGATCATGAGATCGTAGGCACGATATGCTGAGCTCTAATCTCGTCGTTAAAAGAAGTTCAGCATGTATTTTTTAATCCCGTCCGGCTTGCAGTTTGGTATAATACACATCCGCGACTTGGTACCATCTAACCTAAATAAGACCGTGGCTAAATGAAAGCTTCTCCTAACACTGGGTACAGCCGATAGCAGCGCCGCCCTGAATGGTGGCCAGAGACGGAATAAAAAATGGCGTTACTAAGGAGACCATGGCCAACCATTGAAATCCGGCTTCGTTTCCAGACTTGTAATATACGACCGCGGTAGTCGCTCCGCCCTACCGTTCTCGACCGAACGCGTGGCGGCGCGACGATCGAGCCAAAAAATCAATCACTAGTCAAAAGTGCCAACGGGCGCGTGGAAAACGACGAATCAACAGCGCCAACGGGCGCGTCGATAACTATCAACCAGGAACAAGGAGCTCGTTAATCTTCGCAACTATGAGAATCCGAACAAAAACACCAATGGGTATAAAAATTCAGACAAGTACATTTACGCGAGCGCGCTCCAATAAAAAGGTGTGAGATCAATTCTAAACATTGAACGCATGTATTTTCATCAAGTACATATTGCTTTGAAAGATGGTTTTCAAATTTATGAATTCCAATTTTTTTGAAAATCACAGCAGTACTTGGCGAGTTAATGTTACAGCTACTATTCAATGAAAAAAGATGTAACTTTACTTAGTAAAAATAGACAGACTATATCTTTACATTATTATTAAATAATTCAATAATAATGTAAAGATCTGAATAATGTGTCTTGACTTTGAAAAAAACTCGCCAAGTACTGCTGTGATTCAGAAAGGCCAAAATTTCGAACGCGCAATGCTTCGAACAACAATGTTACGAACGGTCGCGGCGCAGAATGAAATTGTTTCGAAGGGTCAAAATTTCGAATCGCATTGTAGCCTTCCGAACGCCTACCTTTCGAGCTTTCCCACGCGTAAATTATGAAAGTTAGATGTATGCCGTCGCGGACTTTTTTATAGGAAATTTATTTCTCTACAACATTGCTTGTGTGAACTTTTTGTCTATATAGCGGTGTTTATTCAGCGTTTGGACAGAAACAAATGAAACGATAAGAAAATCGATGCATTTTTACCTTTCCGTCAAAACGCTGGTTAAACAACGCTATATAGACCAAAAGCTCACATGAACAATGTTGTAGAGAATTGAATTTCCTACGAAAAAGTCCGTGACGGCATATATCTGTGTGGAAATCTGGTAGGGAGGGATACCCTCGTTTGAATCTAGCGTCCGGCCATTTTTCCGGGTCACGGTTTTCTGCAGAGGAACTGGATGGGGCCTAGCTAAAATACATGTATAGATGTCACTACTTTTTTCAAAGTCAAGGCAGACCTTCATCCAGGTCATTGAATTGTGGCGGTAACAATTTAACTTGCCAAGTACTGCTGTGATTTCTAAGAAATTCAAATTTATGAATTTTTAAAATCCCTTTTCAATGCAATTTGTATTTAGTGGAAATACATGCGCCCAATCCATCGATTTTATCTGACACCTTTTTCACAAAGTGGACCGCGCTCAGGTAAACGTCCTTGTCTCGATTTTTTTACACATTGTGTTTTTTGGGGGTATACGTATTCCGAGTCTTGACCGTTCCGAGCATGACGCGTTCAGAATTTTGGCAGTCTCCGAACATTGCTCGTTCCGAATTTCGACCCCAACCCGTCACGTCGATGCACATTCTTCGAAAAAATGTCGAATATTCCCGAACAATCGCACAATTCAGGGCACAATAAATTTCACTTCCGGACTCCGATCGATCATTATTTTCCACTGGATTCCGTAAAAATGTCGAACTATCCGACTCAATACCGCCTCACGAACGAGATCTTCGATGTCATCCACGTGCTTCGCCGTACGCCCTTCGAAAATCAAATGATTCATCGTGCGACAGAACACGGCGTACAACCGTGATCGGGCAATGTCTGTGAAAACTATGAATATCCAGTTTCGCAGCTTCGATCGAACCCATAACGTTCGAATCGACATTAGCGGCAAACCGATAATTAATTGCACAATTTTGGTCCGAAACCCGGGTGAAAGGAAGATTGCGTACGATATTCGCGAATCCTTCCTGAATCGGATTTCAAATGCAACGGGGAAATATTTGGGCCAGTCGATTCGGCCGATCGTTTCAATGTGTAATAACTATTTACGGGCTGTGCAACGTTGCCTCGTCGATCCTCCACCCAAATATTCCATGCGTTTCTGTATTCCTCCGTCCCCTCTTCCTCCCTCCCGTCTGCGAATCGTTCCATGTTCACGGGCAGTGGTAATATACCGCTGTGGTCCAGCCTGTTTAGTAGTAATAAAGCGCGATACCCATATTCCCATTTACCAGCGGGTATCGCAGGCTCTATATGCCCGAGCTTGTGCACCGTCGTCGAATTCCTATCGTCTGTTCCAGTCTCATACCCGTTCCACCCGTTTAAACGATATTACGCTGACAACAAAGGATTATCGATTTCATCGATGTAGATACAGCCCGTCGACTTATCGCAAGCCGATTACCTCGAAACCCGTTATATGTATGTATATATATATACATCCTCGTCATCGTGTACGCGTATTCTTCGTGTGCGCTCGACGATCGCGGCGGAAAAATGCGCGAGTGAAAAAGGACCACAATGAGCCGTCGTATACAATGGGCTGTGGCGATTTATACGCCGCCCCCCCTCTCTCTCTCGCCCTCCTTCACATTGTTAATCGCGAAATTATGCAATCTTCGTAATGAAACGTCCGTCGTGTCATATGTACATAGCTCTTCGTTTGCCAACCTTCGATTTTTCAATTCGAATGGGATTATGATAACTTCTAAAAAAATGCTAATATTTCAGATTAGTGTGGTAATTATCGTGTCCAATGGATTGTATTTGGGATTAGATCGAAGAATATGAATTGTGATATTTACATCCCGTAAAAATATGAGGCATTCCACGGAATTTCTCCAAAGTTCGACAGTCGGCTGAAAATTTCTGGCTCATGATTTTTTGCATCAATATATGTGGAAAATGGTGGGACCCGTCTATGAGCGTTTTCTGTTTCAGATCCTGTTGTTGAGATACAATTAAATGAAGTTTAGCAACTATTGATCATTCTTGATCTTTCAAATCAACGTATCTAAACAACGGTCAGTGATAAATAGGAAAACAACGTCTGTTCTCTCTTTTTGCTTCCTCATAAGGGAAGCTTTGTGAAGGTCCGAAATTTTTTTTTTCGGGATTTCGATGTCAATAGGTTGAGAATGTCCTAAAACGTCCAGAAAACACATTTGTAGAAAATGCCCGGATGTATGTGTGTGCGTATGTATGTAACCGACCTCTAAAATTTAAATGTTCATAACTCGAGAACGGTTCAAGCTACCGTACTCAAACTTTGCACACACGTGGTGCCTCGTAATAGCTATGTAATGTGTGATTTTCGCAATTATTGACACATTTTATCGGCTTTGACAGCGTTTTGAATTTTTCCAAAAATGTCTGTACCCTCGCTAGCGTCCGCAAATTTTGACATATTCGGCTAAATAGTTTTTCATATATAGAGTTAGGTACAAGGACGGATGGTATTGCATTTCAGCCGAATCCATCGATAACTTTAGATTTTATGATTTTTTGAATTTTCCAAAAAAATAATTCTCTGCAAGTGTAGGATGCCGTTGTTTTATGATACACACTGAATTTGGTCAAGATCGGACATACGGATCGAGTTCCAGAGCAATTTGAAATTCCAAAATTCCAACCCCGGAAAATTCAACACCATTTGACCGCACGTGCTAAAATTTATAGACGTTCATAATCCAACGCTTACCTTCATTTGCGACTTAGTTTTGTGGATATTAAAGGACGCGTTCAAATTTTACAAAACTTTAACTTTTGAATTTTTTCAAAAATGTCTGTAGCTACGCTAGCGTCTGCAAATTTCGAGATATTCGTCTGAATAGTTTTTCACATGTAGAAATGGGCACAAGGACGGTTGGTATCGCATTTGAGCCGAATCCATGAGTAACTTTAGATTTTATGATTTTTTGAATTTTTCAAACAAGCTGCAAGTTGAAACTTGGAAAGTGCTTCCTCATAATTTTAAGCAAGGTGCAAGTTGAACATTGCAATTTGCTTCCTCTGAATCGTAGGTAGTGAACGAAGAATCCTTTCTGAGGAAGCCAAAATATAAAATG
This sequence comes from Diplazon laetatorius, assembly GCA_963662125.1. NCBI lineage: Eukaryota > Metazoa > Arthropoda > Insecta > Hymenoptera > Ichneumonidae > Diplazon > Diplazon laetatorius. The sequence goes on along the minus strand of CAVLEH010000080.1, from coordinate 74,221 downwards.
CTTCCTCATAACGCCCTCATTTGTGCTTCCTCATAAAGGATTCTTCGTTCACTACCTACGATTCAGAGGAAGCAAATTGCAATGTTCAACTTGCACCTTGCTTAAAATTATGAGGAAGCAATTTGCAAGTTTCAACTTTTTATCACGTGCTATAACATGGAGATATTCATGATTATGTTGCACCGATGAAATAATTATTTATCAACAATTGAATACCTAGTTGAAAGTTGCGTAGAACAATAAATACTCGGTTTATTTATTTTCTATTTTTTTTAAATTCCTTGGAAAAAAAAGAAAATGTAAGTACCGCGCACAAGTTGGCGTTCGGCTTTGTTCAGAAGTTATAGCTTTTTTCACGTCAAAAACGTTCAGTGTGTTAAAAAAATTGACAGATCTTAACAGCAGCAACGGTGATTAATAGATTTAGAAATCATAAATTTTCTTTCAGTTTTTGGACGCGCTATACGATGAGGATGTTCATGATTATATGGCACCTATCAACAATCATTATTAACAATTTGATAATTGAAATTTTTATAAAGCTGATTTGAGATGCTGATTGAGAAGAAATGCTGATTTTATTTTTTCAATTCATTAACTTCCCGATTATAGGGAAGTTATTGTGATGACCCCAAAAATCGAAAATCATTTTCTTGGCAGATCTTTACGTTTCGAGGTCATTGGGTTCATTTGAGCCTATTTTGAGCAAAATGTTTGTGTGTGTGTGTGTGTGTGTGTGTGTGTGTGTGTGTGTGTGTGTGTGTGTGTGTGTGTGTGTGTGTGTGTGTGTGTGTGTGTGTGTGTGTGTGTGTGTGTGTGTGTGTGTGTGTGTGTGTGTGTGTGTGTGTGTGTGTGTGTGTGTGTGTGTGTGTGTGTGTGTGTGTGTGTGTGTGTGTGTGTGTGTGTGTGTGTGTGTGTGTGTGTGTGTGTGTGTGTGTGTGTGTGTGTGTGTGTGTGTGTGTGTGTGTGTGTGTGTGTGTGTGTGTGTGTGTGTGTGTGTGTGTGTGTGTGTGTGTGTGTGTGTGTGTGTGTGTGTGTGTGTGTGTGTGTGTGTGTGTGTGTGTGTGTGTGTGTGTGTGTGTGTGTGTGTGTGTGTGTGTGTGTGTGTGTGTGTGTGTGTGTGTGTGTGTGTGTGTGTGTGTGTGTGTGTGTGTGTGTGTGTGTGTGTGTGTGTGTGTGTGTGTGTGTGTGTGTGTGTGTGTGTGTGTGTGTGTGTGTGTGTGTGTGTGTGTGTGTGTGTGTGTGTGTGTGTGTGTGTGTGTGTGTGTGTGTGTGTGTGTGTGTGTGTGTGTGTGTGTGTGTGTGTGTGTGTGTGTGTGTGTGTGTGTGTGTGTGTGTGTGTGTGTGTGTGTGTGTGTGTGTGTGTGTGTGTGTGTGTGTGTGTGTGTGTGTGTGTGTGTGTGTGTGTGTGTGTGTGTGTGTGTGTGTGTGTGTGTGTGTGTGTGTGTGTGTGTGTGTGTGTGTGTGTGTGTGTGTGTGTGTGTGTGTGTGTGTGTGTGTGTGTGTGTGTGTGTGTGTGTGTGTGTGTGTGTGTGTGTGTGTGTGTGTGTGTGTGTGTGTGTGTGTGTGTGTGTGTGTGTGTGTGTGTGTGTGTGTGTGTGTGTGTGTGTGTGTGTGTGTGTGTGTGTGTGTGTGTGTGTGTGTGTGTGTGTGTGTGTGTGTGTGTGTGTGTGTGTGTGTGTGTGTGTGTGTGTGTGTGTGTGTGTGTGTGTGTGTGTGTGTGTGTGTGTGTGTGTGTGTGTGTGTGTGTGTGTGTGTGTGTGTGTGTGTGTGTGTGTGTGTGTGTGTGTGTGTGTGTGTGTGTGTGTGTGTGTGTGTGTGTGTGTGTGTGTGTGTGTGTGTGTGTGTGTGTGTGTGTGTGTGTGTGTGTGTGTGTGTGTGTGTGTGTGTGTGTGTGTGTGTGTGTGTGTGTGTGTGTGTGTGTGTGTGTGTGTGTGTGTGTGTGTGTGTGTGTGTGTGTGTGTGTGTGTGTGTGTGTGTGTGTGTGTGTGTGTGTGTGTGTGTGTGTGTGTGTGTGTGTGTGTGTGTGTGTGTGTGTGTGTGTGTGTGTGTGTGTGTGTGTGTGTGTGTGTGTGTGTGTGTGTGTGTGTGTGTGTGTGTGTGTGTGTGTGTGTGTGTGTGTGTGTGTGTGTGTGTGTGTGTGTGTGTGTGTGTGTGTGTGTGTGTGTGTGTGTGTGTGTGTGTGTGTGTGTGTGTGTGTGTGTGTGTGTGTGTGTGTGTGTGTGTGTGTGTGTGTGTGTGTGTGTGTGTGTGTGTGTGTGTGTGTGTGTGTGTGTGTGTGTGTGTGTGTGTGTGTGTGTGTGTGTGTGTGTGTGTGTGTGTGTGTGTGTGTGTGTGTGTGTGTGTGTGTGTGTGTGTGTGTGTGTGTGTGTGTGTGTGTGTGTGTGTGTGTGTGTGTGTGTGTGTGTGTGTGTGTGTGTGTGTGTGTGTGTGTGTGTGTGTGTGTGTGTGTGTGTGTGTGTGTGTGTGTGTGTGTGTGTGTGTGTGTGTGTGTGTGTGTGTGTGTGTGTGTGTGTGTGTGTGTGTGTGTGTGTGTGTGTGTGTGTGTGTGTGTGTGTGTGTGTGTGTGTGTGTGTGTGTGTGTGTGTGTGTGTGTGTGTGTGTGTGTGTGTGTGTGTGTGTGTGTGTGTGTGTGTGTGTGTGTGTGTGTGTGTGTGTGTGTGTGTGTGTGTGTGTGTGTGTGTGTGTGTGTGTGTGTGTGTGTGTGTGTGTGTGTGTGTGTGTGTGTGTGTGTGTGTGTGTGTGTGTGTGTGTGTGTGTGTGTGTGTGTGTGTGTGTGTGTGTGTGTGTGTGTGTGTGTGTGTGTGTGTGTGTGTGTGTGTGTGTGTGTGTGTGTGTGTGTGTGTGTGTGTGTGTGTGTGTGTGTGTGTGTGTGTGTGTGTGTGTGTGTGTGTGTGTGTGTGTGTGTGTGTGTGTGTGTGTGTGTGTGTGTGTGTGTGTGTGTGTGTGTGTGTGTGTGTGTGTGTGTGTGTGTGTGTGTGTGTGTGTGTGTGTGTGTGTGTGTGTGTGTGTGTGTGTGTGTGTGTGTGTGTGTGTGTGTGTGTGTGTGTGTGTGTGTGTGTGTGTGTGTGTGTGTGTGTGTGTGTGTGTGTGTGTGTGTGTGTGTGTGTGTGTGTGTGTGTGTGTGTGTGTGTGTGTGTGTGTGTGTGTGTGTGTGTGTGTGTGTGTGTGTGTGTGTGTGTGTGTGTGTGTGTGTGTGTGTGTGTGTGTGTGTGTGTGTGTGTGTGTGTGTGTGTGTGTGTGTGTGTGTGTGTGTGTGTGTGTGTGTGTGTGTGTGTGTGTGTGTGTGTGTGTGTGTGTGTGTGTGTGTGTGTGTGTGTGTGTGTGTGTGTGTGTGTGTGTGTGTGTGTGTGTGTGTGTGTGTGTGTGTGTGTGTGTGTGTGTGTGTGTGTGTGTGTGTGTGTGTGTGTGTGTGTGTGTGTGTGTGTGTGTGTGTGTGTGTGTGTGTGTGTGTGTGTGTGTGTGTGTGTGTGTGTGTGTGTGTGTGTGTGTGTGTGTGTGTGTGTGTGTGTGTGTGTGTGTGTGTGTGTGTGTGTGTGTGTGTGTGTGTGTGTGTGTGTGTGTGTGTGTGTGTGTGTGTGTGTGTGTGTGTGTGTGTGTGTGTGTGTGTGTGTGTGTGTGTGTGTGTGTGTGTGTGTGTGTGTGTGTGTGTGTGTGTGTGTGTGTGTGTGTGTGTGTGTGTGTGTGTGTGTGTGTGTGTGTGTGTGTGTGTGTGTGTGTGTGTGTGTGTGTGTGTGTGTGTGTGTGTGTGTGTGTGTGTGTGTGTGTGTGTGTGTGTGTGTGTGTGTGTGTGTGTGTGTGTGTGTGTGTGTGTGTGTGTGTGTGTGTGTGTGTGTGTGTGTGTGTGTGTGTGTGTGTGTGTGTGTGTGTGTGTGTGTGTGTGTGTGTGTGTGTGTGTGTGTGTGTGTGTGTGTGTGTGTGTGTGTGTGTGTGTGTGTGTGTGTGTGTGTGTGTGTGTGTGTGTGTGTGTGTGTGTGTGTGTGTGTGTGTGTGTGTGTGTGTGTGTGTGTGTGTGTGTGTGTGTGTGTGTGTGTGTGTGTGTGTGTGTGTGTGTGTGTGTGTGTGTGTGTGTGTGTGTGTGTGTGTGTGTGTGTGTGTGTGTGTGTGTGTGTGTGTGTGTGTGTGTGTGTGTGTGTGTGTGTGTGTGTGTGTGTGTGTGTGTGTGTGTGTGTGTGTGTGTGTGTGTGTGTGTGTGTGTGTGTGTGTGTGTGTGTGTGTGTGTGTGTGTGTGTGTGTGTGTGTGTGTGTGTGTGTGTGTGTGTGTGTGTGTGTGTGTGTGTGTGTGTGTGTGTGTGTGTGTGTGTGTGTGTGTGTGTGTGTGTGTGTGTGTGTGTGTGTGTGTGTGTGTGTGTGTGTGTGTGTGTGTGTGTGTGTGTGTGTGTGTGTGTGTGTGTGTGTGTGTGTGTGTGTGTGTGTGTGTGTGTGTGTGTGTGTGTGTGTGTGTGTGTGTGTGTGTGTGTGTGTGTGTGTGTGTGTGTGTGTGTGTGTGTGTGTGTGTGTGTGTGTGTGTGTGTGTGTGTGTGTGTGTGTGTGTGTGTGTGTGTGTGTGTGTGTGTGTGTGTGTGTGTGTGTGTGTGTGTGTGTGTGTGTGTGTGTGTGTGTGTGTGTGTGTGTGTGTGTGTGTGTGTGTGTGTGTGTGTGTGTGTGTGTGTGTGTGTGTGTGTGTGTGTGTGTGTGTGTGTGTGTGTGTGTGTGTGTGTGTGTGTGTGTGTGTGTGTGTGTGTGTGTGTGTGTGTGTGTGTGTGTGTGTGTGTGTGTGTGTGTGTGTGTGTGTGTGTGTGTGTGTGTGTGTGTGTGTGTGTGTGTGTGTGTGTGTGTGTGTGTGTGTGTGTGTGTGTGTGTGTGTGTGTGTGTGTGTGTGTGTGTGTGTGTGTGTGTGTGTGTGTGTGTGTGTGTGTGTGTGTGTGTGTGTGTGTGTGTGTGTGTGTGTGTGTGTGTGTGTGTGTGTGTGTGTGTGTGTGTGTGTGTGTGTGTGTGTGTGTGTGTGTGTGTGTGTGTGTGTGTGTGTGTGTGTGTGTGTGTGTGTGTGTGTGTGTGTGTGTGTGTGTGTGTGTGTGTGTGTGTGTGTGTGTGTGTGTGTGTGTGTGTGTGTGTGTGTGTGTGTGTGTGTGTGTGTGTGTGTGTGTGTGTGTGTGTGTGTGTGTGTGTGTGTGTGTGTGTGTGTGTGTGTGTGTGTGTGTGTGTGTGTGTGTGTGTGTGTGTGTGTGTGTGTGTGTGTGTGTGTGTGTGTGTGTGTGTGTGTGTGTGTGTGTGTGTGTGTGTGTGTGTGTGTGTGTGTGTGTGTGTGTGTGTGTGTGTGTGTGTGTGTGTGTGTGTGTGTGTGTGTGTGTGTGTGTGTGTGTGTGTGTGTGTGTGTGTGTGTGTGTGTGTGTGTGTGTGTGTGTGTGTGTGTGTGTGTGTGTGTGTGTGTGTGTGTGTGTGTGTGTGTGTGTGTGTGTGTGTGTGTGTGTGTGTGTGTGTGTGTGTGTGTGTGTGTGTGTGTGTGTGTGTGTGTGTGTGTGTGTGTGTGTGTGTGTGTGTGTGTGTGTGTGTGTGTGTGTGTGTGTGTGTGTGTGTGTGTGTGTGTGTGTGTGTGTGTGTGTGTGTGTGTGTGTGTGTGTGTGTGTGTGTGTGTGTGTGTGTGTGTGTGTGTGTGTGTGTGTGTGTGTGTGTGTGTGTGTGTGTGTGTGTGTGTGTGTGTGTGTGTGTGTGTGTGTGTGTGTGTGTGTGTGTGTGTGTGTGTGTGTGTGTGTGTGTGTGTGTGTGTGTGTGTGTGTGTGTGTGTGTGTGTGTGTGTGTGTGTGTGTGTGTGTGTGTGTGTGTGTGTGTGTGTGTGTGTGTGTGTGTGTGTGTGTGTGTGTGTGTGTGTGTGTGTGTGTGTGTGTGTGTGTGTGTGTGTGTGTGTGTGTGTGTGTGTGTGTGTGTGTGTGTGTGTGTGTGTGTGTGTGTGTGTGTGTGTGTGTGTGTGTGTGTGTGTGTGTGTGTGTGTGTGTGTGTGTGTGTGTGTGTGTGTGTGTGTGTGTGTGTGTGTGTGTGTGTGTGTGTGTGTGTGTGTGTGTGTGTGTGTGTGTGTGTGTGTGTGTGTGTGTGTGTGTGTGTGTGTGTGTGTGTGTGTGTGTGTGTGTGTGTGTGTGTGTGTGTGTGTGTGTGTGTGTGTGTGTGTGTGTGTGTGTGTGTGTGTGTGTGTGTGTGTGTGTGTGTGTGTGTGTGTGTGTGTGTGTGTGTGTGTGTGTGTGTGTGTGTGTGTGTGTGTGTGTGTGTGTGTGTGTGTGTGTGTGTGTGTGTGTGTGTGTGTGTGTGTGTGTGTGTGTGTGTGTGTGTGTGTGTGTGTGTGTGTGTGTGTGTGTGTGTGTGTGTGTGTGTGTGTGTGTGTGTGTGTGTGTGTGTGTGTGTGTGTGTGTGTGTGTGTGTGTGTGTGTGTGTGTGTGTGTGTGTGTGTGTGTGTGTGTGTGTGTGTGTGTGTGTGTGTGTGTGTGTGTGTGTGTGTGTGTGTGTGTGTGTGTGTGTGTGTGTGTGTGTGTGTGTGTGTGTGTGTGTGTGTGTGTGTGTGTGTGTGTGTGTGTGTGTGTGTGTGTGTGTGTGTGTGTGTGTGTGTGTGCGTGCGTGCGTGTGTGCGTGCGTGCGTGCGTGCGTGTGTGCGTGCGTGCTGTGGTGCGTGCGTGCGTGCGTGCGTGCGTGCGTGCGTGCGTGCGTGCGTGCGTGCGTGCGTGCGTGCGTGCGTGCGTGCGTGCGTGCGTGCGTGCGTGCGTGCGTGCGTGCGTGCGTGCGTGCGTGCGTGCGTGCGTGCGTGCGTGCGTGCGTGCGTGCGTGCGTGCGTGCGTGCGTGCGTGCGTGCGTGCGTGCGTGCGTGCGTGCGTGCGTGCGTGCGTGCGTGCGTGCGTGCGTGCGTGCGTGCGTGCGTGCGTGCGTGCGTGCGTGCGTGCGTGCGTGCGTGCGTGCGTGCGTGCGTGCGTGCGTGCGTGCGTGCGTGCGTGCGTGCGTGCGTGCGTGCGTGCGTGCGTGCGTGCGTGCGTGCGTGCGTGCGTGCGTGCGTGCGTGCGTGCGTGCGTGCGTGCGTGCGTGCGTGCGTGCGTGCGTGCGTGCGTGCGTGCGTGCGTGCGTGCGTGCGTGCGTGCGTGCGTGCGTGCGTGCGTGCGTGCGTGCGTGCGTGCGTGCGTGCGTGCGTGCGTGCGTGCGTGCGTGCGTGCGTGCGTGCGTGCGTGCGTGCGTGCGTGCGTGCGTGCGTGCGTGCGTGCGTGCGTGCGTGCGTGCGTGCGTGCGTGCGTGCGTGCGTGCGTGCGTGCGTGCGTGCGTGCGTGCGTGCGTGCGTGCGTGCGTGCGTGCGTGCGTGCGTGCGTGCGTGCGTGCGTGCGTGCGTGCGTGCGTGCGTGCGTGCGTGCGTGCGTGCGTGCGTGCGTGCGTGCGTGCGTGCGTGCGTGCGTGCGTGCGTGCGTGCGTGCGTGCGTGCGTGCGTGCGTGCGTGCGTGCGTGCGTGCGTGCGTGCGTGCGTGCGTGCGTGCGTGCGTGCGTGCGTGCGTGCGTGCGTGCGTGCGTGCGTGCGTGCGTGCGTGCGTGCGTGCGTGCGTGCGTGCGTGCGTGCGTGCGTGCGTGCGTGCGTGCGTGCGTGCGTGCGTGCGTGCGTGCGTGCGTGCGTGCGTGCGTGCGTGCGTGCGTGCGTGCGTGCGTGCGTGCGTGCGTGCGTGCGTGCGTGCGTGCGTGCGTGCGTGCGTGCGTGCGTGCGTGCGTGCGTGCGTGCGTGCGTGCGTGCGTGCGTGCGTGCGTGCGTGCGTGCGTGCGTGCGTGCGTGCGTGCGTGCGTGCGTGCGTGCGTGCGTGCGTGCGTGCGTGCGTGCGTGCGTGCGTGCGTGCGTGCGTGCGTGCGTGCGTGCGTGCGTGCGTGCGTGCGTGCGTGCGTGCGTGCGTGCGTGCGTGCGTGCGTGCGTGCGTGCGTGCGTGCGTGCGTGCGTGGCGTGCGTGCGTGCGTGCGTGCGTGCGTGCGTGCGTGCGTGCGTGCGTGCGTGCGTGCGTGCGTGCGTGCGTGCGTGCGTGCGTGCGTGCGTGCGTGCGTGCGTGCGTGCGTGCGTG
>CAVLEH010000080.1:0-65979 GCA_963662125.1 Diplazon laetatorius | reverse complement strand
ATGTGTACACGCACAGGCTGTGGTTACACGAAGTTACATGCACATTCCAGTACCAACACACACACACATATAGAATTATATTTATATGCATAGCTACAGTGTAATAAACGTTCGTCGTCTTTGGAGTCTTGCGGTGTGCAACCCCCGTTAGCTCGCTGAGCCCGTGCCGTAGTCGTCGGGGTGGATGAGCCAGGGTTGTGAAAGTTGCTGGGTTGGAGTACGTACGCGCCGTTAAACCGCTACGCTCCATTTACCACGATACGTACGAATACGCGTATTACCCGGCCCCAACCCCCATGCAACCCTCCCCCCTCCCCCGGCTTGCCGAGTTTTTCACATAACCGTGTCCGTCCACTTGCTTTCCCGTGTTCGTTCTTTCGTCTCGTTTCCCTCGAACTCGTCTCTTCTTCACTGGCGTCTTTCCCGACTACGCTGCTGCTGCGCTCCATCGTGCACAACCCTTATCCCACAAAAGCCATCGGCCATCATTTCCCCGAGCCTCGCGTATGTCGTGAGATTATGGATATTAAGTAGAAAATAATAATAATATAACGAGTGCTGTTTATAATAATAAATAATAAATAATAAATAATAAATAATAAATAATAAATAATAAATAATAAATAATAAATAATAAATAATAAATAATAAATAATAAATAATAAATAATAAATAATAAGATTATTTCTTATCGCTCAAAAATTCGACCGAAAAAAAATCATTGTAATTCACAACTGAAAAGTGATAAAATTCTTCATATATATTCGTTTCATATTTATTTTCATTCGCGCACCGACGAACACGTATGTCGAAGGTAAACATAATAATAATAATAATAATAATAATAATAATAAAATTATGCTCGCTGCACTCTACGCGGGGCATTATTCTTTCACCGCTTCGCACAACAGCCGAGACAGGCATTCCCCCGCCCCCCCCCCCCCCCCCCCCACCCCCGGGCGACTATTTTCATGTTTACACACGCTTTTATCCTTTCTTCAACCAACCTATACCGACGCCCATTCTTTCTTTCCACATACTTTTGCAATGTAACGCACCGTCGGAAGACTCTATATGCCTTTCGCATTGCCGTGCAACCTTTCTTCCACCGCCACTTTTCCAAATAATCCTCGTACCGAGATTTATGTGTACTTACGTTCCGTACCAGGACGCGAGGAGGGAAAAGTTGGAACGCGACATTTATTCATTTGGGTTTTGGCTACTGCTATATTACACCAACTGCCACGGCTACGACGAGTTACACGTGTGTGGACTCGATGTAGCGCTGTGTATTTATAATTCACCGGATGGTTGAGATCACACTTGACCGTTCCACTATATTTCAATTCAAATAAAAAAACGGATAGAAGACATTTTAAAAAACGAAAAAATTCTAAACAAGCGAGAAGGAAAAATATTTCTCTTAAGTTTTTCGTTTGTTTCGTGAAACTTGTTTCTTTGTCACTTTATATTTAATCAAATTCTTGTTTATTTATTCTTGTCATTTGTGACTTTGACGACCGGAATTTGGGATTTTTTTTACCTAGCTGGAAAAATGACTGTTATAGAAATAAATGATAGTTATGGACAACATTGTGGAAGCTTAGATGGGAAATTGAAATAGGCAATTTGACAAAGAGTGTCGACAAGACGCTGCGTTGGTTGATGAGATTTTTCGGGTGACGATGTATTCGCATGCTCTTTGGAAAATTTGCCATCAGAACGGAGAGCTGATTTTCGAAATCCTGATAAATTTACGACAATCAATCAGTCTCTCTACAATGTTTCCCATGGCCACACCTTCGCGTGGCTCAGAATTATCAGAGGATAATAAGCCAATCAAATTAGACACTAACGATCGCGTATTTGTGCATTGTTTTGCAGAATATCAGCCCCCTTCCAAGTCGCAGCCGTTGCTCTGATCTTCGCTGGAACTTTTTCAGCCCTTATCGGTCACTGCTACTCCGACAACAAAACCGTCATCGCTTGTGGACTATTTCTTCTTGGCGGTAAGTCGATAAACACGATTTTTTTATCCTGCTTGGATGAAAAAAACTGATGAAACGAAACAAAAATTGGGCAATCGCAAGGTCGACTCACGTGGAGGGTTCTATAATGATATAGTTTTTTTCCATACCAAGCCCTTTCGAATGACACCCCACACGATACATGAAATTACATGTTCTTTTCGAGTCCCTAATTTTCACCCAATTTAATCTCATATGAATATTTTGAAGTTTCAACTATAGTTGAAACTTCAACTATAGTTGAAGTTTGACTGACTGATAATTAAAAGGAAAACTTCTCAAGAGGCAATCTTTCGAATCATTATTCGTTAATTATTCATTGAAAAGAAATAGAATTTCAATCAGTCAATTATACAATACACTTCTTGATAAATATATTCGTTCACTGGCGTTCATAATACTCGGGAGGTAATTTGGCGAATATTCCAGAAATTAATTGAAAATACAAACTTTGAGTAGAGTAATAGCAGCCCACGCGAGCCCCTAGTTGATATTCGGCCCTGGCATGACAGCCGAACCGCTCGCGGAGAACCTCGAGTCGGGCTATCGACGGTCGTGATGATGATTCTGCACGCTCACACATATAATCTCATATCTCAAGAACCCGTTGAGATTTTTTTATTTTTCTTCGACGGATCGAGAGCTGAAGTCTTAACGGTGCTTCCTGAATTTTCCCACATTTAAAAAAAAAAATTCCTAGAATCGGGGTTGGGTCGAAGTTGGGGCAGGGAATTCGGTCGAAATCGAAATTATTTTTGAAGTGAAACTTCTTTAGCGAGAGTCTGGGATTTTCAGAGCGTTACGAAAATTAAGATCCCGTGAGGGGAATAGGCCGATACGTGGTGGGGGGAACGGCGAGACTGGGGAGTCGGACCCGGCAGCGACACCGCTTGCACGCATACTATGGCGCTCGGAACGCATACTGTAGCAGCTGCTCGTCGTAGCGCTTAGTCGGGGATACGTTGGACGGTGGAGCGAAGAGAAGGGCAGGGGCGGGAGGTGGCATGACGCGTTAGTATCTGGCAGTAGGCATAGGCAGGGATTATGTACACTACTAACAGGCGCGAAGTTTCACTTCAGTCGCGCGTGGTTTCCACGCACACAATTTTTTTTTGTCTTTCTCACGTGACTAATCGACGTACAGAAGTCCGGATCCACTCGGCTAGGGTTCATTCGATGCCTAATTGAGTAAGCTTTGCAATGGTCTGCATAAAAAATATGTAGCTTCATTTTTGACGGAGTTACCACCTTCCAAAGTCGCGACCAGTTTTTGGTTAGGCGCGCGGTAACCCGAGTAGAAAATTAAACACGGCTCTGATCGGGCCATGATGAGGAAGGCCTGGTCAATAATAAGGCCCGGATCAGGCAGCCCGATCATGGCCTTCACAGTTTGTGTAACGCATATGTTGCATCATGGCCTTATGCTTCTGGCCCGATCGGGGAATGATCGGGCAACTTTATCAAAGCATGATTGGGCAACCTTGTCAAAGAATGATCGGGTAGCCCGCCGGTTGCCCGATCATTCCTCGACCATTCCCCGATCATTCCCGATCATTCCCCGATCGGGTAACGCGCCGGTTGCCTGATCATTCCCCGATCAGGTAACGCGCCGGTTGCCCGATCATTCCCAATGATGATGAATTCATGATCATTCACAATTATATTTTCATCGTTGCTCTCGGCAGTCCGGAGGTTTGAAAAATGTAAAGGTTCAGCTTGTTGCAGATTGCTATCTGATACGTTCTCAGGTAGTGACGACGATTCTACAACAATACGCTCATTTTCACTTGGACCACCTTCTGATGGTTCTACTGCCGTATCTTTTGCAACCGCACGCTTCTTCGACCTATGTTTTTCGACTCTCATACGAGTGAGTTCGCGTTTTCTCTTCACATGAAACTCCTCGTCCGGATCACTCGAAGAATCACACATCTTTTAAGCACCGATAAAGAACGAGTACAACACTGAACGGACAAACAGTCGATTAATAAAAGGGAATTCTTGGTTATGTTCGGTAACGAGGTCAGACTTTATACATTAGCCTCACATTTTGTGAAAGGCCAGCCTTACGAGGTATCGATAAGGCACTGATCAGGCCACCCTGCTTTTAGACATGCCGCATGAATAAATACCTCTTATATATATCGGTGCCCGGTGTATACACCGGGCACCGATATATAAGGCTGCATGATCAGGGTGGCATTACCGAAACCTGATCGGGCCCTGATGTAGGCGACCTTGCTGAGGCAAACCCGGTCGGGCCCTGATGTACGCAGCCTTACTCAGGCAGGCATTTCCAAATCCCGATCGGGCCCTGATGTGGGCGCCCTTGCTCAGGCAAACCTGATCGGGCCCTGATGTAGGCAGCCTTACTCAGGCAGGCATTACCGAACCCCGATCGGGCCTTGATGTAGGCAGCCTTACTCAGGCAAGCATTACCAAATCATGATCGGGCCCTGATGTAGTTGACCTTGCCAGGCACGCCTTACAAAATCATGACCAGGCCCCGATGAGGCAGCCTTACTCGGGCAGGCATTACCAAAACCTGATCGGGCCCTGATGTACGTAAGGCTAACTCGATCAGTTTTCTACTCGGGTAAGTGGTCTGATACTGCGGAGCGGTGGTGTACATGCATGCGGACATTTTTTTCTGAATGTGATTTTTAGATGTTTTGGGACATTCTGAACACGTTTTCATAAACATCTCGAAAAAAAAAAAAATTTTCACGAAAACAAAGCTTCCTCTATGAGGAAGCAAAGAAGAAGGATAATGGGATGGAGTGAGTTTCGGGGCTTGCATTGAGGTTGTACGAACGGTAAAGCGTCTCGGTGATCGAAAATTACTCGTAGCAGATATATCCGGATGAGCATCGAGAGCAGGATGAGGCGAGAGATGGCTCGGATTGAGAACGTCGTTAGTCTCTTCGATGGAATAATTAAACCATTCGGAATGATCGATCGATAAAGCTCGGTGCTCATAGACCGGTATAAACGTTCGTTGTCGAACGAACGCCTCGCTCACCCCTCCCCTCCACCTTCTTCCATCCCCTTCCGAGTCGCAGGATGGGATATGGAAGAAGCGAGGGAAAGCGTAATTCGCGAGAGAACGAAACGTCGAGGGGGGGGGGGGAAATGACTGTGAGAAGTGCACATTGACGACTTTGCTCCGCACCTCGTTATTACACTTCGCTGAAGTCAATTAGATAAATTCACCGTGGAAATTCGATACAGATTATCGTCTTCGCTACGCTTTTCTATTTAATTAATTTTCATTCGCTTTTTTTTCTCATGACAAAGACAGTTTCACCGTCGTCGTAGCTAGATTCGCCGGATTTTCGAGTAAATCATATTGAATATGGAAATTACTAGTTTTTTACGAATCGTTGTAGATCACAGAAGGTGGAAAATATTCTTGATTTACGGACAAAGAAGAGAGTGGGACGAATAAAAACATTACTTTCAATCGGCGAACGATCGTGTTTTACAGATCAGCTAATACTATATTTTTTTAACTCACCGCCATATTTGATGGACGATAATGGAAAAATGAAAAAAAAAGCATATTTTCTTCATCAACGGATTAGCGGGGGTTTCGATGAAATGACAAAGGTCGTTGAAACGTTGGAAAATATCGTAAGTGGAAACTGCGTGAAACTTTTGCGAGAACGAAGGGCTTTGTGGAGTAGCATTTATGTACATAGGTATAGACATATGTATACATATACATATATATATATATATGTATATATATATGTGTACATACCTTGCCACAGAAATGTGGGGGGTACAGTGGAAAACTCTCGTGAATTGGCAGCGAGTGCGAATGGGAGTTTCGCGAATGCCATATACCGGGTGTACGGCACGTTGGGCCATTTAGAGGTGGTGAAGTTCTGCCAAGGGGTTTGTATAACTACGGTTGCTACTGTTGAGCCATGGATGAGGGTGTAGCACGGCAAATTTCGCGTGCGGGGATGAGAAGGGTGCTAGCAAGGTGTGCCCCAGGGTGGAAGAGAGTGAAGAGCGCCCAAGTGCGAGAGGGCGAGAGTGAGAGAGAGAAAGGGAGGAAGAAAGACAAGGAGGGCAACGTTCGCGAACAAATGAGGGAAATTATCCGCCGCAGCTTTGAAGTAATAACGTTCAACCGACGTGTCAGCGTCGAGAGTGGGGTAATGGGGGGGGGGGAATGGTTGAGACCGAAAGTGGGACAGGTTAAGCAAAAGCATAGTGGCAAAAAGGCGTTTGAGTCGAATGAGTGGTGGGACCAAAGCCCGTTCCGGGCTTTTCACCGAAAATCACACGAAGGAACGAGATAACGGAGCACAATTATAAATTGTTGAGGCATAGTTGTAATTGTTACGAAGCCCCAGCCAAATCGAGAGCGGGCCACGGTTTCACGGGGGCCGGTTCCTTTTACGGAATAAACGAGCCCAGGGGTGAATAAGCGAAAATGCTGTGTACAATATCTTCTGGGGATGCTGTATTTCTCGGTTTGTACCGAGCACACGGTTCAGCCACTTGGTCGTTTGTTCGGTAGCGAGTTGTCGACTTACGTGAGAGTGGAGGTTGCACACTGAAAGAAAAGATTGGATAATATATCCATTGTTTCGTGGTTAAGGAATACTTGGTCAGAGTATTCACTCAGATGGATAATCGAGCCATCGCGCATGGTGACCGTGAGCATATTTAATGGTGGCGTACCAAAAAGTTATGCTATCAACGTATTCGATACTGTGTCAAGTCGGTAGGCGGGGCAAACAACGCGCTGGTTAGGATATCCAACCGATCGGTTGCATGAGCGCGCGGCTCGATTTCGCGCGGGAAACACCCGTCGGTGTCCGCCATGTTCTTTGCAAGGTTCAGTGTGGTTCGGTGTGTTAAGTGCAAGTGACAGCAAGCCGTGGACGTCTCTTAGATACGCAGTTTAAAATAAAATTACGTTATTTGTTATTGTTTTGTTTTATTGTTATTATTTTTTATTTTTTATGAAAAAAATACTTTCGAAGCCCTTTCAATTCTTTTTCATTGTGATTTTTAATTGTTTCGTTACATGGTTAATGTTTTCTATTTTAAATATAAAAATTCTTCTAAAGCAATTTTTATTTCTTTTTTAATAAAAAGAAATAAAAATTGCTACAAAAGTATTTTTTTTTATTTAATATAACGAACAATAACCATCAAATTGGGACTGGATGGATATATATTGGGTTGGATGGATATATATCCATCCAACGCAATACTCAATGCATCCGATGCAGTATATGTGCTTTAACCTACAAAGCAGGGACTGTAACTAGAACCGGATGGATTTATTATCCAAGAAAAGTAAGTGGGCCAGCCACCTCAAAGTCGTGCCCACATTTCTAGCTGTATGTTCTGACCAAAACCCTAGTCGCATCGTCTGGAAGTCTTGGATACGGCAGCCGAGTTACAGGTTCATCGGCCATCTTGAGATGGACGCCATAACCAACGTCACCTAGTCCATTAAAAATGGTTATCATATCCAGCTAATGGGACGGCGCCCCAGAGTCCAACAAAGTTGTATACCGCAACCAATTCAAGGATCCACCGTCCAATTCTTTCTTTCAGTGCAGTTCTCGGTTTAAAATCTGAGGGAGTGAAACGTCCGTGGCCCAATCCTTTCTTTGGGCAAAACTTTTCAGACCTCGCGAGTCGTCGTGAAATGCCTTTTCAGACGTGTCGGGGAAACACAAAGGAGTTGCTGCCTGGTGGTGGTACATGTTCCGGGTAGACTGTAGTGAGCCCGCAGGCTCGGGTTTGACACCTATCTTCAATATTATTTCACTTTAAATGTAAATCATCGTATAGTTGGTACATTAATTTATTAAGAATTAATTGAACAACCATAATTAACGATATCTGTGATGAAAAAAATTGAGATGTAAAGTAAAACCTTGCTTATGGCTTCCTTATCATTTAACACATTTGCCAAAGATTCCTCTATGAGGAACTATGTGTCGATAAATTTCGGCTTCCTCATAGAGGAAGCTTTGGCGAATGCGTAAAATGATGAGGAAGCCATGAGCAAGGTTCTACTTTACATCTCAATAATTTAAAAACGGTAAAAAACGCTCCTTGTGAGTGTGATGTGAGTCCAAATCAATGTATATGGGGCAATTCATGTCAAATTTGAAAAATTCTAAATAGCATTAAATCTCAACGTCTTGATGAATTTTGTCCGGATTCAATACGAAACGTCTTTCGATGATAGTGCATCTTCGTGCCAAATTTTAGCACGATATCTCGAAAATTCCCCAAGATAGAGAGCGCACGACACTTTTTGACCAATTTCAAAATTCTCTAAAAATAAAAGCACTCCCTGGATTCTGCTCAAATTTGGTACCAAGCATCTTCCTGTAATAGTGCAACATTCTACTAAATTTGAGCTCGATATCTCGAAAATTGTGCGAGCTAAAGAGCGCAAATTGATTGATTAAAAATTTCGAAATTAGGTAAAAACAAAAAAACTGCATGGATTTTTATAAAAATTGAATGAAGAAAAGAACCTGGAACCCTACACATGTGTAATAAGTCTCAGCTTGATATCTCAACTCGTCATCAAGTAGTGAACGTTAAACCAATGCTACACACATACATACACACACACATAAATACATCCGGAATTTTTTTCTGAATGTCATTTTTAGACGTTTTGGGACATTCTGAGCACATTTTCACGAAAATCTGGAAAAAAAATTTCACCAAAACAAAGTTTCCTCTATGAGGAAGCAAAATTGTGAAAAAATGCTTACAGCCGGAACTTGATTCATCGACCTCAAGGATCTAACCGCAGGTTGTCCAATTAGAAGGCGCCTTTACTTATTATTCATAAAGGATTACTGGAGCAACCATAATCGACGATGATTTAACGGCAAATAATTAAAATAATAATTCTATCGATGATATTGCAGTATTTTCAGTGTCATTGTAATCAACCGACAAAACTTCACGTGTCGTAAATCTGTTGCTGATACGTATTTCGTCAGTCCCGACATTATGAAGAGTGTGAAAACGTCGAAAAACCGGAAGTAATGGGAAATGGTTGGTTAAGGGGTTTGCATAGACGTTTGGCGGTTGGCATCGAGTGCGATCGTGAAAAAGGCGTGTCGTGTGAGGCGAGCAATTAGCGAGGGTTGATGTTTTACCATTCTACCTGACTCGGGATCGGATAACGTCGCACTGTCTATGGTTGCCGGCGCATGCTGTTAGCCGAGCCAAAAATCGATCGTCCCCGAGACAAGATGGTCCCGGTAATAACCCTTGCTTCTGGATAACCCGTAACCGTTCCGTTTACCCGATGGGACATCGAGTTAAGTGGTCCGAGATCGGGAGGTCCGAGAGATTCGCTCGCCGAAGCACGGACTAACCTCCGTTATACCGCTTTTCCACCGAAGCTTATCCTCTTCCACCATCGGGAAATGCTTACTCAGTCGACACTGGGAATTATAGGTATAGGTGCATGGAGAAACCGCTGTGTAAACTGGGCTTCATCCCTCGGGTCAAATTACGACTATGTTCGTGTTTTTTCTGTCTTTCTTTCGACTTTTCTTTGTCGTCGATGACGTTAAAATTGCGAATAAGATAGATATTTGTGGGCTACATGTCTATTTAACATTTACAAATTCAACACACAAACTGAACACACACACAATTCAACACAAACAAATTTAACACACACACAACTCAACACAAAAAAAATCAGCACAAACATTAGTAACACACATAGACATTAGCACAAAGCAGTCACAATCAACATTGATTACTAACAATCCATTCGAAAATAACGCAAAGGATGAGAATAAATAGGAAAATGTTCACTTCAGAGAGTAAAACGATAGGAATGAAATTTCCCTTTCCTATCAAATTTGTAAATTAATAATACAAGGACATATTTGACGAATAAGTTATCGACCGAATTGAAGGACCGATTCGCGGTCGTGTGATTTATCGTTGTGCGGAAAAACACAACCCAAAAAACTCAGGAGAACCGAAAAGGAGGCAGAAGAGCAAAAAAATCCCAGAAGAAGTCGAATGAACCCAAAAGAACCCAGAATAACTATATATGTTGAATTATATGTTGAGAAAGATAATGTTTAGATTTCAGGTTGAGTTGACCGCATGTCAACATGTACAAATGTTAAACAGACCGGTTCCCACATTTGTGCACCGACACCATTTTTCAGAAGTTAAATATATTTTTTCGTAAAAAATTGGTTACAATTTTGTTGAGATATTCATATTGGAATGATATTTTCTCGTCAAATACAGTTTGTTTGACGCTTTCTATTTTGCTTTGTGTAGCTATTCGCATTTTCTTCCATCTTCAAGCCTTCATTTATATTTTTTAGATTTGAGATTTGGTTTTCTGGCTTGAAATACCACGTGAACGACAGTGGACCAAATGTTTTGCCGTGGAGTTATATAGATAGCCATAGGCATCCGCGAACATTGGATACGTAAGGACTGGGTGAGATTCTAGGTTAAGACCGTTTGAGAAATAGACGTCGCATACTTGGGCCGTAGTCGGAGCACATTACCGGGAGTGCTTGCAGCCAGCCACAAGCTTCGGTTTTTTCCCCTCACTCTGTGGTAGTTTTATGGCAGTTGAAAAAGCATCGAGGTAGGTGGAGCGAATGAGAGTCGACTCCTCACGTAACTACTGCGAAAACGAGTCTCGTTGTCGGCTATTTCATCGCTGTCGAGCCGGTCGAAAAAAAAAACACACAAATAAACAAACAAACATTCGCAATGACTCGTCGAGGACAGAGAATTATAATCTTTCTGACAACACAAGAAAAAATCTTCTTCTAGAATGCGAGCTTCCCCCACACCGATATCCTACGGTCGTTTATTTTTTCTCCAGTTTTTTTTTAATCTCGGTGAATTGTGGAGATCCAAAAAATTAATCAACGGAAGCTTTGCGTCGGCTGTAAACGAGAGCGTGAGAGTATGGTATCCTGCACTCCAGTGACAACTAATCACGTCCTGAGATGGCCCTCGGACCGAACGATCGAATTCCGTACAATTGACTCGAGAGGGTTAGCGATGAGTTCGATGGAACGAGGAGTCCAAATGAGAAATCAGAGGTTTCGAAGTGCTGTCGGAAATACGTATAAATTGAAGTCATTTCTCATCTATTTCCAGACAAAAAATTCGCACTTTGTTCATCATGACTCCAATACTTTCATACAGTCATGGAAAAATACGGTGGAACGGAAAAAAAGTCAAATTATATTTTTTAAGTGAAACTTCTATGGCCACAATGGAAGTAAATTCGTGCTGACGTGCGCGTCACGGAATATGTGACGCCTCGACCATCACGAAACGGCATACGTGTGACCATTGCGTCGTTAAGGTAGTGTCCTACATACTGTAAGAGTCAAATCGAGCCTAAGGTATACCATCTACTGATTGAGCTGCGTAGTACTTTGATGTGGCAACGTCACGTGTTATGATGTCGATCAGAGAGAGAGAGAGAGAGAGAGAAGATAGGAACCAAACGCGCAACGTTGCCATGTCTACTGGATCACGACCGACTCCTCATATAAACTGTATTTTGCCGATGTTTATTTGCTTATTATTATCATCACAGTCTCCTGATCTCTACTGTCAGGTGCCCAAAATGTTCTCCGGATATTCAACTTGCAGCTTAAGTGTTTTCATTAAAATCTGACGAGGACTTTTTGTATTATATCAAATTGAGCGTGATTCTCCATAAGGCTCCATGTTAAACGTGTGAAAATAAAAGTGTTGATATATATTTTTTCGCGCTTCGGAAAGCCATAAAAATTTAACTCAACCTTTTTCTTATCAATACCTATGAGTATGCCAAGTTTCATGAAAATCTGACGAGGAACTCTCTTATAGAGGGAGGTTATACTACCTTAAGTCGATCATGGTAATGGGAAGAAAAATTACTATTCCTATGTTACACTTCTAATGGGTGGCTTTCGAAGCACCCGATTTGCATAATTGTAAATTTAATATTTTGTTATTTTTTTACTCAATTGTATTTTTTTCGTTAAATTATTTTTAAAAAAAATTGACCACACACACCCATATATATATATATATATATATATATATATATATATATATATATATATATATATATATATATATATATTAGGGTGGGTCAAAAAAATCGACTATTTTTTTTACTTCTTAACCCGAAAAATAGGTTACTAGATACCTTTAGAAAATTCACAGCAAATTTGAGCTTTTCATTTAAATGTTAAGATCCTCCACCTCACAGTTTTTCATTTTTTTTTGCAGTATCAGAAGAAAAAATTCATATCGCTCTATCAACTGATCTTTTGAAATATCCCTCCTTCTACACTCGTAGGAAATTGTCCGCTCTACAAAAAATATTTCCTACAATTTTCTCGTAAACGTCACTGTTTTGAAGATATTTAAGGTTTAAGTTTGATCATTTTTAGACAAATTTCTGTTTTGCTTATGAATTTTATAACTCGTTAACGAAAAATCATTATGGAAGGCGCAATACTTAGTTTTGTAGAAAGTTCGCTGCTCTACAAAAATTGTCTCTTATAAATATTCGATTGAATTGAGCGTTTAAACGATATTCATCGTCGAACTTCAATGCACGCCAATTTTAACAGTTTTTGATTAATAATTCGGAAAATTTTAATTTCATTTATGAGTTTTAGGGAAATGCATACGAATTTGAGTTTCGATCGTAAGATTAACTATTATAGAAGTTCGTTGTTCGAAAATTTCTTTGAAACTTTTGTTCTGATAATATTTTTATAAGGTTTATCTCTAATAATTTTAAATGACGATCGTGATGTTATTTTTTTTTAAAGCGTGTGTTCAGAACGTATTTCAAAACTTTTTTCTACATAGTATACAATGTTCCATAATGATTTTTCGTTAACGAGTTATAAAATTCATAAGCAAAACAGAAATTTGTCTAAAAATGATCAAACTTGAACCTTAAATATCTTCAAAACAGTGAGGTTTACGAGGAAATTGTAAGAGATATTTTTTGTAGAGCGGACAATTTCCTACGAGTATAGAAGGAGGGATATCTTAAAAGATCAGTTGATAGAGCGATATGAATTTTTTCATCTAACACTGCAAAAAAAATGAAAAACTGTGAGGCGGAGGATCTTAACATTTAAATGAAAAGCTCAAATTTGCTGTAAATTTTCTAAAGGTGTCTAGTAACCTATTTTTCGGGTTAAGAAGTAAAAAAAATAGTCGATTTTTTTGACCCACCCTAATATATATATATATATATATATATCTGCATACATGTAAACTGGTCTACAGTGAAAAAGTAACGTCTGGAAAGCCCTTCTCTCACATCCTCTTTGAAACACGGCTCACACCTTCGTACCACTTTACCAAATAAAAGACCGACACTTCCGATGTGGCCACTGAATGAAGCTTCTACAACATTTTTTTCTTTCGATTGCAATGGCGCGCGTGTAGCTTACAAACGCGGATAACAAGAGGCAGATCGAGAGATTAACAAGAGGCAGATCGAGAAGTCAAAGCGTTGGGAGACGAGAACAAAAAAAAACAAGAAGGACGGAAAAACGAGTAAACAGCATTATTCATTGTCGCTTCAGCTTCAGTCCGAGAAGTACTTTTGCGCGTAGTTCTTCCTCGGTTCGTTTCAAACGAAGCCCTTTTTGCGTGGCCCTTTTCCACATTAGTTCACGCTTCTCCTGAAATCCCTTATTCGGATTTTTTCCCGTTTGTGAGAACTTTTCGTCGATTTTCAGCACCTCCCGAATCTATCACCGTCCGGAAGAGTCTTCTCACGCTCGGCTGCCTATTCCTTTTAGCGATTTCATCCCCTCGACCGCAACGAACCAGGGCGACTTTCTACCTCTCTCTCTTTCACTTTCTCATTCTTTTCCCTTTCGTCGTGTTTCCTTTTTTCTCATTTTCTTTTCTTTTGCTCCTTATTACGGTTCTGTTCCTTCGATGGAAAGAAACGGAACCCTTATAAGATCACTCGTGCGTATGTCTGTCCTTATGTCACAGCCGATTTTCTCAGAAACTATGCAACGTAGAAATTTGAAATTTGGCATAGTGATACTTCTCATTGACTTGAATATTTTGCACCAGAGTTAACACTTCAAAATATTGATATGAGACTTGAAGAGGGGGCAAATGAGGTGCTCGAAAAAAAATATTTTCATTCCATGTAACATGTGGGGTATCATTTGAAAGGGCTCGCTATGCGAAATACAAAAATATTTATTTTAGAATTTAAAAAAGCATATTTAAGAAGATACGCTGAAAAAAATGCAAAAATCGAGCGCCCCCCCCCCCTTATTTCCGAAACTGCTGATCCTAAGATTTTAAAAAAATCAGGGAATATAACACCTTACTTGAACTTTACTGGAACACTATACCAAAAGTCCTAGGTTCCATAGATTTCTAAAAATTAATTTTACAAATTAATTTTCCAATTGCGATCGACTAGAAACATAAGAGTCGCGTGCGAGAACGAGCCAGCAGATCACTTTTTCTCGCTCACTCTGCGAGCGCCACAGCAGTTCCATGGAAATGTCTCTTCTTCTGTTTGTCACAACGAAAAAAAATATGGCAAGGAACCCTCTGGGTGCGAGTCGAACTCGCAATTGACCGGTTTTTTTTTCGTTTGGCTCGCTGTCGTTTCCGTTGCCGAATAATCTGAGAAAGTCACATTCTCGTTCTCTTCGCCCAGGCTCTTTTCCCCTTTCCCGACTCACATTTTCTCATTGCTACCCAATTTTCCACAGTCTTCATACTCTCGAACCAGCTTGGAGCACTCTTACAATTTCTATCGACTCTCTCACGGGCTTCGAGGTCTCGAGAGTTTCTCGAAATGCGTGCACGACGAGGACGACTCATTCACTGGAAACTGTTACCCAGGGATGGGTATTCGTTTGATGAAAATGTATTTTGAATACTTCAATGGCTCGATGATCGTGGCTTCCAGTAGCTGTTGCACATAAATCTTTGTAAAACGATACATAAACTCAATTCTCAATAATTATTATAGAAATGTTTCGACAAAATAGTCATCACAGGATGAATAACCATAATTATCAATTGCTTTCAAATTAGTTTCAATATTATTTAAATTTAATAAACGCCCATTCGTGTTCCGAAGATTATTAATAATCAGATATATCTGATTCATCAAAATTATTCATAATTGTAGGAAAACTAAAATAATTTTCAACACTTTCATCATTATCGATTATAATAATTTTTTTAGAAAAGGCGTGCAAATACATTTTCCATAAATCAAAGCCAGTCCCTGTTTTCAATAAAAAAAAAGATCGGAACCATTATGTCATCGACCAAAACTCCACAATAAAAAATTATCTGAAAAAAAAAATAATCGACCAAAATCCGGGCTCTGAATGACAAGTAAGTGAACAAAACTCATTTAATAAAAAAAAAGAAACAAAGTAGTCTATTTTACAGTTCATTTATTCGCGCATCGTTCGAACAATGTCTCAATCTCCAACGTCCAAAAATTAACGATGCCCCACGACCCTAACGACAGCCACGAACCATTGCCATTATCCAACCCGTCAGGCCCTTTCATCAAAACTCCAGTTTTCCCGGATTATGATACCGCGGAATATTAAAAGAACGTTCAATTATGCAAAAGCTCACAAAAACTTTGCTACCGGATGTTACCAAAGCATCGCCCCAGGATGGGGTGGCGGTGAAACGGGGGGGGGGGGGATGAGTCGAACGGTTGAGTTCGTCGTTGTCGGTCGTCTACTCGATGCCCTTCTCCGCTGCTCCTCTTCGCGGCGTCACCCAACTTTAAATTAATATTCCACGCCAAACATTGTAAATCAACAGCTGTGCAAGTTCTTACCCCCCGAGCTTTTTTATTCTCCTCGCGGCTAACCGACACTTTTTCATCTACTTCTCCGCTCTCGACGTTCCGCCTGCGACTCTTGCCCCCCCCCCCCCCCCCCCTCCTCTCCCCGTCATTACTTCATGCTCTGGTGGGGGGGGGGCGAGCTTGCAGAATACTGTCGACACAGAGGGAGAGAGAGAAGGCCTGGTATTCGCGCAAACGTCACGCTCGGGAAGTTTGGGTTACTTGAGGCGAAAAGTCGGAAGCTCGCACAGCGCTGCTCTCTGCCCCATCCCCCGCCCTTCACGCAAGTGCTCTCTGACCCTGTGTGTACTGCAGCGGAGAGTGAAGCGGAAAGCACAGTGAAGCCACAGTGCGCGGAGCGTGGCAGGGTTGGTGGCCGCATTAGCGGAATTTTGGCGCCGTGAAACACCCCCCAGTGCTTCCCGTACCGAACGAGCTTTCTATGCTAAACAGAGCTTTTTTCATATCTGACGGAGGAGGAGAGAATTTTTTTGTTTTTTTTTTGCCATGTGGGAAACCACCGACATTGGAGGAAAAGAGATGTATGTATTAGTACACACGTATATGTTTGCAGTGTGTGTGAGAGAGGGACGGAAAAATAGGGCAAGTGAGTAAGGGCAGGGGCGTCACACGTTCTCGCTCTATTTTTCTCTCTTGCTATTCGAATCTGATCGATGCACCGACGCTTTTTCCCACGAATTTGCCTCGAGCTTTATTAAATCGTGCCACAGCCAGCGATGGACGGGGAAAAGAGCTTTTCTATGGTTTCGACGCGCTTCTCCGCTTTTTCTACTCTATAGTCTTCCGCTATTCGTTTTCACACATCCCGAGTCCTATAGGCATATGCGTTCATATCTGTATATATATATATATATATATATATATATATATATATATTCATGCTCCTATAATATAGTCTGGGCAGTGAGCTTTTTCATTTTGTCGACCGTATAGCACTTATATATGTATGCATATATATATATATATACATATATATATATATATATATATATATATATGAGCTTTCATCATCCTCTTCTCTCGTCGGGTCTGTATTTTTTTATATCGCTTTGTGACGACGAGT
The DNA here is from genome assembly GCA_963662125.1 of Diplazon laetatorius. Lineage (NCBI taxonomy): Eukaryota > Metazoa > Arthropoda > Insecta > Hymenoptera > Ichneumonidae > Diplazon > Diplazon laetatorius. The sequence goes on along the minus strand of CAVLEH010000080.1, from coordinate 48,980 downwards.
AAGAAGTCGAGTTGCCGTACGTGCTGGATCTTCCTCGGTCGGGTTTTCCAACGTTGACACTTCCAAGTCTCGTGAGCTTTCGCAGGCGTCAACGATTTACCAACGATTATTATCCCTGGAAAAGATTGGACGACGCTTGCTTCGTACCACAGGAAAGTAAAAAAATTCCATTTCACAGCTGACGTGTTGAAATAAATAAAAAATATATCTCGGGAATCGGAAATTCGGGCTTGCGTTGATTCGTGCGGAGCTTCGAAACGACGGAAATCCCACGAAGGTGGATGCGTAATAGGGTAACGCGAGAGAATGTGGAAACACGAGATTACACGTTGTGGAAATTTTCGGATCGAATTTCGCGTGTAATAACGCAATTTACAAGATGCCACGAGTTTTTTTTTGTCATAACAGCCTCATTATATCCGTGCGTCTGTGGCCCCGACGCAAAATACGGAAAAGCTTCTTTTTCACTTTTAGCCACTCATCGATGCACCTTCTGACGGACGTACGATACCCGACTGCAGATTCTCAAACTTTTTCACCCTTTCACCGTACTGACTCTCATTACGTTGCGCTCTCACCCATAAGCTTTTCAGTTGAATCACTGTTGATGCAAGCTATCACGGCTCGTCAAATCCATGTCAAATTTTCGTTCGTGAAACGTAATCCCAAGATTCATGGGTTCCTTACAAAATTATTTTACACAATTTTATTATTATAATATTCAAAATCATATTCATTTCAGAAACTTTACAAATTTAGATGTACATAATTTTGTACTTTTAAGCTTTTTTCTGTTCACAATGAAAACTTTCGAGTACAATCTTCGTTTCACCTGAATGTAGGAGGTGGGAACAAAATGTTTTTTTTTTTTTTGGGATATTACTTTTACCGATATTCCGTCATACTTTCGAGGTGACGAGAGGATGCAGAGAAGACGAACGATTCACGTTTCGTCGCTTCAAGGCGACCGCTTTCATCGACCCTAGCTCCTTCATACTCTTCCGAATCACGGTATCTCGCGATGTCACGGTCACCGAACCCCTTACTACATTTATCACATCCCAGTTATGGCTATATGTCCTATGTATATATATATATATATATATATATATATATATATATATATATATACATATATATATATATATATATATATATATTGTAACGGATTTTCTGTTCCTCAACCGTACAATTTTATTTTTTTGAATACTTTATTTAGGATTGGCAGGTGCAGGGTCGGATTCGTGGATTTTCAACGAAAAATGTTATTTATTTTCATGATTTCCTTTCGATTATCTTATCGATTCACACACGCATTCGTTGTTCCTTCTCCCCATTCACATTCATACTACAAGTTTGCCAGGGCTCGTGTCCATATTCATTGCCTAATCATCAGTCCACGAATCAATCTCAAAATACCATTACAATTTTTATACATTTTTAGTTCAGTTCATATCCAATCATTTCAATTATCCAGTATTCATTTTCCATATTCATTGCATAGTCATGGTCCACAAATCAATCTCACCATACCATTACAATTTTTATACATTTTTAGTTCAGTTCATATCCAATCATTTCAATTATCCAGTATTCATTTTCCATATTCATTGCATAGTCATGGTCCACAAATCAATCTCATAAATACATTTTGCACATTACATGATTTTCATTTCGATTTCATTATTAATTAATAATTTCATTATTCATTTTTCCCCACTCATTGCCTTTCGTTGGTTCCATTATCAGTTAATGAGTCCTTTTTAGTTGCCGAGGTCGTTCACATTTCAACTCGCTTTGTATTTCATTCATCCATACAGTTCATTTTAATTATTCACTTTATTCGTTTAATATTCATTTTTAATGTTCGTTTCAAGTACTGTGGTTGTTCGTTTCGGTAGCGTGTGTCTCCGAGGCCGCATGCCGAGCGACTCACAAGGAGTGGGGGCCCAAATTCGCTTGTAGGTACCGAGATGGGCGTACCTATTTACCCAAAAACGAAATACGTGGTTGAACGGTTCGTAACCGAGCTCATCACGTGACCGCGCGAGGGTCACGGTTCTTACATTACCCCCCCCCCCCCCCCCCCCCCCCAAGTCAGTGGCGATGATTTGGGCTCGCAAGCACGCGAATTCGACGCTGACTTGCAAACACATTCGAATTACGGCAACCGTGGCTGTTGCTTTGATCGATGCCAACTTGGCTTGACCAGTATACTCGAAAGCGTACATTTATTTTTATTTCGCACTGCTGGTTTGTTTTGGTTTACATCACTTTGCTTGCTCTCGTTGACTCACTAATCCACAGACGGAACGAATTTACCACGAAACCGATTTCAACTGCTCCCGCCCCACGTTGGGCGCCATTTGTAACGGATTTTCTGTTCCTCAACCGTACAATTTTATTTTTTTGAATACTTTATTTAGGATTGGCAGGTGCAGGGTCGGATTCGTGGATTTTCAACGAAAAATGTTATTTATTTTCATGATTTCCTTTCGATTATCTTATCGATTCACACACGCATACGTTGTTCCTTTTCCTCATTCACATTCATACTACAAGTTTGCCAGGGCTCGTGTCCATATTCATTGCCTAATCATCAGTCCACGAATCAATCTCAAAATACCATTACAATTTTTATACATTTTTAGTTCAGTTCATATCCAATCATTTCAATTATCCAGTATTCATTTTCCATATTCATTGCATAGTCATGGTCCACAAATCAATCTCATAAATACATTTTGCACATTACATGATTTTCATTTCGATTTCATTATTAATTAATAATTTCATTATTCATTTTTCCCCACTCACTGCCTTTCGTTGGTTCCATTATCAGTTAATGAGTCCTTTTTGGTTGCCGAGGTCGTTCACATTTCAACTCGCTTTGTATTTCATTCATCCATACAGTTCATTTTAATTATTCACTTTATTCGTTTAATATTCATTTTTAATGTTCGTTTCAAGTACTTTGGTTGTTCGTTTCGGTAGCGTGTGTCTCCGAGGCCGCATGCCGAGCGACTCACAAGGAGTGGGGGCCCAAATTCGCTTGTAGGTACCGAGATGGGCGTACCTATTTACCCAAAAACGAAATACGTGATTGAACGGTTCGTAACCGAGCTCATCACGTGACCGCGCGAGGGTCACGGTTCTTACAATATATATATATATATACATTGTAGGTAGAGGCGCTTCGAAGATCTGAAGGTCAACTTTTTTTTTTAATGGAACGCTTCATTTTTTATAGCGTTATATGGTAAAGTAGTGAATTCTGAGTAAGAAAGTATAGACTTTTATTTGCCCTAAACCTAATAGCTAACGAGTAATTTCACTTTATTACTTGAATATTTTTTTCACATAATATCAAATTGGAGATTCGACCTTCACTTTATATGAATTCAAACACTTACATTAGTTGCGATAAGCCAATAGTCACTCACTGTCACGTAAACATTGCCGTCCTGCGAAAAGCTGTCATAAGGTTGTTCAAGTAATAAAGTGCAATTACTCGTTAGCTATTAGGTTTAGGGCTAATAAAAATAGAGCGTTCCATTTAAAAAAACATAGTTGACCTTCAGATCTTCGAAGCGCCTCTACCTATAAAAAAAATAAATGCACTACATAGTGTAGCCTTATAAACCATGTAACTTTTGTGTATTACATTTTTTCGTGCAACGCATATTTCGGTCGTAAGAGAGGTACACACGTTACCACCCTGTATAACTCCCAGATTAGATTCAACTGAAGAATTAAAATTCTAAGAGAAATTTATTCAAGACATAAGTTGATCCCCTGACAGCTGCAGGTACAAAAAAAAATTTTTGCTAAAAATAATCTGTCTTAAATTTAAAAAAAGGAACAAAAAATACAAAAGTCAATTGAGGGGGATCTAAAATTCAACCTAAAATTCTCATCTTTTGTCGGAAATTTTTTTTTATCTAAGCTTACTATTTCAGCTTCGGCCCCCCGGAAAGTCAAAAAAATTTTCATTTGAAACACCCTAATATATATACATACCTAAGCCGAGAGCAATGATTTATCTTCGTACAATCAAAGATCGGTAGATACTTTACGAACGATCATTGGAAATGCAGCGATTTTTCTGCTTGCAATTTTCATGAGCTTTTTAGCAGAACGTCTCATGGATTTTGCCTAAATTCAACACAAAACATCTTTCGATAATAGTGCTGCTCTGTGCCAAATTTTAGTCCGAAATCTCTAAAATTGTGGAAGCTGGAGACCGAAAATTGATTTTTGAAGAATTCCAAAAGCACGTAAGGACACCAGGACTGCATGGTTTTTTTCAATAATTCCATCATGGAATGCGCCTTGAACCCTTCACATGTGTGATAAATTTGAGTTTGACATCTTAAGCCGTCCTTAACTTGTGAGCGAAAAACGAATATTCCACACACACAAATACATGCAACCATTTTTTCTGAATGCGATTTTCAGACGTTTTGGGATATTCTGAACACGTTTCCTGGAAAATCTGGAAAAAAAATGTTCACCAAAAGAAAGCTCCCCGTGTGGAAATCGGGTACGGATTGCCTCGATTGAATCCAGCGCATGGCTAGGTTTCCCGTATTCAGTTTACTTCTAAAGTAGCTGGATAGAAACTAGCCACAATGCATGTATAGGTGTCCGCCTATCCAGACGCTAGCCAGTTATTTCATTCCAGATCAACCGTAGGGAGGCTAAGCAGTGTCTAGCTAGCACACATCGGTAGATGACGACGCCATCTAATGCCTTTTGCAGACACCCGTTGGCGCCGCAGCTATAGACGCGCAATGTGTGTGCTCGCGGCTTCTGATTGGTCAACGGGTAAAGCAACTGTTGCCGGCACATGCCGTGCGGTCGGTGTTTCTCGACCAAACCTAGCCTCACTTTTATGAAAATCGCGAGTGCAACAACAATCATGAGTGACACCAGACAACGAAAACCGGTTCAGGAAAGAGTGAAATGATACCGTGCAGTTAAAAAAAATGTCGCGGAGTCATTAAGAAGACGTTCGCGGGACTACCGTCGTCGATGTAAGTGGTTGATTTTTCAATTTCTTCTTGTAATTATTATTGTGGTTTTCCGGAGCTTTGATGACGGACGACCTTAACCTTTTCTTTATTCATTTTTTTTACGTTTTGTCGCTGAAATCTGGGGCCTCTTCAGATTCTAATCGGTATTTCTTATCGGTTACGCTAGAAATATGAAAATTGTGAGAAGACTAGAAAATGTTTATTTCTTATCGGTTACGCTAGGAATATGAAAATTGTGAGAAGACCGGTGAATGTTTATTTCTTATCAGTTACGCTAGAAATATGAAAATTGTGAGAAGACCGGAAAATGTTCATTCCTTATCGGTTACGCTAGAAATATGAAAATTGTGAGAAGACCGGTGAATGTTTATTTCTTATCGGTTACGCTAGAAATATGAAAATTGTGAGAAGACCGGTGAATGTTTATTTCTTATCGGTTACGCTAGAAATATGAAAATTGTGAGAAGACCGGTGAATGATTATTTCTTATCGGTTACGCTAGAAATATGAAAATTGTGAGAAGACTAGAAAATGTTTATTTCTTATCGGTTACGCAAGAAATATAAAAATTGTGAGAAGACCGCAGAATGTTTATTTCTTATCGGTTACGCAAGAAATACGAAAATTGTGAGAAGACCGCAGAATGTTTATTTCTTATCGGTTACGCTAGAAATATGAAAATTGTGAGAAGACTGGTGAATCTTTATTTCTTATCGGTTACGCCTAAAATATGAAAATTGTGAGAAGACCGGTAAATCTTTATTTCTTCTAAAGATTCACCGGTCTTCTCACAATTTTCATATTTCTAGCGTAACTGATGAGAAATAAACATTGTCCGGTCTTCTCACAATTTTCGTATTGGTTGCGTAACCGATAAGAAATAAACATTCTGCGGTCTTCTCACAATTTTTACAAACTCAGAAGAGGGGGAGGGGAACATTTTCAGCGGTCAAAATTATATAGGTGCTGGCTAGTCCCTAGCCGATTTTTCGGGACTGAAAGGAGTAACGCTAGCCAGGCCCGGGCCCGCAATCTTGGACAGCGGCGGGAAAGGCCAAGCGTTACACATAGCACCAGGGCCTGCCCAGACTGCCGGGCTAGGACCTGGACATAATCCCGGAAACCTAGCCAGGGCCTGGCTTATACCGGGACGAAATTTCCACACGGGTCCCTCTATGAGAAAACGAAAATTAAATTTAAAAAAAATGATTTATTTACTAGCAAGGATTCATTCATTTATAAGTACCCACGCTCCCTCATTCACGGTAACGAGAAAAAAATCAACAACAGCAACAAAAACAAACAATAACAACAACAACAACAACAAAAACAACAACAAACTAAAGTTTGTTCGGATGTAAAAATGTTTGAAAATTGAAGGAAACACATGCTCATGCTGCTGAAATGAGAAATTCATATTATTTTCGGTATTTGAAAGTTTTTCGAATGACAGAAAATACAAAAGGGCTTCGAATTTCGGGCCAGCGAAAGCCCAAGCTCATGATGTATTTGGCATTTCGGTCGGCGTCAATTTGCGAGTGGAAATAGTATATCGTGAATTTCAAGGGACGCAAAATCGATTGTGCCCATCTTTGCTTCATTCGTCGTCTAATCTCTAGAGCTGTTCATCGTCAGCGGGGCTGATTCTCGGTGGCTGGATTATTAAAGCAAATATCGACGATATTTTATCCGTTCCTGCGGGAGCCAAAACTTTTTCTGGCGTCAACATTGTTATCAAAGACAGTAGTGGATCTTCGAAATCGTAGCATTTTCGAATTCGCATACAACTCAGAAAGTATCTACAGCGCTTATTCCTGAAGTCGGTGATGAGATCTGGATGACGCAATACTTCTTCTTTTCACGTCTTGCAAACGTGCTTCGGCCACATCCCAAAATTCCCCGTAATGCCAGGGATGTGGTATGCTGTTTCCTACAACCCACAATACAGTTTCGCGGTCTATCTGAGTGACCTCTAGCGAACTCATTCTGGTAACTCATAGGGCAATGAAGTATTAACATTTTCGATAACTATGGTTGTAGTGATGGCATATTCGTCCTTGCAGGCCATGCTAGACACTATATCGTGGCAGTTATCACTAATCAAGCATCAGAACAATAAAAGTCGTACGTCGTCCATGAATACCGTGTGGTTACCCATGATTATCTTACATTCTTGTACGGGTGCGTCTCAAAGTTTCGAATTTTCAATGTTTTGACAGTTCAAAGTTTCGAAAATGCATGTTTCGACTGTGCAAGATTCCGAAAGTCTATAGATCCGAACGTGTAATGTCTCGAACGGTCATGGTTTCGAAGAAAAAAAAAATTGAAATAAAATGTCCCGAACGGTCATAGTTTCGAAGAAAAAAATAGTACATTGTGTACCATGGGGGCAACAGGGCACGTTTAACGCCGATCGCGGATGTTTTCAGAACGAGTTGTAGCCGAGCGCGCGAAGCGCGCGAGGCGGAAACGAGTTTTTTTTCTTCGAAACCATGACCGTTCGAGACATTACACGTTCGGATCTATAGACTTTCGGAATCTTGCACAGTCGAAACATGCATTTTCGAAACTTGGTAACAGGGTGGTAACGTGTGTACCTCTCTTACGACCGAAATATGCGTTGCACGAAAAAATGTAATACACAAAAGTTACATGGTTTATAAGGCTACACTATGTAGTGCATTTATTTTTTTTATAGGTAGAGGCGCTTCGAAGATCTGAAGGTCAACTATGTTTTTTTAAATGGAACGCTCTATTTTTATTAGCCCTAAACCTAATAGCTAACGAGTAATTGCACTTTATTACTTGAACAACCTTATGACAGCTTTTCGCAGGACGGCAATGTTTACGTGACAGTGAGTGACTATTGGCTTATCGCAACTAATGTAAGTGTTTGAATTCATATAAAGTGAAGGTCGAATCTCCAATTTGATATTATGTGAAAAAAATATTCAAGTAAGAAAGTGAAATTACTCGTTAGCTATTAGGTTTAGGGCAAATAAAAGTCTATACTTTCTTACTCAGAGTCGTAGCCGAGCGCGCGAAGCGCGCGAGGCGGAGACGAGTTTTGAAAACCGCGCGAAGCGTTAAACGGCCCGCCCCCACGGTGCACACGATACTTTATATAACAAAACCATGTTTTCCGAGCTGCAAGCAGCTGAATGCGTAGACCCCACGGGGCCCAGGGGCGAAGCCCCGGTGGGGTCCAGGGGCGAAGCCCCGGTGGGGGGTTGGGGGGGCGGAGCCCCCACACTGAAGAAAAAACATTTCACTGAAGAAAAAAATATTTCATTCAGTCAGTACACAACACAAAAAACAAACTATTGCAGAACTGACTATGTAATAAAAGACGATGAATTTTGAAAATTGACAAACGTTTGAAATATTTTATTCAATCAGTATACAAAACAAGGAACAAATTGTTGTATAACTGATTATGAAAAACATCACATAAAATTCGATGAACTTTTAAAATTAACCAACGCTTAAAATACTTCATTCAATCAGTATACAAAACGAGGAACAAATTGTTGTATAACTGATTATGAAAAACATCACATAAAATTCGATGAACTTTTAAAATTAATAAACGCTTAAAATACTTCATTCAATCAGCATACAAAACGAGGAACAAATTGTTGTATAACTGATTATGAAGAACATCACATAAAATTCGATGAACTTTCAAAATTAACAAATGTTAAAAATATTTCATTTAATCAGTATACAAAACGAGGAACAAATTATTGTATAACTGATTATGGAAAATATCACAAAGAATTCGATAACTTGTCAGAATTATCACGAGTTTAACTATGCTTAACGATGTTCAACTAAAGTCTAACTATAAAAATGACTTTTTTTTTCACGATTTGTATTCATTCCGAATGTTGACTGTGCAGTTGTGGAACACCATTTCCTTTTTGTTCGGCGATGAATTCGATGTTGATGTCGAAGGTGAACCAGATGGTTCGGTCACCACGATAGTTGCGCATGTTGTCGTTTCGAACGGTTTGGTTTTTGTTACTGAAGCCTCAGGGATAGGCTTAATAATAGATCATGTTTTCAATTTTTGCCTTGTTGGCGATGGATTCTTCGATATAGCCTTCCGCCACACTGTTCGATTGCCATCCACCATGGCGTTTTAAGGTGGTTATATTCGCCCCGGTATCAGCGAGCAGTGTTGCTGACGTTCGTCGGAAGGCATGGCCAGTGTAAGATTCTGGATTCTTCAACTGCAGGAACGATGCAATTTCCTTCGGCATTGTCGAAAACTTATGGATGCCGATGACCTGGACTGTGCATTTTCCTTTTCGATAGTTCAAAAAGTAGCGGTCCGTTGAGGTATGGGCTGGACGCAGCTCCGTGTACCTCTTGACGTACGGTGTAAATTTTTCTGAAATGACGAAGGTCCGTGGCTTCATCGTCTTAGTGATGGGGATATTCACAACCAACAAGTTTCCTTGCGTGGTCATGTCTTGAATTTTAACGTTCACCAATTCATTGCTGCGGCACGCACCGGCGATACCGAAGATCAGAGCAAGCTGTAATGAATGGGTCAAGTTCAGTTAAATGAAAAAATTATGAATTTATGTAGTAAATCACATAATTTTCAAAATTACCTTTGTCGCCAAATATTCCCTGTCCGGAGCCTCAGTTAGAAATTTATCAATCTCGGCGGGTGAAAGCACATTTGATTTTTTCGCTATGAATCCCTTTGATTGACGCTTCATAAACGCTCTAAGTTCCATATAAGTGCCAATGTCGACTTGCATTCTCACTTTCATCGTTGATCTCAACATCGAGTATATGGACCAGAGCGTTGAGGATTTATATTTTCTGCTCAGTCCGCCGAAATACGCCAACATAACCGTTTCCGAATTTTGCTTCGTCTTATGCTGGTGCTTCCACTCAACAAACGTTTGGTAAGTCGATTCGTACAATTTTTTGGATTTGGATGGCAGAAGATTTTCTCTCGCGTTTTCCACTGCATCGCGAAGATCGGGTGGCGTCGATGGCTCCCACTCGTCGCTGCTAATGTTTTCTTTTTCACTCATTTTCCACTATTCCACTAATACCGCATGCACAATTTGATATTCACGCCGCTATGATTTCGAGTGAATGTAAGGTTATAACACCTCGTGTAGACGTGAACCGGACAAGCTAATGTTTTCGGGTCTTGCTACAGATCGCCGCCGCTTGGTGGCGCCGCCGAACCACTCAGCCGCCTCGCGGCGCAGCCGAACCACTCAGGTTCGGTCTCGTGTATATTTACGGCCGCTTAACAGGGACGAGTCACCGATATTTACGTACTAGTGATTATTTTTTATATTTACCTCCTGGTTACCATAGCAACCGTCGAAAGATGCCAAAACGCCAACTCTACCTCCCGCAAACACGCTCGAAAAAGCGAGGAAAACATGGCTGCGTTATATAAAATTCGAAATGCAATGTATCGGAAGTCAAGTGTTTAGAATGGTCACGGCTTCGATCGACCAATGTTTTGACAACGTATATATAGGTATAGTGGCGTAGAGATTGCGGGAGCTACAATCTTCACGCGGTTGAACGAGCTGCTCCGCCACTAAACCTATATATACGCGGTCGAACTTTTGATTCGTCGAAGCATTGACCGTTCGGAACATTGGCGAGTCGAAGGATTTCGATTCGATTTATCGACCTGTCGGACATTTAAACGTCCGGTTATTTTCTTATTCTGTTACATGACCAGTTAAAATAAAAAAATTCGGAGATTTAAATGCCCGAAAAAATTAACCCTTAGTCCGTAAACGTTTTTTCGGCACCTTCATTCCGTAAACCAGGGTCGTTTTCGTCGTTGCCTTTTTCTTAAACATTTAAACGGCTGCAAAAAATCTGAAAAAATTCACGAAGATTCTTCAAGCCTCCAATTCAAAGTCCCAATCATAAAATTTTGAAAAATTAATTTTTTTAATATATTTTTTATACAAATGATGAGGCAACCTAGGACAACATTTGATTATCGACAGGACGAAAACGACCCCGGTTTACGGACTGAGGGTTGAAATTCGAATGAAAAAAATTCGAACTTATGAGCCTTCGAAACATTGAAAATTCGAAACTCCGAGCCCCACCCCCCTGCACGAGTGTCTGCTCGTCTTTTCGCCTACTCCGAGCAAGCAGCACTGTCCCATCATTGTCAGGGGTTGGGGTTGAAATCCAGAACGAGCAATGTTCAGAAAGGGCAAAATCCCGAACGCGCATCAATGCTTCGAATAAAAATGTCCCGAACGGTAAAAATCCCGAATGAGATTGTAGCGAACGTATTATGTGCCGAACGCCTACCAGTCGGCGCGGTTTTCAACATTTCCTGACTTTCGAGCTTTCTCACGCATAAACTATCGAAGTTGATGTATGCCGTCACTGACTTTTTCATAGGAAATTTAATTCTCTACAACATTGTTTATGTGAAATTTTGGTCTATATAGCGTTGTTTATCCAGCGTTTGGGCAGAAACAAAATAAAACGATAAGAAAATCGATGCATTTTTACCTTCCCGTCAAAATGCTGGTTAAACAACGCTAGATAGAGCAAAAGTTCACATGAACAATGTTGTACAGAATTGAATTTCCTATAAAAAAGTCAGTGGCGGCATATATCTAACTGTGATTATTTACGCTAATTTTTGGATCAGCGATAATTACAAAAAATAAAAAACCGTCGCGGTTTTTAACATTTCCTGACTTTCGAGCTTTCCCACACGTAAATTTTCACAGATAGATATATGCCGCCACTGACTTTTTTATAGGAAATTCAATTCTCTACAACATTGTTTATGTGAACTTTTGCTCTATCTAGCGTTGTTTAACCAGCGTTTTGACGGGAAGGTAAAAATGCATCGATTTTCTTATCGTTTTATTTTGTTTCTGCCCAAACGCTGGATAAACAACGCTATATAGACCAAAATTTCACATAAACAATGTTGTAGAGAATTAAATTTCCTATAAAAAAGTCAGCGACGGCATATATCTAACTTTGATAGTTTACGCGTGAGAAAGCTCGAAAGTCAGGAAATGTTGAAAACCGCGCCGACTGGTAGGCGTTCGACATATAATACGTTCGCTACAATCTCATTCGGGATTTTTACCGTTCGGGACATTTTCATTCGAAGCATTTTGCGCGTTCGGGATTTTGCCCTTTCTGAACATTGCTCGTTCTGGATTTCGACCCCAACCCATTGTCAGGCTTCTCGGTATCGGGCGACGGTTGGCCTGCTCGGCCCAACGGCTCGCGGTGTTGTTTACAAACACAACTACTACATCGAGATATTCTCAGTACCACGGAAATAAATATATAATCTCCATAACCGTCACACCGTACGTAATTTCTTCGCTTCACAAACTGGACGCTTCTGTCATCGCCTGACTCGTCACTTTCATCACGGAAAATTGAAAACAAAAGAAAATTCCACTCGTATCATCGCGAGAACATGAGAGAAACGATTAAAACCGTTTGTTGCAGCATTTCTCTCGTAAGCTCGTCAATTTTGAATCTCGCGATTCCGGATTTCTTCTCTTTTGTGCCCGATGATTATGATGGCTCGGAGCAACGAAATCACACGTTACTTTGTCACCGCGGTGCGAAGCGCATACGGAAGCCCCGAACACTTGCTAACCGACGAAACGAATCGACGCGATTAAAGCCCGAAGCGTTTTCGGATTCACGTGAAACCGTGAAATTCTGCATTCCGTCGGATCTCGTATATATGTATATGTTACACATATATGTTTATCTATATATGTACACTACCGCTCAGAATTATCAGGACACTCACCACGCGCGCCGCCAGGAATCACTTCTGTCTTTGAACGATGACAACTCCGCGAGAAAAAATGCTAAAATTTATTTTCTTTCACCGTTAAAAAGCTTAAGAAATTCTGATTCAAACGATCTCTATTCGATACTATTGCCACAATTGAGTCCCGAGAATAAATATGAAAATCATTAAAAGAAAATTTCGATTTTTGCGAAATTTTCTTCGTCGATTTCAACTCGCTGCCAAACCTAGAAAAAAAATTTCACACATCCACAATTTAGTATCGGTAATTGCTGATACCTTACCTTCATTTTAAGCCCAAAAAATATAAAAAATCTCAACGGGTTCTTGAGTAATTAAGAAAAGAGTACAGGCATGCATTATTCGCCGGCGAGCCGACGATGGCGCGAGTCGGCGGCCGCGGCTATACCTTCTCGTCTGTGAAGCCAGGACCGAAACGGGCCATGAGCACAGAGGGCTCTTGAGTGAGGCGCAGTTTCGTCCGTACATTTTCATTTCGATTTGTACTTTCGATTTTTTTTGCCGAAAACAATCCAATGCAGCTCAAAACTAATTGAAGTAAATATCGAAACGAAAATGTACGGACGAAACTGCGCCGCACTCAAGCGCCCTCTGTGCTCATGGCCCGTTACGGTCCTGGCTTCACGGACGAGACGGTAGCCGCGGCCGCCGACTCGATATTTTTATATATCGTTATTTTGTTATATGCTATAGTGATGTCCCGCAGTTGTTCTCGATTAAAAAAAGTACCGCGCGGTAAGTTTTTAATTCTGTTTTTTTTTAGTCTCAACGATTGTATATGCTCGGGCAACGTTGCGATAAATTTTACATCATCGATTTGATTACCATGCAGTAATTTGCCAGTAACAGAGTCGGGCAGATCTTTAAAGACATGATCGTCGCCCGTATGTATTGGGGAAGCATACATTTCAATCACAATTCGGTGCAAAGAATCAAAACCCACCGATACCATCAATGCTTCCGGTTTTGATTGGCTGGGGTTGAAATTTTGGACCCTACTCAAGTGCCCATCTGTAACATCATATTCGATAGTTGGCAATCTTGTACCTATTTGGCTCACCACTTTTATCGGGTTGGGATCATATTCGATTTTTCTGTCACCATCGTAACTGCCAAATGCATCACCGCGTATCGATTTAATAAATTTAGGGGGTTTCGATACGACACAAGCCCCACCCGCAAGTCCGGAGAAAGGACTTCCCGACAACTCATAGAGAAACGGATTACCCGACGCGCTCACATACTTAAGTTTTTTAAGTTCAATAAAAGCGTCATGCGTATTTTTTATTTCATTGCCGTCAATGAATAGATATACCAAATTAGTTAGATTAGCGAAGATCGATGGTGGAAGTTCGGCAATTCGGTTATGACCAAGATTGAGACATTCAATTTGGGGCGAATCGTCGAATGCCCCGCGTTCGATGGCAGTGAAACCTTGGCCCGATGGATCAACCCACTTTTGTTGTTTTGAAACGAAATTGGATGTTGGAATTTTTCGTCAACGCTGACAGCGAACGACAACCCGACGACAATTGCCATAATTACAACTGAATTCTCAATCGTAGTCATTTTATTCGTTCTTCGGGTATTCGAGAAGTCGTTAACTCCCGAGTAAAAATATGCCCACTGGCTAGGGTATGGCTAGGGTCTGGCAGCTCGCTGTACGCTTCCGCGGGGTCTGCGCAGGGTCTGGGACCTGTCTGGCTACACGCTGTCTTTTGGAGGAAAGCTTGGGAGTCGCGTCGAGTGTCTGGCAAGGGTATGGCAGTGCCAGACGGCACTGATTCGCTTGCACCCGTGAGCGCGTATGGTGTCTGGCAGGTGTATGGCAGAGCCAGTGAGGCGCGTATGGTGTATGGCAGGAGTATGGCAGAGCCAGACGACACTGTTTAGCTCGTTCGTTGGGACTGTAACTGTGTGGCCCACCCATGCAACCGTTGGGATTTCCCTTATCTTTGGGGATAAGCATAGAGGGTCCACATGCCCTCTATGCTCATCACTATGAAAAGGATGTGGATATACCGAAAAATTGTGGGTGATGTCTTCTTTTTCAGCCATTATAAAATGTATTTTGATAAAACGTGTTTGTTTAAAAATTACTTTATTGATCTAAATCATCGATAAAGTTATTGAATTTCTATAATTTAAATTAAATTCCTGTGATATCAATCAACGCCATAGACTTTCGAGATAAGTATGATTACCTTTTAAATACACTGGAATAAAAAATTAAAGGATATGACAGACATCCCAATTTTTTGGGTGTTTTTCAGACGGCTGAGACTCAGCGAAAAATAGTTGAAGAGCATCGATGAAGCAGTAAATTCAAGCTTCTTGTTTTTAGTTTTAAGATCCTGAGTTCGAATATATTTTCCATTGGCCATTTCTGAGAAGGTATAAAAAGCCCGGAGTGAATTTTTTTTTCAATTTTGCTTCCTCATAGAGGAAGCTTTGTTTTCGTGAAATTTTTTTTTTCGACATGTTCATGAAAACGTGTTCAGTATGTCTCAAAACACCTAAAAAACACATTTAGAAAAAATGTCCGGATGTATGTGTGTGTGTGTGTGTGTGTGTGTGTGTGTGTGTGTGTGTGTGTGTGTGTGTGTAGTAATGGTTGACCGCTCACAACTTGAGAACGGCTCGAGATATCAAGCTGAAATTTGTCACACATGTAAAGGGTTCACGGCGCATAGCACAATTCAATTTTTAGAAAAATCTATCAAGTTATTTTGTTTTTACAGCATTTTTTAAAAATTCAAAAAATTATTTTTGGTCTCTAGCTCCCACAATTTTAGAGATATCGAGCTCAAATTCAGTATAATGTTGTACGAGTACAGGGAGATGCTCGATACCGAATTTTGAAAAAATCCACGCATTGCTTTACTTTTAAAGCATTTTTAAATGTGAAAAAAACTATCTTTACACTCTAACTGGAGCAATTTTTGAGATATCGGACTTGAATTTGATACGAAGTTGCGCAATTATCCAAAGAGAAACCCGATTGAATTTGGGCGAAATCCATCGAGCCATTCATATTTTATGGCGTTTTGAAATTTTTCCAAAAATCAATGTAACTGCTCTAGCTTCCATAATTTTTTAGATAACTGGCTGGAATTTGGTATGAAGTTGCACTACCATCAAAAGAGGTTTCGTATTGAATTTGGACAAAATCCAACAAGACGTTCAGATTTTATGGCGTTTTGAAATTTTTCCAAAATTCAATTTAAGTGCTCTAGCTTCCATAATTTTCTAGATATCCGGCTGAAATTTAGTACAAACTTGCACTATCATCGAAAGAGATTTCCTATTGAATTTGGACAAAATCTAACAAGGAGTTCAGATTTTATAAGAATTATAATTTTTCAAATTTCACATGAATTGCCCCATGTATATTGATTTCGACTTACATCATCACATCGCACTCACAAGGAGCCCGCAACGTCACAAAAGTAAACAAGGGTGCAAAGTAGAACCTTGCACATTGCTTCCTCATAGTTTTGTACCGTTTTCAAATTATTGAGATGTAACGTAGAACCTTGCTCATGGCTTCTTTATTTAAATTATTAAGATGTAAAGTAGAACCTTGCTCATGGCTTCATCATCTTCTTACACGTTTGCCAAAGCTTCCTCTATGAGGAAGCCAAAATTGATCGACACATGGTTCCTCATAGAAGAAGCTTTGGCAAATGTGTAAGAAGATGATGAAGCCATGAGCAAGGTTCTACTTTACATCTTAATAATTTAAATAAAGAAGCCATGAGCAAGGTTCTACGTTACATCTCAATAATTTGACAACGGTACAAAACTATGAGGAAGCAATGTGCAAGGTTCTACTTTGCACCCTTGTTTTCTCTTCTTTCAAAAGGCCCACGGGCTTCGGTGATTTTTTCTGGGTGAATCCATTTCAATACTCTTTTACATTGATTTTTCCTCTTGTAGTTAAACCGTTCTTTATGATGATTTGTTTTTGAGATATGAGCTGTCAAAGCCAAAAAGATCTTTTTTACTTTGATGACTCATAACTCGGGTACTGATGATCGTACAGAAAATAGAAGTATGGGTTCGGAGACTTCAAAGTATCTTCTCTAAGATTATTCAATTTTTTTTCGATGAGAACGTATTTTTTCGATGCGATAAGCCTGATGAAAACAACGTCGAAAAATGCATTTTTACGATTCTTCACTTGACTATGGATTACTTGGCAAATAATGGATGGACTAAAAATTAATTCGTTTGTCTTTCCAACCTCAAAGTATCTCAAAAAAATCCTTATGAGTGCGAATCATTGCGATTTTTTTTTCGTTGTAATCCGAATGATAGAAATTGTCGCTTTTACTAAAAGTCAATTAGAGGATCAATTTTGTTCTAAATTAAATTTTCAAGGATGAAATTTCTTTATTGTCAATAATGCATATGTTCCCGACGAAAAATATTGATTATTCCAAAACGAAAACGTGAATTTTTTTTTCGCAAAAAAAAATTAAAATTTAAAAAATTAATAGTATATTATGACACTAGTACGAAAAAAAATTTTCTGACGAGTGTGAGTTTGCAGAACGAGCCGAAGGCGAGTATTGCAATCACACGAGTCCAGAAAACGTTTTTCGTACGAGTGTCGTACGAATTTTTATGTCACAAGGTCCGTAAATGCGGTTTGAAGCGAACGAAGTGAGCGTAAAATCGCACTTTTACGGACAGCGTGACATAAATTTTTTTTTTCAAACTTATAAAATAATTTTTATCAAATCTTCTTTTGTCTTCTATGAAAAAGTTCTATGTAACCCTTTTTCGGAAGCAAGCTAATTAGTCAAGGTTTAATAACTCATATCGCGTATCATAAAATTACTTCGAAAATCTCTCACAGTTGAATAAACTATGCTAAAGATCCAGATATTTTTCAACCATCAAATCGTACCTAAAAAAAATATTTAAAAAAAGCTACATCGCGCAGTGCTGGAGAGACAGCGCCATCTGCGCTCACTGCGGAGCAAGAGAGGGAAACGATTGCACCAAGTGACTCGTCCATCGCCTTGACGCGCATGCGCGGCGGACTCGCCGAGCGCGGTGTGCGAGAGGGGCACCATGTCGGGTAAGCGACGTTAGTGAGAATGGCTACCGAACCCTGTCATGTGCTTACGTGAAAAATCATCGGATGAAAATCTTCAAGTGCTGCGGTAAGTTCACAAATGTATCGCATTATAAATAAGACTGAATTGTCAGTATATGAATCTCGTTATTTTTCTAGGTTATGTTCTCTTCAGTTAAGTATTAGAATAAGATTGATCCCTCGACACTTGACCCAAGCGAACATAACCTAAAAAACTTACAAGCGGCCGGATAATACAAACCCAAATTCAATGCCACCACACAAAAACAACTTCAATACACATAATAACAAAAACTAACATGGTAAGGACCTTAGATTTCGGAAACAAGGGCCAACAATTATAAATGTACAAAAAATGAATACGGAATAGAATAGATTTTTTTTTTTTGTGAAACCGTTTTCGAAATTGTCTATTAATTTGATCCACAAGTACGCTTAATTGTTTCATGTAATAACGAGCATATCTTTTAAAAAATCAAATATGCACCCCCATTATGGTTCCATCTTTCCATCTTTAATTTTGATATAACATTTTGCCATGTTTGACTATACATTTTTTTTGCCATGTTTGACTATACATTTTTTTTCAGATTTGCTGCACAAAAATTTGACGTTCGATTACTGGGTGTCATGACGATCCTCGTGAGATGGCTCGGGGAAAGATTTGGATAACGGTTTTGAGACGTGGGACCGCAAAGCATAGATGTGCTTGCACAATGTGTTATTAGGATGGTCCTCGAAAAAAATGCACGTTCTCCACCCTCCATATGGTTCGAAAATATAAAAACAAATGTTTGTATTTTTTCTTTAATTTTCTTTCATTGCCTTGGTTTGCCTGATTTGATCGAAGAGTTTTTTAAGAAGTTTAAAAATTGATTATTTTTTCGCTAACTTCAATTTTTTTTTACAATTACCATCATTATTTCATTACTTTCTGATATCATTTTTCACGCTATATATTTCTTCTGGGTTTACTTTCCCGGGTGCGGGACACCTAAAAAAAATGTAATGTCGAATTTTATTCCATTTTTTTAAAGTTATTTCTACATATTTTACATATACCAATATTTTTTGGTGTTTTTTGACATAGTTTTCACAATATACTTTTTTTCAGCTTTCTTACCAGCTTTTTCGTATTTAAATCGGAAATATGACAAATAATTCCAATTTTTTTTTAACTTTCAGGCTAACCAAGGCAACGAGCAAAAAATCGCGAAAAAAAAACGGAAATTAGTTTTTCATATTTTCGAACCATGTTGCGGGTGGAAAAATTGAATTTTTTCAAAGTCAAATGAGAACTACCCTAGTGTTCCATGTTAAGGCACCCGAGACCGAGAAGGAACCAATTGGGTGATTGAAGGCTGAATCAGAAAATCGACGTATGAGATGATGACGATGACGCTATCTGCGATTACGAAAAAATTGATTGATATTCTCCAGATACATCCACAGAAAACGATAACGATGCGTCTTTAACAAGATGTCGACAATACCTGCATGCAAATTATTTTTCAATTTTATAGAAAATTTAAATTTATTTATCGAGCATTTACGGTACGAAATAAGTTGATCTTGTATAATTCTTCATAAAAATAGGACGTTGATTTTTATTATAAGATATCGAAACCATGGTTCCGCTGTTCTATCCCCAACTACGAGCCAGCTATCTAGCTGCTGTTTGGGCCAGCCAGACCCGTGCTATCGTGCACCGCCATACCTTTCCCAAGCACGGGCCACACTGGAGCCAGATACTAGCCAGACCCTCGCCATCGCGCACCGCCATACCTTTCCCAAGCCCGGGCCAGACAAGAGCCAGATACTAGCCAGACCCGTCCCATACAGTAGCCAGACGCTGGCTACTGTATGGGATCGTCCGCTGAGCGCGACTCTTGCCATACCCCTGAGCCAGACCCACGCCAGTGTCTTGCCATGCATCCGCCATACCCTGAGCCAGACAGTAGCCAGACGCTAGCCATACCCTAGCCAGTGGGCATATTTTTACTCGGGCTGCGAATAAATTAAACCGGCGTTTTAATCAGACAATAACGGATGTTCGAAGAGTGATTTGAATTGGTATAATGAAGAATGAGAACGGAGATTGCGAGTCAACTGATGGTATCGAATACACAGTCTACATGTATATGAATCACTCCAAAAATTCGATCAGGGGAGACCAGTGTCGGGTGTAACACGGTGTCAATTGTTACAACGACGATTGAGCCGCCATCACGTGAAAAATATCCAAACTGTTTGGACATCCCCAAAGCGACGTCTGTTTCGCTTCTGTTAACCAACGTTTCGCAAAATTTGATGCGCTCTTTTCCGTAACTGTGTCCGTTTTTATGGTTTTTTGCTCCCGTAAGTAAGTATATCCCTCCCACTATGTTTTCGGCTACTATCTGAACAATGATTACTTTTCGTAATTGTTCCAGTCTATATCGATTCATAATGGTTTGACTATAAATTATGTTAATTAGGATTTGTAGATCACGACGCGGAGGATAATATTTAATTTATTTACTGAAAAATGTCGCAGGTATCGATTGTAACACTAACAAAATCCTTTGAATTACTGTTCCGAAGATTAATAAATTGTTTTATTCGTTGTTGAATTTCCGTTATTTATTTTATTGCAGAAACACAAATAGTTCTAGTTGCGGTGAGATTGAACATATTTGTCTCTTTTCGTTAAAAAATATTAATAACAATGAAGTATTTTACTAACGTTACTGTGACCTTTTAAACCAGTTTACTAGGAGAAAATGAATATTTCACGTACAATTATGTATGCCATATTTCTTCTGTGTTACAATTGACACCAAAGCTGTTACAATCGACGCCGGTAATGTGTCAATTGTAACATGTGTAGCAATGTCCAATATTAATTTTTATTGATAATACCAAACTTGTTTTTGAACTGAAAAAATGAAATCAGCAAGAGTAAGGATCAACAAACTTGTTGAAAAAAAAAATTATTTGTCAATGAAAAATATTGACAAAAACAAAATTTTGCAAAAATTGTTCCAACCGACACCGATCTCCCCTACCGAGTTTGGACTTCACTATCAGCGATCTCTTTGTAACTTTGAAAAATGAAAATCCCCATCGAGAAATGAACTCTCAATTAAAAAATTCCTCTGTAATTTTTGCTATTATTGTATGGATCATTCTGTTAATTTTGTTTCCGTGAAAAAGTTCAATACGTTATCGAAAACATGAAAAAAAATAATGATATTTTCAGTCATCTGGTCAAAAAAAATTGTCGTTTTCGTGAAATTTTTATTTTCATGACCGTAAACGGGGATGGAACATGGAAGAATCTACGCCTCTCCAGCGAATTCAGAATGAACCCGGATTTCGCAGTGAAAATGAATATGGCGTCAATGGTAAGAACACGCAAAGGTGGGAGGAAAAAGATGAGCAAGTCTTAAAAATTATAATTTACTCACGGGTCGTCGTTGATGCACCGATCGACGTGTCGATCTGGATGCAGATTCACAGTTTCTGGAAATTTTTCGTGAAAGCGACTACACCGTTGACAACTGGCAGCAATATGTTGCCACGTCGAAAGTACGTGGCTTTTATAACCCACCTGAAACTCTGCGCACGTCCGCAATTTTCGTTTTTTTCCACGAGTGGTTAAACGCCAAAGGAGAAGTCTTGACGCACATCGCGAATTTTTCATTATCATCATGCTGTCGCACCGATTCTACACTCGGCCATGGAAAATTTCACGACAATGTTGCGACGCAAAGTCGATAATTTTTTATTCGTTTCGACGCCGAGCGAAGCTACGATAATATTTTTGCGTTTCAACCGAACCTACGAACCTTTTTTCGTTTGGAAAAAAAATTCCATTCGAATAATATTTTGAATAATCCGGCATTCGACTAATATTAAACACTCGTTAATTCTGTTCCGAGTTCGACTGCGTTCTGTTTCTCTCTCTCTCTTTTCCCTCACATCACCGAATTTTCAGTCACTCGTGAACGTCAATGCGCGAAAAATAACTTATAAAGAGTACTGCATCCAAAGTATCTTTGTGTAACATTATTTAAATTTTTCACTTGAAAAAAAATTCCACAATGACTTCAGAGTTGAGAATTGAGATAGGGACCTTGAATGGTAAGGATATATTTTCTAAATTAGTTTAGACCATATTATCCTCTGGGAGGCCCAAAATTGAAAAAATCAAAATTTGGTCCACCCTAATCTCGGAATATATGGGGTATTCTGCGTCAACTCAGATAGCTGTGATCCCTGGGTCAAAATTTTTGCCACCTAATTGTTAACATGAATATATGTTAAAAATAAAGAGACCGGTATTTCGGGGTTCTTCATTTTGAGGCCCCGCTTTTGAGATACAGTCAAATGAAGTTTTTCAACCGTTGACCGTATTTGGTCATTCGAATCGATATATCTCAGCAATGGTTAGTGATAGCAAAGGGAAAAACCCCAAGTGTTTTTTTTTCACGCTCTATACAATAAAGATATTCATGGTTATGTTCCGCCGATGTAACAATTATTTATTGATAATTAAAAATCAAAAGTTAGGTAAATAAAACAAAAAAAGCTCATTTAATTAAAAAAAAAAATTCCATAAATTCATTGCTTAAGAACGAAAATTTTAGGATATGACCGGTATGGGCATCTTCTTGGTTCGGAAGTTACTGTTTTTTAACGAATTCACCGGTGTTTAACCGGTGAACCGATGCCTAATTCACAACAAAATTTACAGCTTTCTGTAATGTCTCAAAAATTTTCTTTCCGCTTGAAGAATCCATAAAAAACTGATTTCGATAAAAAGAAAGAGCATTTTCAGTTTTATACAATTTTTAATCATTTAATTATTAATAACAATTGCTTCATAGATGCAACATAATCATGAATAACTTGATCATACATTGAGTGCAAAAACGAAAAAAAACAACCTGCAGTTTTTTAATTTATCACTAACCGTTGCTGAGATACATCGATTTGTTTAACCGGTGAACCCGATGAAAAACTGTAACTTCCGAACCAAGTCGATGCCCAATGCCGGTGATGTCCCAAAATTTTCGTTTTTAATCAACAAATTTAAGAAAGTAAAAAATAAACTCAGCATTTTTTCTTTTATTTAAATTTTAATCCTCAATTGTTAATAAATAATTGTTACATCGGCGCAACATAATCATAAATATCTTTCTCGTATAGAGCGTGCAAAAACAAAAAAAAAACACCTGTGGTATTTTCCTTTATCACTCACCATTGCTAAGATATATCTAACCAATAACCATTGTCTCCTAATTTTCCACATATATTCATGTAAAAAATTAGGAGGCAACAATTTTGAACCAAAGATCAAAGCTGTCTAAGTTGACGTGGGATACCCCATATATATATATATATATATATATATATATTCGATTATGCCTGTATTTGTCCGCGATATCACGACTTCCCAGTACCGTGAAGTGAAACGACATATACATAGATACCCGAGTACATCCGACTAAATTCCACGCAAATTCGAACAGAAACACAGGCCCAACGTTGCGTTTGCCGATTAAATCGAAAACGGATATTGCGGTTTGATTATACAAATGAATATTTGATTAAACGTCGTTGGGTCTCGTGCACTTTGTTGCTGATGGTAATACGTTTGCACAGTGCACAAATCATGCGGATTTAGTCTTGCGAACATTTGCTGTTTTTTTGCAGCTCGGGGTGAGTGAGGGATGATAAAAAATATATATTTAGCTTGAAAAAAAAATGATAGATTGATCATAAATTAATTTGTAATGGATTCATGGCATGTTGCGGTAGAGATACTCCATAACGATGATGAAAAAAAAAATGTCGATGATGTAATGAGGTTTCTGTGGAAAAGCTGAAGGCGCCACTGCGTCTTTCGAGACTCTTCTGGCGGCTTGCAACCCCTTTCCCCACTGGTCACCCCTATGGCGACGGATTTCTCTTTTCACCTCGCTTTTCGGTTCGTTGACTCGCGAGCCAACCCCTTCGACGCGACCGTCCCGACTTGACTCTTCGACGAGTGCGCGAAAGACCTTGCCTCGAGCATCACGCGAACCGTGGACAATCATCGGCAAAAGTACACGAGCGTGGAGCCAGTGGTGTGAGACACAAAAGAGACCATCGGTGCGATAACGAGGTCATTACACGTTTTCCAACGTCAAAGCTTCGATCGAATGGACAACTGTCATCGGTCTCTTATTCACATTACGCGAATGAAGTTTCAGTTGCAATGAAGAATGAATATTGAAACAACGAAGAATGTGCATTTCAGAAATATTATAGAAATGAAAATAGACATTTTAGAAACATTATAGAAAATTTAGGACTATTGTAAACATTTTAGAAATATTACAGAAGTTTTAGTAATATTATAAACATTTTTAAAATATTATAGAAATTTTAGGAATATTGTAAACATTTTAGAAATATTAGAGAAATTTTAGGAATATTGTAAACATTTTAGAAATATTATAAAAATTTTGGAAAATATTATAGAAATAAAAAAAGAACATTTTAGAAGCATTATTGAATTTTTTTTATTCATAATCATCAAAATTTCTTAAAATTGAGAGTAATTAAAAAAAAATTGGGTTAAGGTAGTATGACACCGGGACCGTTAAGTCGAACAATTAACAGTTTCAGATTTTTTTTTGCCTAAGTAATGGATACAATGGATTTATATTGAAGGAGTCTATTGAATGTGCATTTGAGTATGCATCATAGAATTTTCATTCAATTCTACGGAAAATGGTGCCGGCCACGGTGATTCTCGTGAAGCGAGTGAATACTTCGGCGGCAATCAACGGGCAATATCCTCACTCCTAGTCGAATAGTTTGAAAATGAATAATTAAGAGTTTTTTTTTGCATAACGGAAATAACGGAAATAACTAAAAACCTAGTATAGCGATTTTCAGTTTTCTTGACAATTGTAGAAGTGCCCTCGATTCGAAATTAAATATGATTTTCGGTTCTTCAAAAATCGAACGTTGACCCTGTAAATGTGATTCAAGATTATTTATCTAAAAATATAGTCCAATAAATATTGTATATCAATAAATAATAATATTAGTATAAATAAACTCTATCGGTACCTCAATAAAATACGAAACTAACGAAAAAATAAAAGAAAAACCAGACGAAAGAATTCCCATTACGAGTATTTTCGTCGAAACTAAAAAAAAATTACTGAAATTCAACCAATACTTCACAACGAGTTTATCAACTTTAGGATGGCCCTTATTTGGGGCCAAACATTTTTTTGTCCCTCCCATGGGCTTAAATGTCTCTAAATGAATAATTTTTAAGGTAGCCGAAGGCCCAGCCTTCCAGATAAATTTTAAGTACCTCCCCAAAGCCGTCGAATTTCGCCATTTGATTAATATATAATTTTTTGGCACCTAATAGTTCACATTTTTTCCTTCCGCAGTATTGAACCAAAAAATCCGGAACTCTGCACATTTTTCACTTATTGCAGTAGGTCTTCGATGCCAATTCAAAACGTTTTTCAGCGATTAAATTCCGCGGTAAATGGGCAAGTTGAGATAGCTTGTTCCTTAAAAGCTTCGATAAAGTTCATAATAACTCGGAAACTATGTGAGATACGACGATAATGCAAATTAAGGTAAACGGCCTAGTTTCTAACACTGTCCCAGATTGTGATACCGACGGCGAAGTTTTGACTGCCATAAATATAGTTTTTGTCGAATAATAATTGAATTATCGGCTAATTAAAGAGCGTTTTTCACTTTTAATTATTGGACAAACACACTTTTTGAAATTAAATATTTTATAATAGAAATTTACCAGTGAACAGTGTAATACGCGTCTCAGAGGCTCCACAGCGGCCGTGATACACCTGATGGCAACTGCGACGACCTACGTAAATCTCAAATTTGTTCATACTGTCAGTATAAAACGACATAAAAATGGTATCGACATATTCAGCATGAACCAGACTGGCGATTAGATGAAAAATAATTTAACTTTTGGTTAGATATTTGGTTAAATGCGTAGTGTCAATAACTACGTCACATAATTGCGGTTACGTTGCAGTTGTTGATTCCCGACTTGACATGTCAGTAAGTCGGTACGCATAGGTGTCATACGCTGGGCCAAGGGAGTATAAATCGGGTACACGTAGAGGTTATAAGCTGCGTCAAGCGTGTCGTGAATCGGGCATACGTCGGTGTCACAAACGACGACATGGACTTTTGGTCGAGTGTCAGGAACCCCGGCAGCAGAGAAGCGATATTAGAACAATTATTACATTAAGAAATATTAATTATTTCACTTGTTTGATAGGTGAATCTCATTCAGAGGGCCTTAACGCACGTGTTGAAACCGTAACCTTCCATTTTAGCTATATCACGCGTCAATATATAGTAAAAATCCGACACCGATGCTCTTAAAGTGTCAGTAACTGGGCCATTTACCTCATCTCCTTTGTAGAAAACTGAATTCTCTACAAAAAAAGAACAATAAGAATTTATCCTTTTTTCCAAAGTTTCGAAATATTCGAAAAAAATAAAGCCGGCAACTACATTTTCTTGTCGTCAAATAAAAAATTCCTTAAGAAATCTTGGCCGACACTTTTCCCAGTTCTCGACTTTTAATATTTAAATCATATGTGATTTGTGGTACATAAAAGTTAATTCTTCATTTGATCATTCGCGAAGTAAAAAAAATTGGGATTCTGAAATGTAAATTATTTTCAATAAGTTTTTCAAGTCGGGGAACATTTTTCATACCGGGAAAAAAATGCAGAAATATTTTTTCTCAGTCTTTTGAATGGAACGAACAAATAATATATTAATCATTCAATGAAAATTTTTCCCTGCCCGCTTCATTTTTTCGAACATTTCAAAAACTTTGGGAAAAAAGAAAAAATTTTATGGAATCGTTTTTGCAGAGAATTCAATTTTCTACAAAAAAGGTTGTATGCATTATCGTCGTATCTCACACAGTTTCCGAGTTATGAACTTTATCGAAGCTGTTAAGGCACAAGCTATCTCAACTTGCCGATTCACCGCGGAATTCAATCACTGGAAAATGTTTTAAACTGGCATCGAAGACCTACTACAATGAGTGAAAAATGTGCGGAGTTCCGGATTTTTCGGTGCAATACTGCGGAAGGAAAGAAATATAAACTATCAGGTGCCAAAAATCCTACGTAAATCGAATGGCGAAATGTGCGATCCATAGAAGTCCTCAACAGTTCGTTCGCGTGTCCATCGAAAAAAAAGAAAACATACAAGAAAAAAAAATACAACGTCTATCAATTCGATGATTACGAAATCCGTGCTTACGTCGATTTCAATTGGCCGATAATTTCCGAGTCCTCGAAAATTATCCGAAGAGATATTTGCGAGGTTTGGCGTGCCGACATACACTATCGTCCGAAAGTATCAGGACACTAAACTCGCGCGGTAGCAAGAGACACTTCTGTCTTTGAACGCCGACAACTTCGTGACAAAGTGAGCTAGAAGCTCCTCCGAAGAATCGTTGTAAAGCTTATAGAATTTCGAATCCAATGATATTTTTTTCATAATATTCTCATCACTGAATACCGAGATACGATATAAAAAACATTTTTAAAAAATTCAAATTTTTCCGAAATTTCGTATCTCAACTTGAACTCACCGCCGGACCTAGGGAAAATTTTTCAGGAGTTTGGAATTTTTAGATGTTAATCTCTGAAGCTTTATCTTTGATTTGAGTCCAAAAAGTATTGAAAATCTTCACCGGTTCTTGAGTTATCATGAATTTTGTGCAGGCGTGCGTTAATCAAGCGCGAGGCGTCGATCTCACGACCGACCTTCGAGCTATCTCGTTTTTTCGCAAAGGCAGGGCCGCAGCGAGTCATGCATGAAGCGAACGCTTGCACGGGGTGCCCGTCCGAAAGCATGTTTTCAGTGAGATTCTTTTTCGAGTGTATTACGAGCTGCGTATTACGAATTATTATAAAATGATGATTTATTTAATTTAAATGCAACTCGTAATCCGCTCGGAAAAAAATCACATAGGAATATGCCTTATTGTGATACCCCGTGCAAGCGTTCGCTTCATGCATGACTCGCTGCGGCCCTGCTTTTGCGAAAAAACAAGATAGCTCGACGATCGGTCGTGAGATCGACGCCTCGCGCTTGATTAACGCACGCCTGCACAAAATTCATGATAACTCAAGAACCGGTGAAGATTTTCAATACTTTTTGGACTCAAATCAAAGATAAAGCTTCAGAGATTAACATCTAAAAATTCCAAACTCCTGAAAAATTTTCCCTCGGTCCGGCGGTGGGTTGAAGTTGAGATACAAAATTTCGGAAAAATTAGAATTTTAAAAAAATCTTTTTTACATCGTATCTCGGTATTCAGTGATGAGAATATTATGAAAAAAAATATTCGTTATTAGAATTTCGAAACCGAATAAATTATTTGGTTTCGAAATTCCACAAGCTTTATAACGCTTCTTCGAAGGAGCTTCTAGCTCACTTTGTCGCGAAGTTGTCAGCGTTCAAAGACAGAACTGTCTCTTGCTACCGCGCGAGCTTAGTGTCCTGATACTTCCGGACGGTAGTGTAGGTTATGTGAAAACCTGTCGGAATGTCCTCTACGCGCTTATCAAGGGCACCATATATATATATATATATATATATATATATATATGAAGAAGCGGAGAGGACCAATGCAATTACATACTTAAAACGTTTCTCTCCGTATTCGCATTTGTGTGTGGATTTATCTTGGGGATTACACAAATACCGCGGATGCAACGATTCCGGGAAACCGTGGATGCATTCCACGCCCAAAGGGCTCAACGTGCGATCTGGGCGAGGGGATCGCCGAGGCTCGTGGCGTTGGCGGATGGAATTTAATATCTATAATCCACATGCATTGGAACTCCCGGTCGTATATATATATATATATATATATATATATATATATATATATATCCGTATTAGAACCGCGTTATAACATTTCTCAATACATTTTCCACATTTGAACTCGACTATTGAATTGTCCACTATCCCAGAAACGACTGGACGCCAATAACGGCATTTTATTTCAAAACATACGATTTTTTTTATTATTCGTTGATGACGTGGAATAACCGCAGATTATCCTTGAAGATTCGATGAAGTTTTCCGTTTGTCGCGATTATCCAAATTGCAAAAAAATCATTAATCTTTGAAATAAAACTTTCCTTTAAAATTAAATTTTCATTTTTTCCAATAGAATTTTCCTTTTAAATTGATTCTTCACTATTTGTCAATATTGCAGAATGATGAAATGATTTGAAATATCAATAGATCATGCGTTACCTCATATTTCCCAATGGGAATTCCCAAGTGCTATTGTTCGTTGTTCAAATTTTCCCTTCTTGAAATTCATTTTTTATCTAATTTCGGACTAGGACGATGCGGACTAGGATCCGCAGTGTAAAAACGTATTGTATCAAAAATCGGTGTGAAAAGATCACGTGGTCAGTGACGGACGTGAATGCCGAGTCAGTCCTCCATCTCTCTCAGCTCGGTTAAAATATGAAATATAATGTATGGGATCCGCAAGCGGTCTTTCGGTGCGCGTGAACAGTATGCATGTACACGACAGTGAAATTTCGGTATACGGAAATAGATAGTATACGTCTCCATGGAGTCGTACATTTGGAGGGTTGGTTGTAACCCTCTCCGAGTTGAGAGAGAGAGAGAGATGGAGACGATGGAGGCAGCAAGCACGCATGATATGTAGCCAGTGGGTCAAGTTATTTAATCCCGCAGACATAAACCACGCCAGTACCGCGATGGGAATTTATGTGCCAGTATGGCCGTGCCGTAGAGATGTCGGCCACGAGCCAGAAAGCGAAGTTCCAACCCCTTCAGCCCCCCAAACCCGTCGGGCGCCCTGCAACTGCTGAATATTCGTAAACCGTGAGACACGCAGCCTCGCCGAAACTGTCCCCGGAGTTCAGCCTCCATGAACGACGGGGTAGAGTGGGGGAAGCGGGGGGACGAAAAAAATTTCGGGTGTCCAGCATCTATCCAGAATCCTGAAGAACTACAAAGCGAAATTTGGTAGGGACCTTATAGTTAACCCTCTGATGCCTTATTTTCTCATTTGCGTCAATAAATCAGTATAAACTAATATTACCCTCCATAAGAGAGTTCCTCGTCAGATTTTCATGAAACTTGGCATACTTATAGGTATTGATAAGAAAAAGGTTCAATTAAATTTTTATGGCTTTCCGGAGCGCGAGAAAAAAGATATCAACACTTTCATTTTCACACGTTGAACATGGAGAGCCTTATGGAGAATCACGCTAAATTTGATATAATACAAAAAGTCCTCGTCAGATTTTAATAAAAACACTTCAGCTGCAAGTTGAATATTCGGAGAACATTTTGGGCACTTGACAGTAGACATCAGGAGACTGTGATGATAATAATAAGCAAATAAACATCGGGAAAATACAGTTTATATGAGGAGTTGGTCGTGATACAGTGGACATGGCAACGTTGCGCGTTTGTTTCCCATCTTCTCTGTCTCTTTCTCTGATCGACATCATAACACGCGACGTTGTCACATCAAAGTACTATGTACCTCAAGCAGGAGATCGTATATCTTAGGCTTGCTTTGACTCTTACAGTTTGTGGGATACTACTTTAACACACAAAGAACGAATCGGAAGTCCGTTTTCCAATTTAGTAAGACTTACGCCCTGTACAAGTAAAAATAGGCATATCGCGGGCGAAAGCGAACTCGAATATTTTATAGAAGAATCATTAAAAGCCTTAAACCTCGTTCCCTATTTGATAGAACACTCTTCTATCCTCTCACCTATTTGTTTTTAATCGATTCGACCAAAATTACTTTTTTTTGGTCAAAATTACTATTTACATGCGTAAGTCGTGTTTGGAGAAAAATATTCATTTTCGTGTTTACGCGGTCAATTTTGTCTTTGAATTGAAGTTGCTCGCAAACGGAACGCTAGGACAACGCGACAAACGCCAAAAGTAACACTAATCTTTCGACTATGAGCAGTTCCGATGAAAAATAATACCGACACGTGTAATGACTTGTAAGGTGTCCGGCCTGGAGGCGGTCAGAGGCATTAGAGGGTTAAGGTTGTTGTGGCACTAGGAAAAAACGATGTCACCGAGATGAAATTTTTGTCAATGTTTATGATTCCTTTACTCAATCAACCTGTCAAATTTTAAAACAATCCACAGTGCGGTTATTCGGGAAAAAAATCGCAAAGTTGGAGTATTTAGTGTACTCATGACGTTTTGTTTATGGAAATGTTCCGAAAATTTTTCAGTATATTGTACAGGGTGTCCCATTTGAAACAGTACGGTCGAATAACTCTTCGGGGAAAGGGGTGACAACGAAATGGGTCAGATGGAAGTTGTGGGAATCGAAGAGGGAAACACAGTTCTGATAAGATCTATGCTCTCACAGCTTATATTTTTATGCTACGAGCATAGTGACATTTTTTCAAAATGGGAGCAATACTTTTGAACCACCTGAAGTTGTGCCCTTTTTCGAAACGAATTCAACGATATCCTATGTTGAGGATTTCTCATCGATTTTTCATGAAAAAATCCATCGTATCGAATCGTAAAATTCGGTGTGCCTCACTGCGTGGAACACCGAAATGGCGTCCAATAGCACGTAACCCAATACGAGCTAATAATAATAATCCTAATATTAGTTTACGTGATATCAGACGCGATTCAGGTGTTTTACTCAGTGAGGCACACCGAATTTACGATTCGATACGATCGATTTTTTCATGAAAAATCTATGAAAAATACTTGAAATCGGGTATCGTTGAATTTGTTTCAAAAAAAGGAACAACTGTAGGTGGTTCAAAAGTATTGTTCCCATTTCTTAAAAATGTCATTATGCTTGCAGCATAAAAACATGAACTGTAAGAGTATCGATTTCATCAGCGCCAAGTGTCCCCCTTCACATCCTACAACTTTCATCTGAACCATTTCGTTGTCACCTTTTTTTCCTGACGAGTTATTCGACTGTACTGTTTTAAATGGGACACCCTGTATATATCTGCCGAGAAAACGATGCCCAAGAAAAATCAGATACGGTTAAATAGAATATCGGTCTAACTTTTGGTGCCTTGAAAATAATAATTTACAGTACCGATTGAAAATTATTCATGATTTTAATCGCGACTTTTCCAAAAATTCAGCACACAACACATAAGGCTTCGGAAGCATGGCAACATCGTAGCCGACACGAGCGCTCTCTACCTTAGCGACATTTGATAATTATGCATGTCGCGCCATCAAGGTCATTCAGACAGGAATTTTTTTTCCCGGACCGATGTTCATGGTTGATAAACAAACACTTCGATTTTGAGGCTAGGAACGGGTCGCGTATATGGCAGCTATGCGACGCTGCTGCTCAACGCAAGCATATTATCGTGGGTCATAATTGACGTTGTTGCCAGTTCGTCTTGCAATAGTTAATCTCTAACGAATTATCGAAAACAATGCCATAAACTAATAGAAATAATTTTTGTAACCATAACTTTGTAAAAAATGCATATTCCTTTAAGGGGACTAAGGCACCTAAAAAATTTGAAAAATACATTTTTTTTTTCGCGACACGGCCAATCCAAATTGGAAATCGATTTTACCCTATGAAGTACCTATACTTAGCTATGATTTCAAATTTTTCCATAGCCGTATGAGTTATCTAAATGCTGTGAGATTTTTCACAAAATTTTTCACTTGTCGTAGCTTTCGGACCCTGCGACTCAATGGATTTTCAATTCTGACATCTCATTTTCTTCGTATCAGACCTCATTCTCAAATGAGTGTGGGATTTTTTTAAATCTGCTTTCTGGAAATTATGGCGACCTATAATGTGAAAAAAAAAAACAATTTTTTCGTAACTTTTTGAAAAAACGGTTGAATAATAGGTTACCATTAATTCGTTCTACCTCGCATCCAAAATTCCCACACTCATCCGAAAGTGTGTCTGAAAGCTACGACAAGCGAAGAAAAATGGAGTGTCGGGAAACGAATTTCAAAGATGAAGTTGAGAAAAATTCACTTCGCTGGCCTATTCATGGTACTTCTTTCCTGTTTTTTGTTTCACTTGATCTTTGGGGATATTTTTCCTCTTTTTAAAGAAAAAAATACCCGAAAAGAAAAAAAATGAAATCTGAAAGAATAAAATGAAAATTAATTAAAAAATTGATAAATATCCAGTGAATGGAAATTCGTCATCAAATTCTTATTCCTTAAAATAGAAAAATAGCTTTTACTAGATGATGTCAAAGATTGAGGTTAGGTGTCCCAACATGAAATTTCCATATCCTCGTTGATGTACCAGTGAATGATAATTTCGGAAAATATAGTTTTGATTTCGGTGGCACACAAACATGGTATTCACACAAAAACTGTAAGCACACAAAAAATATATATTTTACATTCAAAAAATAACAAACAGTTTACGGTGACTGGTGTTTTTGTGACGTTTTCGAGATATTTCATGCCGATGCGAATGCATACGTGCATTCGCAATTCGGCCGTGCTTACGCCATGGAGCGTCGATCGGTAGCGGCGAACATCTGCACTATATTTATTTGAAGAATCGATTGTACGGTCGGTAAAGTCAATAAACCCCCTAAGCGCCGCAGCGTTGTATACACATCTCGGTCTCTAGCGCTGGCACCGCCATATCGTTTGACATTGCGAGATCGCGGTCAAACTCACAAAAACAAAAGCAACACCGTTTTTTTTAAATAGAGTATCGAGACCCAAGCACGATTCTCCATGAATTTAGCCTGAGGATTAATACAAAAAAAATTATTTAAAAAAAAATTCTTCATTTTTCAAAAAAAATTTTTTTTTTTTTTTTAAATCTTACACTGATTACTACTTAGGTAACAAATTTAAGGTCGAAATCTTAAAAACTAAAGCAGTTATGAGTACTCGAGTACAGTTGTGAATATTGAATAATTTTTAAAAATTTACGACTATTCAAATGCTCATAACTTTTTTATTTTTGAAGATCGCGGTCTAAAGTTTGGTACGTAGGTAGAAAATCGTATGGAGATTCGAAAAAAAAACATTTTAAAAAAATCGATTTTTTACACCCCTCAGGTGACTCAGTCCTCCTAAACTGATGTGGATTTTTTCCGCGAAAAATGACATTAAATACGACGATAATTAAGAACCAAACGGTTGAGAACCATTCATCGGTTAAGTGCATAAATATAGAGGGCGTCCCTCTCATGCTTCACCCCCAACGGCTAGACTCCACAACAACCTTAATTTCCACTTAAATATTTATCGCTTATTACTAATGATAATAATACTAATAATTTTACGTGCGATTTGCTTTGTCCGTAGTAATGAAAAAGAAACAAAACTTTGAACATAGGAAAAAACGAACAGAAACGACCTTGAATGAATTCTACAATTTGCCATAGGAAACCTAACCTCGAAAAAGCAAACCCAATAACTGTTTTTCAGTTGACTATCGACCGAGAAACTTGATATCCATGTAACGTAAAATTACATAAAACACAAATTACAGGTGAATAAAGTAATCTTCTAATGAGGTCCAGAACCAATTGGAGCGTAACGTAAAGAAAGAGAAATAAAAAGGTCGTCCATCGCCAATTTTCAAACCAACCGAACAATAATAAAATAATCGTAATAAAAATAATAATATATTTTTGGGATAGTAGTCATGTATTATTATTATTACTATTGCTGTCCCTATAGCCATCGACATTCTAGTATTATTAATTATTTGGAAGCTCAATAATTTTTAAACAGATGATAATCATATAATGATATAAATAATAATATTAATATATTACTATTATCTTATAAATACATTATGATCATTATAATTATTATTACATTTTTATGAGTTAGTATATAATACGAGTTATATATAGTTGTTCGTGATATTGTGCAAAACTTTGTTAATCGTACATGAATGGGCTGTTTTATCCGTGGGCTGCAAAGCACACACGACTAATTGGACTTACCGGCGTTAAGTTTCCGCTCTTCAACGAGTGATCGAACATCGTGAATGTGTGCAAAACTTTGCCAGAGTATAGTTTCGATGAAGATGGACGGTTAAATTGAACTATCTTTGAAAGGGATCTAACTCGATTGAACGCACTCATGGGGAAGTAAGTGCTATCCATCAAGAAGCATCTTGGTCCCGAAGGAACTTTCATTTCCCTTTGTTCGATTGACGCGTCAGAAATCGGAATTTTGAATAACCATGCGAATTAATTTTACAAACAAGATTTTTCGAATTTCTTCAGGAAATTCCGCAAACAAATTTCTTCATCGTTGTCTCGCGATTTATTTGCCCTCTGGCAATGATGAACAAAAAAAAAGAAAATACATGAGAGAATGATGGTAAATGTTGCATAAACGTTTCTCGAAGAATATTGCACGTAAGGGCGGGTTTTCGATGTCTGAACCAGAAACTGAAATATGAGGATGAAAATGTGGGATTGGAGGGAAGTGAAACCCTCGACGTGGCCTTCGTGCTACCTGCTTCAAAGTGATACTCGACTCTGTTTCTGCAATACCTCGAGAGTCTCTTCCGGTTTGCTTTCGCTCGCATCCAGTTACAATCTTCGTTTTCCTTTGGCATAATGCACCGGTGCACTTGGTCTTTCCTTTTCCTGCCACTGACAGACTCAACTCGAGACTCGGAATATAGTGGAAAAAAGTTATTCGCTCGGTGGGTCTCGGGGGGGGGGAGGGAATGGGAGGGAGGGTAGCAATGTGCTGAGAGAAAAAAGTCACCCCCGCTGGAACGGCTATCACAGACGTCCCCTTAAACTACCCTCTCGAAACTCTGGTGGGGTAAATATTTGCCCTGTGACAAGAGCCGATGGCATTTTTTCGAATGGCAACGCTACCAGATTGATCATTGATGAATGGTAAAGTAACATTGACAGTATAAATAGCTCTAGGATCAAATATAATAACATAATATGGGCATAATCAGAAAAGCTCTAGGTCGAATGTAATAATAATAATGATAATAATAATAATAATAATAATAATAATAATAATAATAATAATAATAATAATAATAGATATGAAAAGCTCAAGGGCCGACTATAATAATATGATATGAGAATCTTAGAAAAGCTTTATGCCGTACGTAATAATGATAATAATAATAATGATAAGATATGTAAAGTTCTAAAGCCAGCTACAAAAATATAATATAAAAACAATTTTGAAAAGCTCTGGGTCAAATATAATAATACTAATACTAATAGAACATTACGAACATGAAAGGCTTTCGCGCTAACTATAATAATACAATATAAGAATTATTTTCAAAAACCTCTAAGTCAAACATCAGAATAATAATAATGATATAATATTATTAGGTACCAATAAAAGCTCCAAGGTCAACGGAACTAGTCAGCATCATATTCGTTACGATCACACGATTGACGATTCGTGCTGGGAGAACCTTACGTGTCGAACCACTGGTCCGGTGAACACTCCAGTGAGTTCCCGGGTGAAAAATTGAAAAGACAGAGTACGAATGTCGTGAGTGAAACTGTGAGAATCGAATCTGGTCTTCGTGGATTCGTTTCTTTTTTTCCAGGATTCCCAGGGCGTGAGTCCCCTGGCAACATAGTTGAGACGTATTCCCCACCTTCCTCATTCTCTCTCTCTCTCTCTCTCTCTCGATCGTTCTTTCTTCATCCAACCGTCTCTATCTGCAATCTCTTTCTTGCTACGATTGGCGAACACAGTCCCTAACCTCTTTTGGAAAATCCACTCAAACTCTGTAACGAATAGACCGGACGAGTTAAGAACGAGAATCAACTTTACTTTTCCACTCGTTCTTCGATGATACCCCAGTCCACCACGAGCGAGCTGCTTGTCCAGCTACTTTTCACCTCGTTTTCAAAGTTTTCAACCCTTTTTGCGAGCACACCCATCAGGGTTCGCCCCAACCGCTTCATCAGCACACAACGAGACCCGGACACTCGGGTAAAATCGGTTTTTCACCCCCCGAGTGAAACTATGCGAATACCAACCGTCGAATGGCTTTGGAAACGTTAATACGAGCTAATTAGTAAACACACCGATGGACGTGAGCAAACGCCCGAAGGGAAAATTTGTGCAAATTCGCAAACGTTGGTCGATCGTGTGAGGCTTTTAACGATGACGAGGTTTCCAGTTTCAAACGAGACTCTGTGATAATTTCTTGCGTCGATTCACGAACTTCGAAGATGAAGGAGTATTGATATTCAGTGGAGTAGCGATTGCCAGAAGATGTAATTGGAAAACGTGTAATACGATCGAGTTCTATGTCCGAATAATTGGCACGATTCCATTCGCATCTTGATGTGCTTTGTCACAACCACAAGCGGCTATTTTGCGGCAGACAGCGAGAATTCAATTTAAAAAAATTAAATATCGTTAATATTAGAAAGAAAATTTTTGAATTTTTGTGTTTCGAATTTGATGCGATATTGAAAAGAAAAAAAATGAATATCTCTGTGGGGCCGGGTAATCATTTCGAAGTGAGCTTTTTAGAGTTCCGTTCCTCAAATGGATAAAAACGAAACCCTTATAAAATCACTCGTGCGTCTGTCTGTCCGTCCGTCACAGACGATTTTCTCAGAAACTACGCAACGTAGAAATATGAAACTTGGCATAGTGATTCATCTCATTGATTCGAATATTTTGCATTCGTTAGCACTTCAAAATATTCATATGTGACTTGAAGAGGGGGCAAATGAGGTGCTCGAAAAAAAAATATTTTCATTTCATGTGTCATGTGGGGTATCGTTTAAAAGGGCTGGCTATGCGAAATACAAAAATATTTTTTTTAGAATTCTGAACATCATATTTAAGAAGATATACTGAAAAATATGCGAAAATAGAGCGTCCCCCCCCCCCCTTATTTCCACAACTGCTGATCCTAACATTTTCAAAAAATCAAGGAATATAACGCCTTACTTGAACTTCACCGGAAAATTATGCCGAAAGTCCTAGGTTTCATAGATTTCTAGAGTTGCATTTTACAAATTTATTTCCAAATTTCGATTGACTAGAAACAAAAGGGTCACTCTGAGAGCTCCACAGCAGTTCCGTGGAAACTTTTCTTCTTCCGTTTGTCACGACGAAAAAAATGTGGTACCCTCTAGGCGCGAGTCGTACTCGCACTTGACCGATTTTTATATTCTAGATAGAACATCAGTATCAGGGATGGGCATCCATTGAATGAAAATGTATTTCAAATACTTTTTCGAACAAATAACTATGATTAATTATCATGGAAGAATCGATATTCTCACATTTTTGCAATAATTATGGTCAATTTACGTAAATTATTATTATACAATGAAATTAAATATTTAACAAATCTGATAAAATTCATTATCATTTGGTCCGAAAAGTATTTGAAATACATTTTCATTGAATGAAATGTATTTCAAATACTTGCCCATCTCTGATCAGTATAATATAATATAATATAATATATTTGAGCGATTCCAGGTGACTTCAGCCACTCAAAACAAAAAATTTTCCACAAATAATTTTAAAAAATTGAGCTATTTTTTTGCAATATATTCGGCGAGTGCCGATTTTTAAAATTTTTTTGGACGGTTTTATCGTTAATTAACGTTTTTTTGTATTTTTCAATTCAAATGGCTGTATCTTTGGCAGGATTTGACGTATTTACATTTGTAAAAAACAGAAATGTGCGTCTTTTTATGGGTTTTCAGAGAAAAATTACTTTAGATTTTATTGAGCAAGTTGAACGTCCGTTTCAGGGCAAAATATGCAAAAATATTTTTTTTCTCGAAAAATGCATTTTTAATTTTTTTTTCAAAATTTCCCCAAATTCTGAATACGGAAAAAGAATTTTTGGTATTCTTTATATCGTGGGACCGGTAATCGGTAATGCGTAATTTTACCGATTTTATTGATAGATTTTTTTCAGTTTGATTTTTTTTTTTTTTCATGTGCTCCAGTCGCTTTACGCGAGTTCAGAAGCCTCCTTGAATGAGAAATTAATGATAATCAATGCTCGTTGAATCGCGTAAAGTGAAAAAGTCAAACTGAAAAAAATCTATCAATAAAATCGGTAAAATTACGCATTACCGATTACCGGTCCCACGATATAAAAAATACCAAAAATTCTTTTTTCGTATTCAGAATTTGGGGAAATTAAAAAAAAAAAATTGAAAATGCATTTTTCGAGAAAAAAAATATTTTTGCATATTTTGCCCTGAAACGGACGTTCAACTCGCTCAATAAAATCTAAAGTATTTTTTTTTGAAAAGCCATAAAAAGACGCACATTTTTGTTTTTTACAAATGTGAATACGTCAAATCCTGCCAAAGATACAGCCATTTGAATGGAAAAATACAAAAAAACGTTAATTAACGATAGAACCGTCAAAAAAAAATTTTAAAAATCGGCACTCGGTAAATATCCTGCAAAAAAATAGCTCAATTTTTTAAAATTATTTGTGGAAAATTTTTTTTGTTGAGTGGCTGAAATCACGTGGAATCGCTCATTTATATTAATTTTCTTTCGTCTTATACTATATTATCTCATATTGAATGATATGTATGCATGTATTTTAATTATATCATATCGTATGAAATATATGTAATATAATTTAATATGATATCATCTAATATTTGACGAAACATTTTTTTTGTATATCATTCTGATTTATATTAAAATCGGAATTATGTAAATTAAGTTACGGGAGCTAAAATTTTGCTTTCCGAAAAAACGAGAACGAATGGGGTACCTACATCGTTTGACCTGAAAGATTTCGAGATTTCATCTTCGGTAATACCGAGGTCCTTTTTACGACTTCAAACCCTGCTGCTGCTGCCGCTGTTGCTGCTGCGTTCTCTGAGATGCAAATTTTTCTTACGACTGTGCAACGTCCGCACGTGGCTTTTTTTCCCTTTGGACTCGTGTCCCGCAATCGCGCTTGCTCCTCCGAACATGGCTCGCATTCGTCACGTGAATCGCATCGCGAAGAAATGGAGAAAACGCGACTGCGATAGAAAAGAGGAGGGTAAATCATAAGCGAAGATGGACGCGACGAGAATGACGATTCATACGGACACAGATACGAAAAATTTTTTTTTTTGTTTCTTTCATTTCTTAGTCCCAACCACGAGGAAAATCTTTTTTTTTCTTTTTTTTTTTCATTCGAGTCACGAATTTATTTCTCGGGCTCGTTCGTCGTACAGAACTCGTAGCCGATATTCCTGTCGGTATGTCCGCCTGCTGACAGATTCGACGGAGGTGCTCTTCATATTGTTTGCCCGTTTTAGGTTTAAGATTTTATTGGCAAGGCCTTGCTCGAGAAGTTTTTTTTTGTATCTTTTAGGTCCTACGACTCCACTAATTTTTTTACAGATTTTTTAGACCCCCCCCCCCTTCCCCTCGCTCCACCCGATATACAGAAATGGGGCAAGCCACGCTATTTCAGACAGCTGATCCGCGATGAGGTCGATGATTTTTTTTTTCAGTAGTGTAAAAATAAAATGAGTATTTTCAAATTCAATCAATTTTGAATTATTCAATTGTTAATAACAATTGCTTAATGGGTGCAACATAATTATGACTCACTTTACAATATATAGAGTGCAAAAACAAAAAACCGGTAAACGTATTTAAAAAGTTGTAACTCCCGAACCACGTTGATGCCCAATTCCGGTGATGTCTCAGAATTTGCGTTTTCAATCAAGGAATTCAACCCTTTAACGGTAACGGTGGGATAAATCGACCCAAGGCCTTAAAAAAATAGAAAAAAGCATCTAAAAATCTGAAAAAATTCTTACATGTCACTCAGGGTATCTACTTTACGATAAAAATTTAATAAAGTCTGAGCTGCCGTGGAATACCCCACACATATAGAGAGAGATAAAAATATATAGAGATAAAACGCTGCTTCTTCGTGCGACGGTACAGAAAGTGTAACGATACGTAATAAAAATATGATCAAAGCCCCTAATGGGGGTATCTTGAGAGGAAATTGTTCGAGAATGAGTCTTCGCAATGGACCATCGATATCTCTGACGGTAACATCTTTATTTCTTTATTTTTTTTTCAGTCTCTCGTTTCAACCACGATATTACGTCTACAAGCTACAATCTTCTATATATTGCTATAATATATATACATATATATTATTGCGTCGCTCGTACTTTTAGTATTTTCTTTTTGTTTGCTCTTGTTCCTTTTCATCGGCTTAAGGGGTTCCACAACGTCGGGAAACGCAATTATTAATCGGTCGGCCAAGGGACCGTGTGGCCAGGGGCTTGGAGGGTTTGGAGGGGGAAGGGTCAGGAAGGAATAAGGCACGATAATGGAAGTGGAAGAGATATTGATCGTCGAACTCTGCGGCAACTATTAATGCCTTTCACGATACAAAATGGATTTTTCTCGTTTGTTATTTATTTGCCACAATATTTTCAAATCTAAGCCATTTTACTCCCGGCTGAAAACGGGAGTAATTTGTTATTATTTTTTTGTTTTCCCCTATTGTGATCTTGGGATTTATGGAAAACAGATGTCTTGGATCGGTGCGAGAGCTAGATTTTTTTTTACGATTTAAGTTGTAGTCTTTTATTGTGTCCGGATGGTGCAATGAATTTTTTTATTGAATCAGCAAGTCGAAAGGGTGATCATAGCTCATGAATAAGTCAAGGGTTAAAATAACAAGAAATAAATGAATAGAGACCATTTTTTTTTATTCATTCATGATTGTGCGGCAACACATGCATGCAATACTCTCCCTCTCTTTCTATCTGGCGAATTTTCCGCCTAGAACATCTTTTTTTTTTACATTTCCCCGGAGTCCACTGGTGGACAGACGCACACACGTGTCGTTCACAATTGCTTCCCCTGTACGTTGAACCAGTTTCCACGTTCTTGCAACGTTCGGGAAATTGCTTTTCATTGCATTAGTTTCGTCGTTTCGCAAGTAAATTGTTTGGTTCGCCACTGGGATACGCCTCGTCCGAGCTTCAACGCTCCGGGCCTTGCATTTTGCTGTTCAACCGGAAATGAATTATCACGTTCGCAGTTTCGATTTGACCCCGTTGAAATCTGCTCGAGGGACGACAATTTCTTCTCACGAGATTCGAATAAATTAACGAATTAGTGCAGCGAGCCACATGAGAGCTCGTGAAATAATCGATGGAATACGATATATCTGTGATTCGAAAAAAAATTGGCAATAAAATGGTACTATCCGTCTGTCCATCTAGCCGTCTGTATATTTATCCGTCTGTTCATCTATCCGTCTGTTCATCTATCCGTCTGTTCATCTATCCGTCTGTTCATGTATCCGTCTGTCCATGTATCCGTCTGTTCATCTATCCGTCTGTTCATCTATCCGTCTGTTCATGTATCCGTCTGTTCATCTATCCGTCTGTTCACCTATCCGTCTGTTCATCTATCCGTCTGTCCGTCTGTAAGAGCCGATTTTCTTAGAAACCATGAAATTCAGAAACTCCAAATTCCGCATAGTAATACATCTTATTGACCCACAAATATTCCACTCGTTAACACTACAAAATATTCACATAATAATTAAAGACCAATCAAGGTACTCGATTTTTTTCATTTCAATACGAAATTTTTTTTCCATAAATTTTGAAAAGCACATTTAAAAAGTTTATATGAAAAATATGCGAAATAGAGCATTCCCTCTCGTATTACCGACACCGCTGGACCTGAAATAAAGATAAAAATCACAGACTATAATGCCGGACGTAGAGTTTCCAGGAAAATTACAACAAAATTCGTAGGTATTAGAGATTTGAAGAAATTAATTGTACAAGCTTATCATTTCAGTTAGTGCCATTTGACTCGCATTCGACCAGTTATTGTTGCCGTTTTTTCAACAATTGACATAAAAACGAAATTCGTTGGTAAATGAAACATTGAGATACATTTTTGAGTCTATTGTTTATTGGTTCGTTGCAGGATTGTCGTTGGGCGGTGGATTGATAGTATTGGCATCGGCATTGTCGGACGCGTCTTTCGAATCGCCGAAGCGTTATTACAGTCCGTCATCGTCGAGCTTGCAACCGGACGAAAACGGATTGCCGCAGTATCAGTACGGTTGGTGTCTTCAGCTGTCGGGTTTGGCTTTGATTTTGGCGGAAATTGCGGCGCTTCTGACTGTATCGGGTTATATGGCACGATTTCCCACGGTCGAAGACATGGTGAGATATTTTATTCTTTTACCTTTTTCCCGACGATCAATAAACATTTTCATGGATTTTCAAACAATTTCGAAATTTTACTGTTGCGTGAAAAAAAACGAATTTCCGCAGGTTCGAGTGATGGTTCCGGGTGCGGAAAGAAAGCTTCGTGAACAGAGAGGATTGTCCTCGGAATACTTGGTTCGAACTCATCAAAAATCTCCGGGCGCTGCTCAGAGCAAAACCTTCGATCAGCCCACGAAAGGTAAGCATCTCAGAGTCATCTTATTATCAAGAATAAAGAGCTCATATTGAGTGGGTACATCTGTGTAGATTGCCGGAAAAATAGGTGAATTTCGGGAATTATTATCTCAAAAACTATTGGTCCGATTGAATTCAAGTTGATTTTATTCGAAAGTATATACATTGAAGTATGTTTACGAATTTTTGTTCAGATGTAGAGTGAATGGGAGCGCTGTTATTCTGGCGGGCGTAAAATAACTTTGTCGTCGGCACGGTTTGCGGTTCCCACTTTTTCTGACAGTCGGTTTGTCTGAAACGGAAATTTTAAGAAGATTCTAAAAGTGTCTATTCAGAAGATTCTTAATGTCTTGAGCTGTTCGGCACGTAGGATTTTTTATTTCACAAAATGGCGCTTGATTGAAGTTGTAATTCACTTTTAAACCTCAATTAACGACCTTTGTTGATGGATAGTAGAAAATAAATTAGTTTTAAAAAAATCCTACGTGCCGAACTTCATTACATATCCGTGCATATTGTGTCAAAATTTTAAAGGAATCGGTCAATCCATTATCTAAAAAAAGTGGGTACTGACTTTGAAAAATTCATTCTACGCCGGCCAGAATGACAGCGCTCCCATTCACTATACATTCAAACGAAAATTCGTCAACATTAGACTGGTTCTTAGCAAGGGTCATTTTTGAATAAAAATAGAAACGCCCCCCACATAGTTTCCAAATAATTTTAAAAAAATATTCGCGAAGGGCCTTCCCCCTATCTCAATATTAACCCAAGCCCAAGTAATTTTATATTTTTTGTCATTTGATAACATGCATCGCTTATCGGATTAATTTATTATAGCTAAAATAACAACAGAAGACAAATTTGTCTAATATGATTTCTTTATCAGAAAGATGCGTACTTTAAAAAAAAATTGTTCATCACGAAAAACGAAATAGATGAACTAATATGGCGGCTTGAAAATTGGAAATCATTCAAATTACGATAAAAATTGCGTTTTCACTTTGCTGGGGTCATCGGATGGGAATTTGGGACTCAAAATATGACACACTTGAGTGCAACTCATACGAAGAAGTAACAAACCAAAAAAAAAATATTTACTCCAACAATTTTTGACACAAGAACTAAACACCATAGAACCATAGGTAAAAATTGTTGGAGTAAATATTTTTTTTTTTTTGGTTTGTTACTTCGTCGTATGAGTTGCACTTGAGTGTCTGTCATATT
This sequence comes from Diplazon laetatorius, assembly GCA_963662125.1. Taxonomy (NCBI): domain Eukaryota; kingdom Metazoa; phylum Arthropoda; class Insecta; order Hymenoptera; family Ichneumonidae; genus Diplazon; species Diplazon laetatorius. The sequence continues at coordinate 4,271 of CAVLEH010000080.1, read as the reverse complement.
TTGAGTCCCAAAATCCCATCCGATGACCCCAGCAAAGTGAAAACGCAATTTTAATCGTAATTTGAACGATTTCCAGTTTTCAAGCTGCCATATTAGTTCAGCTATTTTGTTTTTGGTGTTGAACAATTTTTTTTTTAAGTACGCATCTTTCTGATAAAGAAAGCATATTGGGCAAATTTGCCTTTCGATGATATTTTAGCTATAATAAATTAATCCGATAAGCATTGCATGTTATTAAATGACAAAAAATATAAAATTACTTAGGGTTGGGTTAATATTGAGATAGGGAGGAGGCCCTTCGCGAATATTTTTTGAAAATTATTTGGAAACTATGTGGGGGGCGTTTTTATTTTTATTCAAAAATGACCCTTGCTAAGAACCAGTCTATTCAACATACCTCAATGGATATACTTTCGAATCAAACCAACTTGAATTCAATCGGACCAATAGTTTTTGAGATGATAATTTCCAAAATTCACCTATTTTTCCGGCAATCTACACAGATGTACCCCCTTAAATCTTTGGAGCTTTGATTTCATTCCAAACTATTTGGAGTATCTATACGATTGAACCCCTCAAATTATTATTATTCAATTATTTCATTTTATATAAATCCCAATAAAAATATGATAGAGACAATCATTTTATTTATTTCTTTTTAAAACAAAGATTCCTTTAGAAAAAAATTATAATAATTATTAATTCGATTGTTTTCTTTCTAGAAAAATTCATCTGGGCGTAAAATGGGCATAACAATTATTTAATAATTTCCGTAGGTTTATCTCAAATAATTCGATTCGATAAACCAATTCTAATAATAAAAAAAAACAAAAAAAAATGCCCCGACTAACATTCCAAATCTACAGCGAAGGGTGAAAAATAAAAATATAAAGTTTGACGTACTATCGGCAATAGAGATAATTAATTAACCTACCCGCATCACGTTCTATGTGTCAAAGACGTGATTCCAGGAGTTCAACGATTGGCCGACGAGGACACGTCGTTGCTCTGCAAATCGGCTCCCGACATATGCGCCTCAAATCCCCAAGCCATCAGTTACGTCGACAAGGCCGACATGTCCCACATGCCACCGTGCTATCCGGATTCCCAAAACGTTGATTCGCGTTTCGCCTTTGTCGATAAAACAGATCCGGGTATCGTTGATTCAAGATTGAGCGGTTTTGCCGACAAGGAAGGTCTCATGGATTCGCGCTTTCTCACGGATTCACGACAAAACATGATTGCATTTACCGACAGCAAAGAACACGTTATCGTCGGTAATCACGATCCCCGTTACGTCGAATTCTGTCGTGCCGAACAACAAGCCGTTATTACCGATCCAAGACATCCGAATTATCAACAGGACACGAAAAACGTGGAATCACTGCTGGACACACCACTCGGTTTTGACAGTCGCTTCAGTTTGGCCGGTCAAACAGTTCCTATAACTTTGAAACATCAGAGCCCGTCGGTATCGGCCATACAACCGCAATTTATGTATCAAAATTTTGGTACATTGCATTCGGGCGTTAATCGGGTGTCCGAACCTGGTACGAGTTCGAGTTCGAATTCCAGTCAACGCAGCATGACCCTGCAAAATCCAAAAAGAAAATCGCAAGTCGCTCAGAATACATTCAGCACGATGGAGTGCGAGAAACGGAAGAACCGAGGATCGTCGGGCTTGGCCGGTAAGACAGGTTTCTACACGGGCAGCGCTGTATGACCACCACCACCTCCGCCGACACCCAGATAACTTCAAGATGAGGAAGAAACTAGTCTGTGAGGCTGTTATCGGGAGAGGAATATTTGTCGTCGTGTTACTGACGATCGGTATGTTATCGATCCGAATGAAGAAGAATCGTGAGCGTTTGCCTCGTCGACGGAGTCAAGTCGCTCGCATTATTGACGCAGTCAAGGCACTCGCATTATCGACGGAGTCTGAGGCTGCATCAACGAATCGAAGCTCGCGTTATCAGCGGAGTCGAAGCTCGCATTATTGACAGAGTCGAAGCTCGCGTTGTCGGCGTAGCCAAATGCTGCATTATTGACGGAGTCGGAGCTCGCATTATCGACAACAATCGTGGAGCAGATAAGTGTGAAACGTCTTGCCGGTAATTGACCAGTGAGAGATACGTAATCAGTGTAATGATTTAATTATGTGATGTATCAGGGGTTATAGGACACCGAGAATTCGTATTGCGCGGTAAATGAAAAACAAAAATTGTACATATATATACGTAAACTATGTAAGATGTGTGTGTGTGTGTGTGTGGGTGTGTGCGTGTGTGTGTCGTGCAAATAAAAGTTTGGATTCCAACGAAATATTGGAATTTGAAAAAAAAAATTGTCGAATTAACTTTTATAATAATAAAGCGAACATTGCCGGCTCATAATAATAAAATTGATATATCCTAGTCGATGACGCTGTTTAATTAATAAACAAATCTTGAAGGAAATTAAATAAATATAATAAAACTTAAAACTTGAACGAAAATAATTGTAAAGTTGAAAAATGATCAATAATAATAATTTTTAAAAATAATTATAAAAATCACTCGATGTGTGAAGGAATAGAGGACAATCGCGACGGACGGACAAGATATTTTAGTGTCAAATTCCCCACTCCATTCCCCCCCCCCCCCCAGATCTTGAACATATCAAGCCAAAAATAGAAATGACGAAATAAATAAAAAATTATGTGATATTACATATTCCATTGAATTTTCCGTTTGGTACATCGCGTTCGCCATATTGCATACCTCATAAATAAACATTGTACATGAAACTAAACTGTTGTTCCGGCGCGTTAAATAATGTATGAACGAATTTTTGAAAAGGCAAAAATTCTCAATACAATGTCGCCGGAGAACAAAAAATATATATGATGCAGTACCAAATATATGTAAAAAACGTTTGGTGCGTTTGCATGAGACTCTCCCTCGATTATAAAACTGTGTAATTATCGTAGCTGAATGTAATAAAAAAAAAGGTTTTTCCCTAATCACTCTCGAACTTTTTTGTCATGATGAAAAGTGAAACATAATATTTTAACTTTAATGCAGAAAATAATTATGCAGCTAGTGGCGTTCGAATAAAATTCATTATATCGATGAGGAGCAAGAGAGTGGGAAGTCGATGTAAGCACATCGCCTAAAAACTTATCAATCGACTGCTGGTATGATGGATTGAATTACTAACAGTAAGTAAGTAACTTCAGGTAGGTAAAAGAGAACTCCGTCGATAATAACCTCGTCACAAAAAGTTGTATCAGCAGTCTAGAGTGCGTTCTTATCGACTGTTGATAACATTACTGTCTGTCGTACCGACTGTTGCATCAATTTTAGGTAGTGGATCGACTGTTTCGGTGATGTGCTACTGCTCGGTCGGTAACGGAAACTGTAACCCATTGTTCTCGGCCACAATTGATCTTCGCTAGGTGACTCAGGAACGTTTGACTGCATCGAACATTTCCTCAGTCAACCGTTTTTATCTTTTATCCAATAGCTCAACAATGACGGTGAATTTGGAAAGACTGAACTATCTTACCCGCACTTGTAGCAATCTGACAGAGACACATGACATGTGGCACATCGACTCGAGCATGTACCAAATAGCTTTTTTTTCTAAACCTACGTTGCACCATATACGAGAATCATTTCTCTGACAGATGGCGCCACGGTGCCCCCAAGTCGCCATTTTTTTCGTGGATTAATCTCGATAGATGACGTGGAATTCGCGGGGCGATGCAATACACCGGACAATTCACCGTTCACAACCCGAGCAATCGGCCACCTAATGTTTAATTAACGTCGCATAATTGCCCGGCCAATTAGCGCTATCCGTTAAATATTAATCTGCAATTTGAATTCATTTCAATGCATTCGAGATTTATTGAATACATAATTAACGAGTCGGTGGACGTTGAATGTTGATACGCTCGTGCGTGTATATTACTACTTACGTATACATAGCGAAATAGCTGCGACAAGTTTTTTTTCAACCCTCGAGGGCTGATCTTTCGCACGAATGTTAATGTTCGCACTTTGATAAATAATTAATGGGTGATATTGTTTGATAATTATGTTTGTAATATTCGCTTTTGTACGATCGTTTATCGATCGAGTTGATTAATTAGTTGGAAAAAAAATTGCACGTTAATGATTTTCTGTGTCGATATTTGTGAGAACTTCTTTATTAACCCTCGATTCTCTTCGTGTTTTTACGACATACGTTATCCCCGTCGTGAGGTCACTCGTGTCCATTGGATTTTT